>CM030834.1:14262718-14862718 GCA_018105865.1 Metaphire vulgaris
TAGAAATTTTGTTTACTTACTTACTTAATTACAACAGTTTAGCTATTCAACAAACAAGAAACTGCTGAAAATCATCTGTATAAAATGCAGTCCCCAAGAAAATCCTGGTTATATACATATACAATAAGCTATCTGATCAACAGGGAGTAGATTTGCTACATTCGTTTCATTAACTGCTCCATGAATTTCAACACGCCAAAGATACTACTAAGTCAAGAAAGTTACCTATGCCAGTTTGCTCAGATGTAGCTTTCATAGCAGTTGGTGAGACACTGCCTCCTGCTGTTGCTAGCATGATTTTGGCATCTTTGATTGCTTTTTCAACTACAGCCAAACTTGTTTTTTTAAAATGTATCTCTGCCTGCGAAGTGATTGGCACAAGGTCTTTGATGCTATCACCTGACTCTAATTTTGAGCCAGTGTCTTCTACAAAATGCATCACTTTAATTCAAAATAACAAGTGTAGCAACATCAAAAGATTCAAAGCCTTCAATTTAACTTAAACAAACAGCAAACAACATCCTATATATCACTTGATGATGGTGGTGGTGATTATGATGGAATAATAAATCAAAGGCAAGAAAATATCTTCAAACTAGCCATAAGAAAAAGCTTTATAAGATAGGATAGGATTTTTAAATTTCCAAGTAAACAATCAAAATATTAAAGCATAATACATCAAATTTCTAAGTTACAAGAAACTTACATTATCAGTTAAATCTTCGTTTAACAGATGCCTAGATTACTGACATTTTGGGTATGTATTTGAGCAAAACCGTGAGGTTATTTAACAATTAAATCTCTTGATCAAACAAACAGTTCCACTGCTCTCAAATATTTCACTTAAAAGCACTGATATACTAACATGTCATGTCACATGTCACAGAGACCTTTATTATTTACTCATAACTAAAATATCACTACAATAAATTACCATAAAATTCAGGTAATATCAGTCAAAACTCAACCTACCAGTAGGTGAACTTCCAACATTGTATTCTCCAACATCTACCTGGGAACACATATTTCATTTCATAAAACTTTAAATTATATACTGTAAAAACACTTTACTTAACACTTTGACCATGTGGGGCCATCCATAAATGACGTCACACGATTTTGGCAGTTTTTTACCCCCCCTTCATCACAAAAGTCAGAACCCCTCAAATATGATGTCACAACGTGTTAACCCCTCCTCTTGTCATCTTTCAAATGTCAAAATTAATGTTTCGTTTGAAAATATTCATTATAATAATAATATTATAGTTGAAACAATATTCAGAAACTTTTTCAAATTTTTTAAAAAAAATGAAGTGAATAATAATTATAAGTGTAAAATACATTTAATTTTGCAGTAACATAGCATTGCGGTATTAATAAAAAATATTTAGTATTATGTGACATCACATTTCTGGTAACCCTACCCCTCCTCCCCCCGTTGTCACACATCGTCACAAATGTTTGAACCCCTAACAAGTGCATGACATCATTTATGGATGGCCCCTGAGGCCAAAAATCCCCCCGACACCAAATGAAAAACATGAGAAAATCGACAAATATTTTTTGGTAATTATTTGTTCCTAATGTTCTATAAAGCAAAACATGCATGAAACTAATAAAAGGATGCATTTTATTGGAAAAATATATAACACCAAAATATTGTGTATCGCGTCTATGTTCCATATGTCTATGATCCTAAAGTTCCATAGTTCAGATGTGCTAGGCCATGTTATAATTCATAATAATATTAGAAATACTCTTCAGAGAGATAAATGAGTGAAATTGTGATCTAACAGCATAGATAAAACTTATTTTGCACTGAACTTGTTTTTGGATGCCATGCTCAAAGTAAAATGCAAAAACATCAGCACATGAACAAAGAACATATAAATCTTATGGATTTATACTTATTATATATATATAAAGTATATATAAAAATATTAATATATATATATATATATATATATATATATATATATATATATATATATATATATACAGGGTGTCAAAGTGAAAAGGGCACCCCTTTATGATATTTAATATCTCGGCTGTGTGTAGAGCGATTTCAATGAAATTTATAGGCCATATACCTGGGAATGTATTTGATGCAATTGCCAAATTTCATGCTGATATCTTTAGTATTTGCTGAAATATGGCCAAAAAACTAAAGAGACCCACATTTTGAAATTGACATTGGAATATAACGTCATAATAAAGTGATAAAAAATTACTATTTTTTATTTGTTGGCCCTGAAAAGGGCCGTTTTAAAGGGGATTTCAGATGATTTGCTACGGGAGCAGGTGCTCAAAATGCCCCTCTCAGCCTTCACACATGCCGACAAGATGCCGACAAGCGCTTCTTCACTGACAGTATCGACTTCTTCAGGCAAACTCTCCCAGATATTCTTCAGCACCGTCTTCAACTCCGTGATCTTTTGTGGCTTTGGCTGAAACATTTGATATCTGTCGAGCATGATTCACCAGACATGGAAGTCAAGTGGATTGATATCTGGGGAGTTGGGTGGCCAGTCATCTTTCTTGATGAAATCTGGACAATTTTGCTCCAGAAAATCCTGGGTCCTGAGAGCAGAATGGGCAGGTGTTCCGTCTTGCTGGAATATAAAATCTTCTCCAAACAAATCAAGACAGTCCTGCAGCCAATCATAATGCTGCTGTGTTTATCTGTTGGCCGTAAGTAACCCTTGACCTTGTCTGGCGCGATGACGACAACGCCATTTTAGACTTAAAAATGATACAAATTACTATGACGTTATCTTCTGTTTGTCAATTTTAAAATTTGGGTCTCTTTAGTTTTTGGCCATATTTTAGCAAACTCTAAAGCTATCAGCATGAAATTTGGCAATCACATCAGAAACATTCCCAGGTATATGGCCTATAAATTTCATTGAAATCGCTATACATGCAGCCGAGATATTAAATATCATAAAGGAGTGCCCTTTTCACTTTTACACCCTGTATATATATATATATATATATATATATATATATATATATATATATATATATATATATATATAGTATATCAACACCATAATATATCTAACAGCTAATATATCAACACCATAGATAAAAAGACACCATAGATAAAAAGATAAACACCATAGATAAAAAGATAAATTATTCAATTGCCAGATAGCATCACAACACAAGTATTATCTCTATGGTGAATAAGCCAGGTTAAAATATGAGTTTTAAATCTTGTCATAAGATATGGTAGTGAATTTGCAGTGTGCACTGCTGAGGCAATAAATCTCAAAACAATGACCAGTATACTTCCTTAAATTCAAAGCCAAATACTAAAAAACTGCTAAAATATGTACCATTGTTTCTTCATCTTCTTCATCTTCTTCATATTCATTTATTTCTCTAACTGGCCCTAAAGTAGAGAACAGAGAACAGTTAGATAAAACATGTATATAATGAGAACATGTCAGTATATTTTACCTCATACTTTTGTGACAAAATACTTTAAATTATAAAGTGAAAATTTAGATAAATGTTGAACACAGCATCATTCAACAAAATCATGGCACAGTGAATAACAACAAGAAAACAAAAAACTGCATACATTGCCTTGGATCCCTCAGAGTATTTCTCTTCTCCTCAGGAAGTTTATTATAGAATGATGTAAGTAGTTGTAGAACTTGATGACGACTAAGAAGACCGCACTAAATACAGGACAAACTAAACAATGATCTGCTAGTTACTTCTTGAAAATTAAAAAAGCAAACTAAAGAAAGCTTCAAGTCAAGAATCAGAGTCAATTCATCCATCATTCAACCAATTTCTAAATCGACATTATGATAATATACCCGGCATCAGGTGATGATGGCTAAAAGTCAGACTGAATCAAATATTCTATCTGTGGTAGCTTTAAATCAAGATACAGCAAGTCGGCAGATTTTGATCAGTTCTTAGCAAGTAAGCAGAAAATATTAATTTTTTGATGAGTTCTGAAACTCATGATACAGTCAGAATATTGCACAGTGATCCAGACTGCATTTGAAGTCTAGTTAAAGACTAAGAAGATATTCCTAGCATATGGTTTCTGAAGATACACAGATTTGGTAAACTTCTCTGCCTTTTGGCTAATATCAGAGTGTAGTATCTAATTAAATGCTGGTATCTTAGATGTTGAATAATGAGAAGATATATAATGACTTATCAGAGCACAATGTCCAGTGTTGTTTAGATAACTTGTGCTGAAGTAATCAATTATGATTACAGTTACTATGCTATAAATTAGTAATCAATTATAATTATAATTACTTTCTGAAAAGAAGTAATTGATTCTAATAATACTGCCAACCCAAAAGTAATCAATTACAATTAGATTACTTTTAGGTAATAAAGCTTTGAAGTATACCGGTACACTTCAAAGCTTTATTACCTAAAAGTAATTAAGATTCCAAAAACACTCAATAATTTAGCAAATTCAAGTTTCTGAAAGGCAGAACAATTTGCAAGAAAAATAAATTCTGTAGAAGAGGAAAATATGTACGATTATATATATATATATATATTAGGGTGGTCCTTATTCCTATGGAAGAGAATATTTTTCGAGAGTTTTCAAGTCTGACCCCCTAAAACGTTTCCATCTGGTATAGGAAGTACACATACCAAATTTAGTACAAATGTTTTACTTCTAAGAGGTCGCTCAAGGTCTCAGAAGAATGTAGTGTTTAATAAGAAGAAAAAACGTCAAATTCGGACATGTCCTCTTTTAGATGGCATTACATTTATTATAAATTGACATTTAAAAGTTAACCGAAATGTACAAAAATCGCAGTCCGTTTACTGTTACTTAGTTTCTGAACTATCACCACAGTAATTTCGCTTTAGGCACCCAGGATATCTCTTACGATGATCAGAAACGGCTTGAAGTAAAAACTGCAACTGTTCTTCGTCTTTAGTCAAGCTACCAGTAAATTCCTGAACTAATGCAACCCCTCGTTCAGCATGATCATTTGTTACTTGAAGAGTCTTAACAGTATTACAGGCTAAGTTGTAATCATCCCTGTCATGCCATTGACATACCGGAGTGTGTAAAAAATCAGAAGGTAGGTTGAGCTTTGTGAAAAGTGACATAGTCATCTTAGTTGTAAAGTCTTCCAATGATTTAGTTTGAACTTCATCTAGCAAGAGGTTAACGCGCTTAGAAGGAACTGTGGCACCATCAGTACATAGCATTGCCATCACCATTTTCTCCTTTGTATCATTAGAAACTCTGTCATCAAACAAAGAGAGGCCGACCAACTCCTCAGATAAGTACCAAAGCTGACCTGCCAGTTTCATTGACGTTTTGCAGGAAATTCGCTTGAACTCTCTTGTAGTCAACTAAGGACTTCAGTAGATTTAAATCGTTATAGGTGCGCCCACTGCAAGAGGAGCTCTTATCCACGCGACCACATAGATTCTAGAATAGAAGATGCAGAGGCTTCGAAGACCATGTAATTGACGTTGTGCCAGTTTAAGTTGAGAATGAAATATCCATACCTTGAAGGAATAAATCACTTTGCTCATCCAGCGAGCTAAATGCATGGGACCAGGTGTCGACCATACTACGCCACGACATGCATGAGTACCCAAAAAGATCAAAGTTATCTCAATCAGCTCCTTGTAGTCGTCATGTGGTTGTTGTTGTGATAATGCAGTTTGAAGCTCCTGAACTACATCATCCCTTATGTCAGATAAGGCCTCAAAAACTTCAATGTCACTCGAATAATCTTGAAAATGAGTTTTATCGATTTTCTTCCATTGTTCTTTAAATTTCTTAAATAGTGGAATTTCTGGAGATAAGGTAACGCTCATGGCTTCATTGAATGCGGCGGCAGCAACCAATTCCAAGATATGATGTCTGCAGGCTAGATGCAACAGACTACGACCAAGCAGTTCCTGAAGTATAACACATGCTCCATTGCTCAGTCCAGTATTTGAACTAGTTGTATCGAAACATAAACCACATACACTATCAGATATGTTCCACTTGTTCAACATAGCAAAGACTGCATGAGCCTGCTCCTTTCCAGTGCCTGAACATATTTGAGGTACCCCCAGCAACTGTGAGCCACCACCCAACAAAGAAATCAGAATAACCAGGCGATCTACCTTTTGTTTTCCAGAAAGATCCAGTAACAGCTTTCCATCCCAATGTACCAACAATTTTACCCCAGGTTTGAAGCTTCCATGAATTCTTGAAAAAGCAGTTCGTCTATGTTCTTGCCTCTGACGGCGTATAGTGCTTCTATTAAGAGCCAAACTTTGAATGTCGCAACCAATACTTTTAGCAGTTTCTGCAACAACCGAAACTGCTGATCTATCTGAAACTTTATTGCGATCCAGTACAGCAGACAGTTGAGGAGTTAATATTTGCTGTCGTCCACGCTTGGCGCATGGGGGATGCTGTGGAAGAGAATATTGAGCACCACCCTCACCTCATTACTTGAGGATTCATCATCTGAACATGAAGAACGGTCAGCGTCTAAGGTGTTTAACAAATCCACCGCACCTACTTGTGCCTTCAGATGTCGCTTTCTTTCTTTCTCAGCTCTTTCTTGTCGTCTTCTCTCTTTACCCGCTAGTACAGTATCAACGGAAGCCATGGTCCCTCTGCGCCCTTTCTCTCTTTGTGATAGGAGAAAATCTTTAAAACCTAATTATTGATAGTTAGACTGTATCACACAGGCTCCTTCATTTTAAGTAATTATCACTTACTACCACGATCGTTGCTTCAATGTTTCAAGTTGTTTAGCATATGACGCAATAAATAGCATAATTTCACATTAGAACATAATGCCTACATTACGCAATACTTTGATGCGCTTGAGCGACCAGTTAACAATTGAATATTGATCTGCAATTTTGTACTAATAATCTACTTATATAAAGGAACAAATATGGGGGGTCAGACCTAGACATTTCAAAATTTCTAAAATAAGGACCACCCTAATATATATATATATATATATATATATATATATATATATATATATATATTACAGTGGTCCTCAAAAGCAAAGTTATACTTTTTCAAAGTGCTTTTGCATTTTCCTGTTCCATTTGGGATAAAAACAAATTGGGAAAAATTCCAATCGAATCTAAACATATTTAGTACTGTCACACGACCCCTATATTTACAGTGTGTGAAAAGTCTTGCATCGGCTGCGAAACCGAAGTATTTTAATAAATTTTGGATATTATTATCAGATTTTCTTGTAGAATTGGTGGTTATTATATATTGTTTTGTATCAATTTTAATTCTGCCTCCATTTTTGTATGTGATGTCACTTGATTATGCACTTTTCCCAGACTTTTATGAGGAAATATGGCCACTGTGTGATTTCTCGAATCTTTACTAAAATGGTCACTCATGGAGTTCGCATGATATGGTGCGCGTTCTAACTACTTTAGCGCAATAATTGCTTTTGAATTTTATAAGGTAGCCTTGAAAGGGCCGTTTTTATTTATTGTTGTCATTAGTACTTTATGGGCCAACCCTTGTTCTTTCTGACTAAATGACATCTGTGTGGCATGGAATGGACCAATTTGACAAGGTGCTCATGTGTTATGATGTGATTCCAGGCTGCAATTAGAGACTCAATCAGCTCGCGCCTTTTCTGCGGCTGATTCTTGGTAATCTCGGCTGACACTACTACTGTACATTGTGCAGTATGTACACTACTACTACAAGTTCTCAATAGTGTCAAGATCAGGTGACTGAGCCGGCTAATCAATGGACTGAACACCATGATTCTTCTTCCTACAAGCAACAGTTTTCGCTCTGAGACAGGGTGCATTGCAGTCCTGAAACAAATACTTGCTAGGAAACAGCTGTTTAGCTGATGGCAGCATACATTTCTCTAGAATATCTCTAGAATGCCAATGTATTTATCTGCATTCACCATCCAGTCAACAATATGAAGTCTTCCAACCCCACTGGCTGCCATGCATCCACATACCATAACTTTCGTTAACACTGACATGTTTAGGCACTCCGGCTTCTATTCTTCATGTGGAAACCTTCTTATAAAAATCTTGCCATGGTCGCATAGACTGCAAAATGTGCTTTCATCACTGAAGAAAACTTTTTCTCATGACTGACACAACACAGTATTCTAGACAAGGCCTTACTAATGAATTATATAGTTTTCTCTCAAAAGAAGTTCAGGAAACGTTAGCTTCCGGTTATCAGGAGATGTTCTAATCAGGACTCTATTGCCTCTGGTGGCTGACTTCCTGGGCCGACCGCAACGGGGTCGATCTGTCATACTTTTGATATCCTTGTGCTTCAGTAAAATGCGCACAACCATGCTTTGATTACAGCCGACCTTTGCTTAGTTGATGAATACATATATGTAATAACATAAAGACACAACAAACACAGTCTAACGTTTTGCTGAATCATGGTAATAAAGGGTCAAATATCGGTGAAAACTGGCTGCTATGGGATGTTTAGACATTTTTAGAGCATGCTGTGTAGCACCTGTGATAAAGATTAATACACCAGTCAACTCAGCTGGGAAAAGTGTATGCACACTGCAAATTTCAGCCTGATATCTGCTGTTTTTCTCAAGATATTAAACTTCAAAAATCGTAAAACATAACACGTAGCGTTGACTCGTGATTAGCCTCGTATCTTCAAAATATCATATCTCTGAGAGTTTTTGACAAAACTAGCTGCAAATTTCAAGATTTACTCAACTTGAGCTGTACTTCAAGCCCTGCAAATTTCTTGCAGATCTGAGATGGTATGGCGAACAATTGTCTAAATACTGGCTGCATTGTCATGGAATGACCCTGTTTGTAATTTTCAATGTAAGTGTGACAGTGGTTAATAAGGGCCCATGAATGCCAAACTTGGTAGCAATGATTTTTATTAGAAAATGGACAGTTTAAACAAAAAGCACTTCAATAAAATCTACTTTTAAAATTTTGTGTACATTTGAGGACCACCCTAATTATATATATATATATATATATATATATATATATATATATATATATATATATATATATATATATATATATATATATATATATATATATATATATATATATAACTCAAATATGATAGAGTGCATAGCAATATATTGTAATGATGTAATGATATGCTAATTAAAGTCAAAAGGCTACAACAAGACTATATGCTGACTTGGAAATTTGGTTTTTTAGGTCACTGAAAGACAAACCAAAAACTTGAATTTTTCAGTTAAGCTTATGTCTTGGAATATAAGCTCAGCTTTGGTAGGAATGAAAAGGTCACTGTTCATTAATTATCCCAGAATGAAGCAACCGCATTAAGTGAATCACATATAATTTAACCATGTATTTAAACAGATAATCAGTAGCTTTGACAGTACATCATAAGCAGCTAACTTAAAAACCTGGTGCATCAGGAGTTATACTAACTTTGGTGTGATCACAAGCCTTGAAAAGTTGAGTCAAAGCCGCTCTCTGCTCCAAAGTTTCCAAAGAATGCCGATAGAGCTTTGCGCAGCTTGACATGTGTGTCAGTAGAATATCAAATGCAGTGTTGCACATTGTCATCACAAAGGGCTTCAAATGCTAAAACATTTTTAAATGCAATATTTCATAGGCTAAACCAGCAATACACAGACGTACAAAATGCAAACAACTAACAATGAAACGCCAAGCAAGACAGTAATCAAATAAAATAATTTTTATAATTGGAGCAAAATAGGAATGGTGCTAAGTGTTCTGCAAGGTAAAATTTAATTATAAAAAAGCACTTCAAAAGTTCAAGCACCTTATTTTTCTTTTAAATATTTCTTAACACTGTATAGTGTCATCTGGCCAATAAAGTTTTAACAGAATAGCAAGAAGAATTGAATGAACAAGAGAACGCTGCAAAACACAGACATGAATTTAATATCACCAGACAATATTGTGCACACAATTGCTCTTGTTAGAGGGAATAACTTAACTGCCTTAAAAGTTCATGGAACCTTGAATTTAAATTATAATATCGCATGAAATCAAGGCAAGAGTTATACAATCAGTCAACCAACAAACATACAAGAACAAAATCAGCATCAACATGTCAAGGACCAAATACCATGAAAATCAGTTTTAATCAATTTTGTTATAATGCACTCTTTTCAACAACAAATGAGAATCATAACAAATGAGGAGCACAGGTTGTACACAAGTAAAAATACTGTTACAATGGACTTAGCAATAGTTAGCCACTTCTAGAGCATACTGTAAAATGGTGGGTGCAGTTTACACATAGTGAAAACAAAAGTCAGAGACTGACCTTAACATGGAGTTTGGATGACCCTTTTTTGACAACCATTTCACTGCTCAACACTACTAAGCTAGAAGGTGGTGTGCAAGAGATACAATTTTTAACACATTAATACAAGTGTTTGATTAACGATGTATGTGAGTTTCAAAGTTAAAGAAATTTATTTTGGAAAAGAGTAAGTCCTTGGAAGGAGAGAGGCCACTGGTTACAGTTGGCCCTGGATATAATGGTTGGGACTTGCAGGTCCACTGAAGAATACGGTATTATGACGAAATTTTACTGAAATATCATTAATAAAAAAATGTCAAAATTCTAAAGGTCTAACATATGCTTATTTATTATTTGATGATGTTTATAGCTAAAGAGTGAAATGGGAACCAATGCATTTCATATTAATACTTTTATTAATTATAAAAAAATTTCAAGCAAATATACTTCTTCATGCTGAATTTATGTTTTAAAGAACACCCTAGGCCATGAAAGTGACCTTATAAACTTTCCACCCTAATAACCTGCAGGTATTTCTACACTGCAAATGACCTCGTCAGCATAGTTGTCACTTTGTCAGTGACATGTTGTCAGCAGCATTTTGTAAATGGCATTATCAATGACACTATGTTAGTGGTATTTTGTGGATGACATGAATGAATCAGCTGTGTTTATTCATCGAAGTCAACAGTTTTATATGTCAGCAAATGCAGTAAGTAAAATTCTGCGAGTATCCGTGATGGCAAAAACCTTGCTACAACATACAAAGCATTCTTCTAAGCAGATTTAAATAGTTATTTTAAGCCTAGGGACAATCAAGTTTAACCCTTGAAATTTGTCAGGCAATACGAGTGAATGATGCAGTGCTTTGCAACCTATGTGCTGTGACACACAATTGTGCCGCAGCAGCAGTAAAAGTGTGCCTTGGTAAAATAATAATGGTGCTGCATTAAAATTAATTATAGGTTAAATTCTAACTCTTCAATGAAGAATGACATAAAATGGCATGGCAGTAAATTGGATTCTACAAAAATACATAGTCATGCATTAGTTCACTAGGTATAAACTTCATAGGTACAAACTTCTACTGTGATGTTATTTATAGGTTTTACAAATATCTGAGGGACAAAACCAGGTGAGTGTGATTGCAAAATTGTGTGTTCAAACAGCACTAAAACTCATGTAGGGGTATTTGAGGTTTAACAATTTTTTTCGGGGTATAAATCCTGGACCTCTATTAAAATGGGAAGGAGATGGAGGGAGGAGAGAGATGGGAAATGGGAGAGATATAGGGGAGGGGCTTTTTCATCCAAGTTTACAGCTATGGCTATGCTTGTACTAATGGGTGAATGATGGGGCCGGTTATTAGTGTCGCAGGTTGCAAAGAAAATATGTGCTTGTGAAGAACTGTAGTTGCAATTATGCTGTATACTAGAGTAGACTATATAGTGTTAGTATAATATATCATTTTAAAATGAATTGTGTGCATTTCATCTGCAGTGTGTCATTTACTGGGTGTTTCTGGGATAATGTGCTGTGGCTGGATAAAGGTTGCAACTGGAATGAATTGATGATTGCTTCCATCATTTCCATCATGGCTACTACAGTAAGAAAGTAGGAATTTAAATGTTTCTTACAAGAAAATGTCAAAGATACCTCTACAAACTCAGTCTGATGTACACCCTTTCCTGTATCATCTGTTGGTTCAAGGTCTTTGCCTAATCGAACATTCTGCCTGAGCTCAGGAGACATATGTGAAACTGATTCCATATAGGACAGCAATGCGTTCTGAACCTAATAAATCACAAGTAATAAGAAATGTCATTTGACATCAACACAATTACCAAGTATTGCTAAACGATTCAATATCATATGCATCACAATAATCCACAAATTTCTGTTAAATATCCATTGCAAAGCAAGTCTATCATAAATAAATTTATAAATAAATATATATACATATATAAGCATCAATCAATCAATAAACTTCTATAGCACCACTATCATGATGCCTAGGGCATCAGCCAATGGTGCACCAAATCCAAATAGCATTGGAGCCAGGTCAAGCCAGAAGAATGTATATGTGTCTACATAAGCATATACAATATGTGTGTGGATTTCTGTTTTATGTGTGTTTACACACACACCCACACACACAAACACACTCTCTCTCACATATATATACTGAATAAAAAATAAAAAATTAAATAAAATAAAAAATTAAAATAAGTAAATTTTCACCCTAGGCTCAATGCCGTAGGTTCATTGCTGATCCCCGTTTGTGGCCATCAGCCCATAGGTGGCTAAGCCATACATCGGCGGACGGTGGCCAACCTCTTCCGCCGACCCCATGGTTACTTTCGCAATGTTGCCATTGCTACTCATTTTGATGTTACTATCGCCCTCTAGCGATTAAGGCTGAGTTGACCTTAGGGGCTCCTACGGGATTGAATCCGTTTCGTCGGCGTGCCTGCCCAATGATATTACCACTCATTTATCTTCCCGCTCTATACTGAATATGTATGTAGTTAAATACATATTCAGTAAATATTTAACTATATACTAAATATGTATGTAGTTAAATACACATGTACCCAGTATGTATGTATGTATGTATGTATGTATGATTGTATGTATGTATATGTATGTAGGCATATACAATATATGTGTGCATACGTATTAATGAATATATGTAAGTATATATCTATCCTATCTTTGCCATCCTAGTCTGTCCCTAGGCCATGAGCCAAACCAGTCTGACTAGAACAGATTGCTTAGTGTGGCAGACAAGTTGAAAATCACTTATTGGTACCAGGGAGTCCGTAAAACATGGAGCTACAACTGAAGACAGAATCTGTATCAGTCATATGTTGGGAAGTTATCACTGCTATTGGAAATATTATGTCTAAGAGATATCTCCTAAACAGTGTTAGGAACGATCACATGTAAAATGATCTTGATCAAAGATCAAGATAACTAGAGAGAAATTGATCTAAGATCAAGATCAAAGATCACTAGAGTATAAATGATCTAAGATCAGGATCACTTTAAAAATGATCTAAGATCAAAGATCATACAAACATATAATTATATATTTATTATATCATGTATGACATATGATAATGAAACAAATGTGCACTGTACGATGCATGTAAACTAAATAATAAATAACAAAGGCCATAGGACCTATGATGGAACCTTGTGGTATTCTGTATTCAGCAAGACAGTGACTGTACTACTCTTGAGATGTTGGAGAAAACTGCTTGTTGAATGCAAGCCTCCGGAAATTTTCTTGCTCACACAGTAACAGCAATCGGCTACAACTTTTTCTTTATAAATTTTATATATTTTAAAAAATTTCCGCCTAAAATGCAAGGAATGCTTGCTTTTCCCGCCATTTTACTCAATACACGGAACATCGGAAACAATAACTACATAGATACATAAAATGCAAAGATTGTTCGATTTTTCCGCCATTTTACTCAATACGGGGCAGGAAGTTAGCAGAGTGGTAACAACGTTGGACGATGGAGCAGGAGGTCGCGGGTTCGAGTCCCGCAGGAGCCCTAAAGGTCGACTCAGCCTTTTTCGCAGTGGTAAAATGAGGAGCAGTGGTAAAAATCTCTGCGATAAGTCAAACAGGTACGCTACGCGATACACTAGCCCCGTATCCGTGGCATTGCACGCCTGGCTGAGGGCTATAGAAACGGAGATCAGCGCTGCCTTATGAGCCCGTGAGGCTCGGGGAAGGACTTTGACTTTTACTCAATACAGGGAAACAACAACAACTGAGAATACATAATGGTTGCCCAATAATTTCAATTTGGATTTGGTGCACCAACGGCTGATGCCCTGGGTATTATGATAGTGGCACCATAGAAGTTAACTGATTGATTGATTGATTGATTGACTTAGTTGGGAGAATATGTATAATTTGATCTTTGATCTTCTGTTGATAATAAAGATCAAAATCACCGAAAAAGTGATTAAAAATCAGAGTCAAAGGTCACTATTAAAAAGTGATCCAGATCAAAGATTATGAATTGTGATCTTAGATCGTGATCTTAGATCATTTGATCTAAGATCACTCCCAACACTGCTCCTAAATGTCATCAAGTGTTATTGTGCCAATGACTTAACAATGGTTTAACTTAATACAACCACCAAACAAACATCACCACTGTGAAATAGCCAGTTGATGCCATACTATCTCATCTTACAGGCTGCTGGTAACAATAAGTCAAAATAGTACTGGTACATTATCCTCTGTATGTGAGCAGTACCGGTAAATGTATTTCTGTTTATTACTCATCACCATCATAATCATCTTCAGCATGCCCCTGGATGGAGCATAGCTGTCTCCATAATTCGACACCATCCCTCCAATCCAGCATATTTATTACTGAAAACCTATAATCAATTGATCATAATGCTACAGATTAGATTTGGCAAAGCAAAGATGACAAAATGCAATACAGCCTTATTAGTGCAGAAAAAAAACATTTACCAAGGCGAGTTCAAGTTTCTTCCCATCACTCCACTCCATGAACTGTTTGCTTAACGCTACGGTTCGTCTCTCCGTTTCAACAGCACTTATTGATTCAGCCCTTTCTCTCTCCCGACGCTTTTCTCTACTTGTTAATTTCATCTGAATTAATCTTAACACAAATATATTAATTACTCAGTATGACATAATAGCTGATTGTATAAGAGTTTAGAATAGGTACATATTAACTTCCAGTGCATTCATTACAACTGATAACAAGGCATCAAAATGAATTCTGATTAATCGCAGTGCATGTTGAGCCATGCGGTCTATGTTGCTGTTATGTGCCACTGCAAGACCAGGTAATAAAATTTCAAAAATTGATCAAAAGCAAAATTTCTCAGAATTTCAACAAATCAAACCACATCCATATATTTTCATTTAGTCTTGAGATATTAAAGCTTATACTGCAATGGTTTTCAACCGGAGTTCCGTGGAACCCAAGAGTTCTGCAAGCTCCATGCAGAGGCAGATTTACATTTTGGAGGCTCAGTACTAATATTTCCATGGACCCTCCCCCCCCCCCCCCAATTCCATCGTGGTCGCTTAAAGAAGTAAAAATAAAACAAACATCATTGAAAAAAGAAAATATGAAACAATTAAATGCCATTTCAATACTACAGCAATCCATGTCCAAACACTACTAAAGTCTAAGCGATACAAGCATTCATGTATATTTCCAAAAATAAATCATTTTAAAGAAACAAATAATAAAAAAGTATTTTAAAATTATTATTAGAAAAGGGAGGCCCCTAAATTTGTATTTTGAAGGGAGGCCCGGTACCGATGTACCACCTGGTACCGTAGTAAATCCGCCTCTGGCTCCATGTGAGGGTTCCATCGAAGGTGACAAGTTAAAATTTTTAAATAACTGCTAAAAGCAACAGGGAGTCAGCCAGCTGCAGGCTCCAAGGATCCAGCTGAGCCAGGGAACCAGTCTGGCTATTTCCATTTAGTCTCCGTGGTCGGTCGAGTGGTCGATCTAAGTGGTCGTGGTCGTGGTCGATCGAGTTGTCGATGACCACTTAAAGTTCAAACTAAAAGTTTAAACTTTAAGTTTAAAGTGTAGTACTGTAGTTCAAAACTTTAATTGTTGGCGTCTGAATTTTCTAAACAATGTTGTTTTTCGCAACAACGATAACTGATGCTAAAGATTCTAAAGAATAACATTAAACTTTGAATCAATTAGCTTAGTTACCTTATCAACCATTAGTTAAGACCATTATGTTTAGTTAAACTTTAGTAAATAAGTGACAGTTCTTAGGCCTTAGGGTTCCGCAAACAACCTTAAGACTATAAAGGGTTACGTTCCAGAGAAAAGGTTGAAAAACACTGCTATACTGTATATAAACATATTAGAGGTCAAAATGACCAATGTCATTGCTTTATAAATGTAATAAAACAATCCTTGTACTAGTTCTAAGAGATAAAAAAATTGATGAAAATCTTACTCACTGATTATCAGAACCTGACAGCAGCTGTATTTTGAGCTCCTCACTCACATTTCGAAGTCCTCTCATATAAGAAGATGCCTCAGGAAAATTGCTATATTTTGGATTATTTCTCATTAGATACTGTGCAAGAAAATTTAGAGGATTAAAATTGTCATCTGGTTCTTTTGTTTCCACAAGTTCACGCTTCTCCACTTCCATCAAAAGCTTCTCAAGACCAAGAACAACAGTAGGCAGTATTTTACTAACCATATAGGAACGTACTTCAGCATCAATGTCAGACTTAAGCCAGTCGTTTGCTAATTCTTCAACAGCAATTTTACGGATAATTCTTCTTGCCTGTTCTCTCATTCTTTGGCTGTCGTCTTTTGCAGTGTTCCATTTTGACATTAGACGATTAACAAGATGCTCCTCGTGCAAAGCATAAAAGTGTGCAGATGCTGTCTTACGACTTGGTGTAAGATAATCCGGCATTGCCATCATCTCTTCGTCAATTCTAGAATCTCTGACATCATCATCTACTAACCTACCAAAACCTATTTTATCAGCTCGCTTCTCACTTGCCATTTTCATGTCAGCGACTTGTGGTATTATAAGCAGTACAACCACATCTAGACAGAAGAAGAAATTTTCATTTTGCATTCCGTTGACCAATAAAAATTTTATTTAAAAATTAATGTATCTCGCCAAGACAAATATTCTAAATGCATCAGGTCATAACAATTAAATCTGAAATTTGCATACAGACAGAAATGAATAGCAACCAGGGGCACCCATCCATCTGGCTACTGGAAGCAGCTTCCCCCCTTCCCTGTGCTACTCTAATGTGATACCAAAACTCATGGGGGGGAGGAGAATTTCCTCCCCCTAGCTTTTTTAGAAAGCATTTGCTTCCTTTCTCCCCATCTGTGGGCGCCCTGATAGCAACAACTACAGCCAAGGGGTCGTCCATAATATTTTAAGAGATCTAAGAAAGCGTGATAGTTTGTGACAGAGGGGAGCAAAGATCACATGTGACATCACACTTTTCAGACATATAAATATAAGGTGATATTTTACTTTCTCTTCTGATGGATGTATTCTAAGAGAAGATGACACTAGTGCATAGTAATTATATTAAGCTAGGTACATGGAATTTTAAATCACAATTACCTACATTTATAATCATAGCCAGAAATTGAATATTTCTATGTTTTGTGTTGAAAACTGAACGAGAAACTCAAGTTTATTAAGTATTAAACCTGAGTGATGTAATTTATGGAAGCCTCTTTAATGGAGATGCAAGATTTGTAACGTACTTTGAATGGGGGCCGAAATTTGTTACATGAGATTTGTCTCACTTTCCATAAATAGTCAATGTTCTTTATGTTATTACATTTTTAGCAATTAATAACTCATCAATTACTGATGTATAATTGAGTGACCTTTTTTCTTTTTGACTTTGTTACATGCTCTTGTGCCATGCTTATTGAGTTGGGAAAAAATAAAGGATTTAATTTGATTTGAAAAAAAGATTGTGACAAGGGAAGGGGATGGCAAAAACTGGCAAAAATAGTGTGGTGTACTTTATGGACGTCCCCAATCGCAGTATCACTGGTATAATTATTATTTTTAAAAACGTTTCATTAGTTTATCATACATAGTATACAGGGGCATAGCCAAGAATTTGATTTGGGAGGGTATAAATAAATATTTTGGGTGGGTATAAATCTTAACTATAAACCACATAAACCATATAAACCACGGTAATTGGCTAGTTTAGTGTCCCAAATTAATCCTGACTTTTTCACAAATTGGCTAACTTTATAATGTTTGAGAATATGCCATTTCATGTTGTCGCTATAAATGTATAAACTTGTATCAGTTATAAGTTATAAAATTTTAGTTATAAGTTGCAAAACCCATCAAAGAAATGACAGGTAGACCGCGTGCACTAAGAGAAATTGTACCTGCTATCCAGTTGCTAAACGTCCAAGAGATTAGTGATGAATTTGCGAACTTTCTGTCTATAAAACCAATTGATACAAATGAGCATTGTTTGCAGTGGTTGGCTAGGTGTCGTCTCATCATGAACACATGTGTTTGAAGCGGTTGTCAGTTGCCTGCTTCATTAGCCAAATACTCCGAAGGTATCGATGGATACTGTTGGTCATGTAGGTACTTCATATAATTTTACAATAACTTTTTGAGTAGATTGGAGACAAAATGTATTAGTGAAATGATTGGAGACAGCATGTATTGATTTAATTTGGGACGCTAATTTAATTTAGGACGCTAAACTAGCCAATTACCTAAACCACATATAACCACATGTAAATCACATAAAAAAACTTTAAGGTAGACTGATTTGGAAGGGGTATATGTACCGATATACTGTGGAGATTTTGCGTGACTACTCAAATCTACCGCGTTTCGACGCATCGCGGCTACTAGAAATACGCTAGAAATATGTCACGTAACCAAAGTCCTATAGTTTAACATTATGAGTTTTAAATGTTTCCATTTAGCACTTTAAAGGTCACTTTTGATATAATCTTATGATTCCATCGATTCCTGACCTTGAATACTAGCTTTCTGCTGTAGGAATTAATTTTCCGTCGATTATTAGTTAAGTTAGAAATGTTTTTGTGCAGCTCTGAAATTCGTGTCAGGCCTATATTTAATGTTGGATAATAGGGACTTCTTATAGCGCCCATTTCTCAGCTATTATAGACGCTAGAGAAGCGTGGTTACTCTTCACTCAAAGCTAATTTTATTGTGCATGCAAAGGTATAATTATTATGACCAGATGACATTTAATCATTTCATAATAATTGTTCAAAGGTTTAACATTGCCCTATGGGGAAAGGTCACGGTGACCTGTTGCTTTAGAAACCTGTTTGTTATTGGCGGCAAAGCCGCACCTTCACGAAACGGTGTTTTCTATTGGTTGAGGTTTCCCCTTCCCCTGCCTCTCCAATATTTTCCTATATAAGGCCAAACGCTCGGCCTGTTCTGTAGTTCTGTATAGAACTCCAGTCTGGGTAAGACTGACTTGTTCGGCAGAGTCCGACCCTGAGTTTAGGCTGAGGTATCTCGTGGTAATAGCTGCTATACACTTGTTCGGCAATAGCTGACAGTCTTTCAGACTGATATTCGTGGCAATAGCCGCTATACACTTGTTCGGCAGAGTCCGACACTCAGTTAACCCCTTAACTGGGTGCCCCGAGTAACGCTCGTCCATTTTACATTGAGTTACAAATAGTTGCCCAGTTAAGGGGTTAAGGCTGAGGATATTCGTGGCAATAGACGCTATATTGTAACGTAGCGTTTGAAATGCGTTAGAGATACATGTTAGGTATTGTACTTGCAATGACTGTATCTGTTAAATAGGAGTTAGTCAAGTTAAGTGAACTATGATTGACAATTGCTGGTTATAGTTAAGACGTTAATAAGTGAAAACGTTGTTGCTTGTTTAACATTATATGAATTACTAAACTCAGATGTGTTTAAATTGTTATCTCACAAGTAGGCTACACCAGACCGGGTTGGGACCTAGTTTTGAATTGTGAAGCCTCTCTCTCTTAGATTATTCCCCTCATTCATTTGCAAGTTCGCTGCAATACCCCCTCCCCCGTCGCTACGCCCCTGATAGTATATCTGCCTTGAGAGCGACCGAACGGAAACCGCTAGAATCAATTTGTAAATACCGACACGCAATGATCCAACATTTCCAAATTGTTAAAATGCAACGATTCAAAGGCACCCCAATCCGCAAACAACGACTTTCGCGACATTGCTCGCAGAATTCCTACAGCGGTTTGGTCTGTAACTGAAATCCCCTTTGATTTTCGAGTGGTGTCTATGCATTGCTTAGCGACCTTAGCCGAACGCGGTGATCGAAACAGCAAGCAAACTTACCAACAAAATGTTGATCGATTCAATTGGACATGCCTTGCAATGGCATCGACCGTTAAACAACAGATTCAGAAAAAAATTATTTAAAAATTTAAAACTTAACTTCTCAACAGATTGCCGTTGCCATAGCACCTGCTGTGATCTGTACTCAGTCCTCGCTGAGCAAACACGAGCGCGGCAAACATTATGCAGCGCTATTTTATACGATCGACTTCACGTGAATTTTATTTTCTTCCTAACGGTTTCGTCGATGTCTTATCGTGATGTAAGGGTTCGTCCTAAAGTACAACGCGTTCTAGGCAAAAGAGGTCTAGGAATGTGCCGCAGTTTGAGACAGGGGAGGGGTAAAGATTACCGTGACGTCACACTTTCCGTAGTACATATAAAACCTGAAATATGAGACGATATTTTACTTCATCTACTGATGCAGTGGTTCTCAACCCGTGGTCCGCGGACCAAAAGTGGTCCGCGAGAGGAGGGTCTACTGGTCCGCGGCAAATTCTGAAAAAACGTTAAATAAAAATTAGACATATATATTTTCATGTCAGTGGCGTAGCCAAGGGGAAGGCTTGGGAGTTAAACCCCCTTGGGTGCCCGGACCCAATATTTTTAGAGTAAACAGCACAACTAAGTAAGGTGACGACCTTTTTTCTTTTTTGTCATATGATTTTTCTCAATTTTCAGGTGGTCAGCGAGAAATTTTTGATCTTCAAAAGTGGTCCGCGAGGCAAAGAGGGTTGAGAACCATTGTACTGATGAATGTATTTTAACAGAAAATGTCAATGGTGTTTGGTAATTACATTGTGGCATCAAGGGTGTTATGCTAGTTAATTCACCGGTTCGCTGATGTTGACAATTTTTCAGCTTTTTAAGAGACAGACCACACGTGTGCATAACCGCCGAGAGAAATTCCGGGCCCATGTGCAGAATAAAATTTCTTGACGACATTTTTTTGGCCTGTAAGCCTTTTTTACACCTTAAAATTACCTGACGACCCAGGCCCGCCGCAAGTGGGGGTGCAGGGGGTGCAGCTGCACCCCCTAAAAAAATGTAGGGGGTGCAGTGCACCCCCTGGAAAGAAGATGGGCTGCACCCCTCTGCACCCCCTTTCAGATAAAATTCGTCAAAAAATTGACAAAATTTGCTAAAACTGGCCCAAAAATTGCTAAAATTGGTCCAAAATTGCCAACATTTGCAAAAAATGTGCAAAAAATCGCCAAAAATTTGCTAAAATTAGCAAAAAATTGCTAAAATTGGCCATAAAATTGCCAAAATTTGCCGAAAATTTGCAAACAATTATCTTGCCCCAAAGAAAAGTGTGAAATGATGCTACTGCTTTTATCTGGAGAAAATCTGCACCCCCTGATGAAAATTCGTTCCGGCGGGCCTGTGACGACCTTTTTTTGCTTGTCGACCTTTTCACGCCGGGCCCCCCTTTTGCTCGCCGGGCCCCCTCTACTTTGGCATTATTATTCATATTATTGTTAATTATACGTATCCATCATGGCCCCCCAGACCGCCGGGCCCCTGTGCTGTTGCCCCTACCCCCTCTATGCGGCCCTGCAGTGTGTTTGGGGGAGGCGGGGAGTCTGCTGTAGAAACTGTAAGAAATAAGAGCGCAATGAAAATCAAAAGTCTAACTAGATTGTCCCTAGTTCTAGGGTAGCCGTACGGTCAAGGGGCTGTCCATCAATTACGTCAACAATTTTGTTGACGTAATCGATGGACAGCCACAAGCATTTTTCCAAGAACAGCTAATGTGCGATTTACAGGAGGTTTGTGAGCTAATCTGTCTCACTGGTTAAGGACGTCCCTAGTGATCAACACGGTGGAACCGCCACTGCTAGGTTAATAAATATCACATATAAATTTCCCGAGTAGTCCAGTGGCGTAGCCACGGGGGGTTTTGGGGGTTAAACCCCCCTTGGGCGGCGAAAAAATTGTTTTTGATGTATTCCCATGCAATTTTTATTTGTTGAGGCGATTTTTGGCGATTTGGGGGGTCAAAACCCCCTTGGCGGTTATCGACGAAATTTTTTTCAACCCCCCCCTTCCGGAAATCCTGGCTACGCCACTGGAGTAGCCTATTCTTTTAAAATTTTAATTTAGCAGGGCAGTGTTCTTGTTTTTAAAGCCAATACAAATATTATGCAATACTAATGTTTTTAGCAGTCCACGTCATGCACTATTTTAGTTACGAGATTTGTCTGTATTTCGGATCACTCTTCTACACGTATTGAATGTTCAATATCATTGCTGTTTCCAGTGGCGGCTCCAGGAGTTTGCAAGTGGGGTGGCGTTGGGGTGGCAACTTCTTATCGTGGTCGGGCCAACCATTTGTTGTTAGGTATGTAGTATTAAGTATAGGGTCCCAACAGGGGGGCCACTGGGGGGCCAGGCACTCAATAGGGAGGCACGGGCCCCCCCCGGCCCCATGTGGAGCCGCCACTGGCTGTTTCCAATGCTGGCCAGATTTGTGATTGAATGTTCTCTATTCAAGTCATGCGCTGCCTTCCTCCTCCTCTTCTTCCACCTTTTCTTCTTTTTCTTCTTCTTCTCATTCCTCCGGACATTATAGCTCATTAGTTCTAAAATTTGATCATGTAAAGACAAGATAATCAAGACAATCTTCACATTTTAAAACAAACTCCACACTTCAATCTTCAATTGTAATTGTGTTTAATTTTAGAAGAGCTCTGATGCATAGTAATTATGTAGTATTTTATTAAGCGTAAACGCACAAACATTTATTATTGGGGTAAAGTTTCAATTTCCAGAGGCGAATTTTCCATGCACTGGAAACATGCCTAGATGAAACGCTGTCGATGTCACTTGCAACAACAGTATTTACTTGTAAGTTATTACTTTAAATTACTTGTAACAACACTGTCAAGCAATAGCATCTGAATCATCATTTCCAATACATACTACTAAGAAGTTCTTAGAACATTGGTAAAACATTCCGCAGCTATTCCCCATGGTTCAGCTGATGATGTTTTGAGTCAACAAATGTGGCTGCCGTATGGGAATTTCCCAGTTAGTCGGCTTCAGCCAAATCACATAATGCCGTCTCCAGGCATAATACCTCCATAGTACAATCTTCGTCGGTGTGTGTGGTGCGCTTTCGCTTCCACTGTCGTCGTGAAATTCGCCGCCGCTCGTTCCCCTGGCGGCGTTTCTCGTTGAATTCCAGACAACCTTCTCACCGTACACGAACGCGCGACATTTCTCTACCGACAGCAACTCGTTGACGAAGTCCTGGTCGTCTGTGGTCGAGCAGCAGGACTCGCTGTTGCTGCTGCGGCGGCACCGGCGCCGCGCCTCCTTCAGCTCGTGCTTCTGCTCGCGCTTTGCCGCTTTCTCGTCCGCCCGCGCCTGTTCTTCAGCGCCTGATGCATCTGGCTCACACTCCGAATAACGACGAACATCGCCTTGTCGATCTGCTCGCTGAAAGACACGGACTTCTTGAAGCGCGGCCGGAAGCGGATCGGACGGACCGTCTTCGAACCCCTCGGACTCCGTGTCGCTGCACGTCACGGCACTAGTGAGACGATCGAGACTGAACGACCACGGACTAAGAGCGTCGCTGGACTCGGACGGACATCGACCGCTGCTTTAGAATACCGTGCAGCTTTGGAGACGCAAGCCTATAGTGATGCGCGATATTAGAAAATGCTCGACGCTAATATAGGCTACCGTGGCAAGAGTACCGTTATAGAAATCTTTATTCGCAGGCGCTGGCAACATAAGATAAACATCATTCTTAACTAACGATTTCACGTTCTGTTATTATACGATTGACAAAATAAAATGGTTTCCTAGAGAACCGAAGTGTAAAAGAGTGTTGACGATTCTTAACAATGTCACTTACTGGATTCAATCCAAGCATTTCACGATACAAATATCAATTGTTACTTTATCATAAGCATGAAAGATTTTGCATAAAGCTTGCTATATTGATCGATCCAAATAATAAGTGTTATACCCGTAGACCTAAACCGCGTAATTTCGTGAATTAATTGTTTTTAGGCAAATTCTGCTTCCGAATCGTTTAAGGGGGACCAAGATACAGTTTCCTAAATATGTGAGCTGTAGGCATATTATTGTCACCATTATCGTAATTAAACTACAGTGGCGGTTCCAGGAACTCTTGGTGGGGGATGCGATGAATGTCTAGGAAGATCCCGCCAATTGTCAAAGGAATAATATGTAGGGCCTAAGCGGTTTAGAAGAAATCTGTCGATTTGATTTATAAAATATAATGCTCAGAATTGACAATGTAGAAAAGCCATTTTAGTCTGGTTGTACAAGTTGCAAAATCGAGTTTTCTATTGCTGGAAGCGAATTTGTCAATGACATTGTCTATAGATATGTCCATATCATTGAATTTGTCAATGACATTGTCTATAGATATGTCCATATCATTGTGGATATACTGTAGCTTACATCAAGGCTAATTCGTTTAGACATTAGATAATCATCATCCATTGAAGACGCATTTTGGAGGGCCGGTGGGGGATACATCTTCAGTCATTCCCAACGTGGAACCGCCCTTGGCAAACTATAAGTTATAGCACAAAGTTACAGTGGTTTTCACACAGGCTAACTCCTATAAACCACTTTAAATCACATCCTAGCTTCACTGCCCTTCGGATATTGACCATTGCCTAACTGATCATTCACACCTTTCCCATAGCTATTTCAAGAAAGGCTGAGCGACTACTACTACTACTACTACTACTACTACTACTACTACTACTACTACTACTACTACTACTACTACTACTACTAATAATAATAATAATAATAATAATAATAATAATAATAGCACCAGTTCTCATACCCAAGGGTATCAATCGACGGTATAAGAATAAGCAACTACTGTTGTGCTGCTCTCCAAAGTGCTATATAAATCCACGAGATTTCACTTACATTATTATTATTATTATTATTATTATTATTATTATTATTATTATTATTATTATTATTATTATTATTATTATTATTATGCAATTAGTAATTAAATTAAATAGGGAAATAAGAACTTTGAAACAATTTGCCAAAAACAGAGCGTAGCTAGGGGCGGAGAGGGCAAGCTACCCCGGGCACCGTCCTCCTGGGGGGGCGCAAGAAACCATGGTTGATTTTTATTGACGACGTGAGTTTTAACAAGTTAAACCAACTTAAACGCTCGTTGTCTAAAGAATTGCCAGTGTTACAAGAAAAAAGGTCATCATCTGCTTTTTGCACTACTTTCACTACTTTTCCCCTTCTCCGACGTCGTGAAAGCAAATAAAAAAGGTCATCACCATTTTTAGACTGATATCGGGACGAAAAACTGATACCTTGCCCCGGGCGCTGAATACTCTATAGCTACGGTTCTGGCCAAGAACTGGCTTAGCAGGCGAAAAAATTGGACGGTCTTGCTTAGGCACAACTTGTCAAGTTCCACAAGAGTTTTGAGGAGATACAAGAGCCAGCTGTCGTTGCGATAAATTGACGGAAATAGTTTACGAAAGGGATCTTTTGTAAACTTGAAGTGGTCGTGAGAGAACAGAAATGCGTTGTGTCCGTAGAACAAGTGGGATGCTTGAGTCACGCACGGGTCTAAATATGGCTTGGAATCGAGCAGCATAGGCTAAATCTATCATCATGTGGTACAGTCTGGTGTAGGCCTAGTATATACAGCGTGGGACTATTAGCCTGATTTACAGTAAAGCAGCAATGAATGAAGTGTCTGTGTACTGCGATAATGACTGTAATTCTGACTCGTTCTGCGCAAACGAGCTAGCCATTCGTGCCACAGAACCTCTGTCACCATACAAGCACGCATGACTCAGTGAGCACGACCATTATATGTCGGCATAAACGATAAATGCCTACACAGACAGCATGTGGGCTGCGTCTTTAGAATTCAGAATTTGAATCCAGCATATTATACAGTACATGCAGATTTAACGTCTGCAGATAGGCCTATTACCTTATGCACATATAGTTAAAGCAATATTGCAATATTCCCGCTCTGCGTCGTCGGAAAATCGAACAATAATTTTGGCGACCTTAAACCCCCTAACTGGTATCAGGTTCATAGTTATTATTTCATCAAAAAACAGCAACTTAATTTTCATTGATCTGGAGTTTTGACCGTTATAGAGTCTACTGTTATAATGAGATATGTAGGCCTATATGCCCTTTAGCATTTTAGACTTAAGACTTAACACGGCAATAAAAAGCAGTTTAGACATGAACACATCGCGATGTCAAATTGGTCGCCATTGCGTTCCAACGGCGTACGCTATGACAGTAGGCTACTTGTATTAAATGCACGACTGCTTAAAGAGTTTCTTTCGCTACTGAACTCCGTCAAACGTTCTGAATGTTGCGACTTTGCGACGGTGATCTTCGTCGTTTTCATTCATTTCGGGCAATTCAGAACTTCGTGAAAATGTCGCTCAATCTTTTGCAGCTATTAATTAATTAATTAATCTTTTGTCGAAAATGTCGCTCAATCTTTTGCAGCAATTAATTAATTAATTAATTAATTAATTAATTAATTAATTATGCTTATATCTGTTCCGTATTGTTCTGTTAATTGCCGAAAGCAGCTGGACTGGCTGTGATGTCTGTTGATTTTTGGCAGTGGAAATTGTCACGAACAAGGAATTTTCCTAAAGGAAATCGACCGTCACACTTATAGAGAAGGCGAAAGACTGTTCGGATATGTATCACTGAATGCTGTAATTCGATCTCTAGAAAATGCAGATCGTATCGTCGTTTATAGTTTATGCGATGTACTGGAGAAACTCTTTAGTGAAACACAATAGCAGTCATGATCGAGAGGTTCCGACGCAGGACGGATTAAATTAAACACAGCACTGCTATTTTTATGATAATGCTTGCTGTGTGATGTCAAGTGGAACCAAACATTATACACAGATATATCGATATACAGTATATAGGGCCTATTATATATATATATATATATATATATATATATATATATATATATATATATATATATATATATATATATATATATATATAACTATAAAATAAAAATGCGTTAGCAATGAATATCACAGGGGTTTATTATCTGCGGTGTGTTCTTTCACGTGTGGCTTTCAGGCTCTGAGCGTTTTCATGCATGTCCGCCTTGTTACAAGCTCGTTAGACCCTACTCAACTAAACCGCATCATCATCATTGCTGCGTTTCTTCCATTTAACCAATGGCAGTACGACCCACGTATCGCTGTGTACTTCAGCAGCTACCGATCCAAAAGAGGTCTTGAACTCAGATTAGCGCTTGTGCTCTATATGCAAATGGCACATACATGATGTGGGCGCAATAAACAGTTCCACCTTCGCCGTTTAGTGAAACGTCTGCGGTCGATGTTTGTGCCTGCTGAGAAGCCTAAGCGAGGTCGATTAAAAGTGATCGATCATAATTTCTATGGAATGGGTAAGTTATTATTAGTGTAGTTTTTAGTATTGTCGTCGTCGTCGTCGCCGCCGCCGCCGCCGCCGCCGCTGCTGCTACTGTTGTCGTCATGCATTTATTGTGCGCCTCTTTCATAAGGCAGAGGCTCATACTGTAGTTCGCTATAAATAGCAGAGGGGTAGAAATGGAGTAGAAAAGCTTTAGTTAACTGTTAGATTGATCTCCGGTTGCAGCTTATCTTAACTCTCATGGTAGGCAGATACTTTAGAGCTCTCGGACATTTTAATTCGACTGCTTTACAGTATAATTTTTTAGAAATCGATTGAACTCATCTCTTGAATACAAAAATAATTCTAGAACAGCTCCGATCCGACGGTGTGCGTATAAATGAGTAGCGTCGAAAAGGGATTTCGTTTCGAAGAACGCGCCGAGAAAAGAATTATTACGAAAACTTTGAATGGCAAGAAATTGCTAAACGCGCGTTGCATTTTCTTCCGACTGTCGAGACGTCCTTTTACTGTTTGGTTTGTCAGTATTCAAGAATTAAAACCCTCATGAAAAGTGGGAGACATACTGTATGATTGACTACTATGAGGATTTATATCAACACCTTTTCGAAAAAGCCGCCGAGTAGTTTTTTTGTAGGAACGCGCCCCAAAATCCTGAAAAACCAGCGACTAGCATAAGGTCGAACTATATAGGCTGATATGATTTCAATTTTGTAATTATTCCATATTTATTCATTGGGCCTATGCAGCTGCTGTTCTCTTTATCTTCAGCAGAGTAGTCAAACCAGTGACCATATTCCGTGCAGCGATGATGATGATGATGATGATGATGTTACAACCGAAGCGACAAGTGGCGTCCCTTGTGACGGCGACCGTTCTCGTCGTCTGCCTCATCGGACGGTGTCAGGCGGGTTCGGTTTGCAGCAGCATGTGCACGGCGGTCGACGAGAATAGGTGCACGTGCACCATAAAGCCCCTGATCGCCGGTTCGAGTCAGGTGGGATATTATGTCTCTTGTTCGGGACTCGGCAACGTAACTTCCGTTCCGACGTTCGTCTGCTCCTTGAGTCTTACGGAGTTTTCCATCACCAGCAGCTCGCTGGCACTGATCCAGCGTTCGGCGTTTGCCGGCGTAAAGGCCGAATCCCTGTGGCTGACCGGTCTCGGAATAAACGTCGTCGACGACCGGGCATTTTCGGGCCTCGAGAACGTTCTCGAGACGATCAGTCTCGGATACAACAACATACGGAAACTCGCCGGAAACACGTTTACGAGCTTCGCGAATCTGCAGTCGGTCGTCCTGGAGCACAACGACATAGAGGAAATCGCCTCCGGATTGTTCCGAAACCTCTCGCAGGTGGTCAACATCAACATGCAGTGGAACAACATCAGTATTATAAACGGCGACGCATTCGACGGACTCGACATGCTCCAGACGTTGGATCTGTCCGACAATTTCATCGCCGAACTGCCGGCGAATTTTCTCATCGGCGCCGCCCAGGTTCGAGAGTTGCGCCTGGCCGGAAATCGACTGACGAGTCTGATATCGCCGGCGTTCAACGCCATGCCGAACATGGTAACGCTCGACTTGTCGCGCAATCTGCTCTACTATCTGCCGTCGAATATGCTGCCCGGATGTCCGAATCTGAAAGTGTTGTATCTGTCGTCGAACAACATATCGTCCATCTCGTCGCTGGCGATCGCTGCGCTGAAAAACCTTCAGATAATCAACGCCCAGAACAACAACATCAGTCTGATTCCCGCCGAAGCGTTCGTCGACGCCTCGGCGCTGAAGGAAGTGTCGTTTGCGCGCAACCGCATCCGCCAGCTCGACGCCGGACTGTTTCAGGGCACCCTTGTCCTTCAGACGCTGAACCTCAGCCACAACTCGATTCCGTCGTTTTCGGACGACGTCTTCCCGCTGGAAGGGTCGGGCGTCAAGATTCTCGACCTGTCTCACAATCGCTTGGGTCAGGCGAACTTCCTGGCACGACTCGTCAACCTTATCACCGTCGACATTTCCTACAATCAGATCGTCGCATTAAACTTTTCGGTAACTGCCCAGTTGAGCATACTGAGAGCGTCGTACAATCAGATGAAACGTTTCAGCAAAGAGACGCTGTCTCGTCTTCCCAGGCTCAGAGAACTCTATCTGGATTACAATCTGATAGATTTCGCGGAATCGGGGTGGATCGAAAGCAATCCGATCCTTCAGACACTGTCGCTCGGTAACAACCTTCTGACAGCGGTTCCTCGGCTCAACGCATCGCGACTGATCACTCTTCGGCTGAACGACAATCGCATAAGCAGCATTTCAGTCCTCAGCTGTCCCAGTCTCTACGAACTCTATCTTCAGAACAACCTCATCGGATCAATCGCCAGCGACACGTTCGACGGAATGACGAATCTGAGGATCCTCGACCTGAGCAACAACTCCATCGCCAGCATTCCGCCGTCTGCCTTTTCGGCCATGGCCAATCTTCAGGCGTTGAGACTTGCCGATAACAGAATCGGCGTCGTCTCTAGCGAGAATCTCTACGGATTGGCGAATCTAAGAAGTCTCGATCTGTCCGGCAATGACCTATCTACGCTGACTTACGCAGCGATGTCCGATCTGCTGACGAACAAACTGACCGCCATGTACCTCGCGTCCAATCCTTTTGTCTGCTCCTGCGAAGTGCTCTGGATCAGAGGAAGTCGGGTTCTGCAGGACAGGAACACTTCCGTCTGCTTCGTTAACGAGAACTGCTATCGTCTTATGTGTAATCCAGTCAAATCGTGTCCAGAAACGGTCACTCCCCTGTACAACGACAGCGATCGATTTTGCATGGAGATACCCGAGTCTTGCCCCAAAATACCACTCGTGACGTCGTTCTCTACAGAATCACCAACTACTACGTCGGTTGCCCGTACTGCAGTCTCTCTCTCAACGACAGTCGAGACACCGTCTGCCAGTCATCATCTTCTGAAAGTGACCTCAGTTGATTCGTCGCACAGCACGGAATCAACAGGATCTACGAGGAAAACTACGAATACTGTTAGTGACTGGACAGAATCCTCGAACTCGACAGTTATTGCGCCGCCGGCATTTGCAACAGAAGAGTCGAAGAAAACCCACATCTACATCATAATAGGCGTCGTGATCGGCGTCGTGCTTCTGATTCTACTCGTGATCCTTCTCGTTTGCCTCGTCCGAAGAGGCTGCAGACGCAAGAAAGACTCTATGAAACAGGCACGAGACTACCGCGGATCGACGAACGACGAAATCGGAATTCTGAAGGGAGATCAATCGTCGGAACTCGAGGATCCTCCGCCGGCGCCGGTCCCCGATTCGAGCGGCGAGAAGCAGTCTCAACCGCCGCTTCCTGTCCCATCGACGTCCGACGACCCGGACCTTAATTCCAGCTTCCGGCCTCGACCGAAGGGCACGGTGGGATTTCCACACGGAAACTTCCGAATTCCGGGCTCGGAGGGACGAAGATGGCGAATAGGCGGCCAGATAGACAGACCGCCGGTCGAATTCGACAGTGCACCGGGCGACCCTGAGTCAGAGGCAGACAACGGGGACGAAGTTCCAGACTGCAAACGACGCAAAAACGAATCTCAGTTTGTCGACGACGATCATTCCTCAAACCATTCCGGCGAATCTCAGTATCCGGAAAAATTTGCCAATTACCTGTTGTGGAGAGGAGGTCACAAGGGACCGTACGTCACGGAGAAATTACCAAAAGAGAAAGACGATGACGACGACAGAAACAAGAACAAGCGACAGAAAACAGCATCAGAGTTCGTCGACGAACGGGAAAACAGCGTCGATTTTGAAGACTTCGATTCTTGTAAGCACAAAGGCGATTTGTTGTGGAGAGGTGGTCCGAAGGGGTCGTACAAGACAGAACGAATGTCTAAAGACTGGGACGACGACGACGACGACGACAGTAAGAAAGACGGCGAAACTACGCAGAGAAAGCAAGAAAAGTCAAAGTCCGAATTTACCGATGGCAAAGAAAGCATGCAATTTCCAGAGATGGATGATTTCAGCAAAACTCATAGACAAACAGGAAATCTGCTGTGGAGAGATGGAAACAAAACCCCGTATACGTCGGAGAAATTGTCTACCGATCAGAGGAAATACGGCGACAGGGACTTCACAAGCAGTACCTCTGATGCGGCAAACCCGAAAGGAAATGTGACGGAATTCAATGACGACGATAATGGATCGATCACATCCGACGATTTTCGATTTCCTTCGAAATCAGGAGAAGGTCTGCTCTGGCGAGGAGGTCTAAAGAAGCCGTACAATTCTGAGAAGTTGTCTAAAGGATTCTGCAAGGACGACGACGAAGTGGCAGGCGAAGCCCTGAAAGAAGAAGAAGCGCCCGAGACTGCTGCTCAAACGGGACTGTATTCCTTAGACGTCGCGTCGGCAAAGACGTCATCGAAACCCGATAAACGAAAGTCGGAATTTAGGGACGTCGGAGAGGCTGCGTTCCCGAATCCATTCGCCGACGATTTCAGACTTCCAGCGAAGGCAGGAATCGATCTTCTGTGGAGAAGTGCTGCTCCGAGACGCCCCTACTCGTCGGAGAAACTGTCGAAGAAGGACTTCACGGTGGTGGACGAGACCGCCGATGCAAAAAAGACAGACCGAAAGCAGCAGCAGCAGAAGCAGCAGCAGCGACGACGGCGACAACGACGATCGAACGCTTCCGATTTCGTCGATCCGTCGAACGACATTTACGCAACCGTGAACTTTCGATTTCCGTCAGCGACCGGCGGCGACGACATGCTCTGGAGAGCGGGACTGAAGCGACCCTACGACACCGCTCGCCTATCGAGGGACTTCGTGCGCCGCGGCGACAGCGAACGCTCCTCTTCGTTCGTCGGAACCGGAACCGGAACCTCGCAGGGTCGTGGGAGGAGGGGGAGGAGGCGTCGTCTGCCGCTGCCCCTCTTTCCGCGGAGTTCGAACGAAACGGAGTACGTCCAAACGGAGTACGTAGACTCGGATGGAGACGGCAGTCTCCATTCGTCGTCGTTGTCGTTCGGCGGATTTCGCATTCCCGGTACGACGATCGGCGCCGACAGGAACCCGAGCCATCTCCAGTGGCGGATCAGTCGATTCGGAGAAGACGGAGCGGCGTCCCTGCGGGCGGCAGCGAATTCCGATCGCATCAGTCTCGACGGAATGCAGAGCCGGAGGGGAAGACACGGCGGCGGGGAGTCGTCGACCGATCCGGACGACATGAGGAGCAATCTGTCGGAACCCTATAACGGAAACTCGTTTGGAAATTTCAAGACCCAGCCGCACAAGCGACCGAGCATCCTGCACTGGCAGACGAACCGGATGGCCGGCGGTCTTACCGTCGCTCCGACGAATCCGTCGCCCGTAGCGCTTGAAGGAAGTGACGTCGTTCGACGCAATTCCGGAAGTGACGCGGCTGTGAACGACGGTCGAAAGCCAGAGTCGACCTCTAACGACCACATCCGAAAACCCTACGGAACGGCAGCAAAAGCGGCAACAGCCTGGAAGAAAACGCAGATGCAAAACGGAAGCCTTACCGCAATAGATGTCGATGTCGACTGTTAACTTCGGCTTGTAAATCGGGTGTTTGTTTATTTATTACAACGATTCGTGTTAGGGTCGCTGGCATCAGGCGCTATATTCATGGGCGCCCATAGAAATTTTTTCAGGAGGGGCAAAACATAATGGTCATGGCTATGCCACATAAATTTTTCCAATAGGGGCAAAACACATCTTAACACAATGGTCACGGTTACTATTTTAGCAAAGTTTTCAAATTTCAATGGGAAATATTGACATTTTTATTTTCCAGGAGGGGCAAGTGCCCCCTCTTGCCCCAATGTGCGGGCGCCCGTGGCTATATTGTGCTGTAAATTCGTTTAATTCGACTAGGATTGGCTAAATTTGACGCCTTGTCGTTGAATCGTGACAGGGCTATGAAAATTGCCCGTCAATAAATATAATATCTAGACTGCGTTAGTTTTGGTTTGAAAGTGACTTCATGTTTAGTACTTCGAGACCCATTATTTGCATGTTAGCCTACAGATTCTACAGTACTACTTTATTGCAAATTTAATATTTCGAACGTTTCTCATTTGTTGTCTAGTAGACCTGCATAGTCTTGACATGGTTCCCCGCATTCTATTGCGTTGCACACAAAGACAGTCCATTTTCATAATTTAAATAGGTTTGTGCAATATAGATTTCATAACAAGACAGCGAAAGCTGGTCATGTTCACATATAAAGGAGATTAATCCGGCTATAGTCTAGCTTAGAGACTATGCACTAAAAAGAGAAACATTTAGAACGTTTAGAGGCTCACTGCAGACAAACAGCTGCTCATTGGTTGAAGCGTCGTCGTTAACCGAATAACAGGGACTTTGGTACTAGCGATGATGTCAGAACATCATAACACTAAATAATAAAAATAGGAGATTTGACTTGTCTTTTATTCATAACTGACGCCTTGACGTGCTTCATCGCAAGAAGAATTTGCCTCAGTCACTAATCGAGAGAAGTCGGCATTTGCAGATCGTTGAGATAGTCAAATATCGCAATGGGGCTACCACTTCACACACACACACACACACACACACACACACACACACACACACACACACACATATATATATATATATATATATATATATATATATATATATATATATATATATATATATCTTTAGATCCGATGGGAAAAGGCCAGACGGCATGACCCTGATACCCTGGCAAGCCGGCCGAAGCCTTGTCTGGGACGCAACGGTAGCAGACACCGTTGCTCCAACATACCTACCCACCACTTCGCTCGCTGCAGGAGCCGCCGCAGAAGCCGCTGCTGTCAGAAAAAGTCAAGTATCAAAATCTGGCAGCCAATTACATCTTCCTGCCCATTGCATTCGAGACGCTAGGCCCCATCAACAACGACGCTCTCTGTTTCCTTCGTGAGCTGGGCCGACGTTTAGCTCAACAATCCGGAGACAAAAGGGAAGGCAGTTTCCTCTTCCAGCGCTTGTCAGTTGCAATTCAACGCTTCAGCGCAATCGCCTTCCGAGGTTCTTTTCACGCCTCGACCCGGACGAGAGTTAGCACACTATTTCTATATGTCTCCGGACAATTTTTTCATAAGCCCCTCGGGAATGAAGTACCGAGGGCATAAAATATATATATATATATATATATATATATATATATATAGTCATCGATCGATTAGAAGCCATCTCCGAACTCGTAGACAGACTCCCGGATAACACCATCGCTCACTCTGCACTCCGATGTCGTGTCAACTTGTCCCTCTGTCGACTATCTGACAAAACATGCAAAAGGGCACTCGGTCTTCCTCGCAACAGATGGCTGGATCAACCCCGTAAGGACACCGGAATATCGCCAGCAAATCTCTAGAGAAAAAAATGGATGGTGGTCATCGAAGAGAGACGAAAACAACCTTGCCGTCTAGGCGATAACGACGACGATGACGACGACGAACGATTCTCATGACGTTGTTGTGACTACCAATTAATCATTGCCTTCGAGTTCAGCCTCACTTCACTCCGGCACTTTCGACGATTGCAGACGTCTAGCAGGTTTTGCCAATAAATTATAAAATTTTTTATTCTTAGGTCACAATCAGAAACGTATCAGATGTGACAGCGATGACAACTCGACCTCATTGTCGTCACACAAAAGCTCGTCTTTGCGTTTTAGAAATTCTTCAGAAACAGCCATCAAATTTCGGGCAAAAACATGAGTCACCAGGCTGACTTCGACCGATTGACTAAATAGAATACATTGTATAGGGTCTACGTTTGAGAAATTTACTACTATGTACGACATCAATGACATCAATATGCTGTTTTATTATATATACTATACGCGCAAACGACAGATGTTGCCAGAGGCGCTTGGTAACTATAGCCTACTCTACCAAAGATGCTTGGCAAATTCTGTTGACATGGTCTAGTAGATTTGCAACTACACAAATGTCAAGCTATCATTGCGGGTTACTCAGGTAACTGACCTCCTGACCTACACTATATGTGGCGTCGCAATGACTCATCCGTAGCCTTTTGTTGTACGCTGATTTTCTCTAGCCTATGATCGCGTGTACTACATTGTACGCCACACTTGGCGAAAAATGAATCATTGGAATCCGGTTCGAATCAGAGCAATAGTTGAGTTATATTAGTGAGAAAGCTACACAGGGACGAGGTTAATGGAATGAAGTTGTTGCTGTAACACGCGCATTCAAACAAGGTCACATACGTAGGCCTACTTCCGACGAGAGTCCCTAATTACCTAAGTTTCGATGTATAAAAATGTGCATATTCAACTAATAAAGTTATTTAATTTGCTATTAACCACTTATCGCAATTTCATTGATTGATTGATTGATTGATTGATTGATTGATTGATTAGCGTACGGTTCCCCGTTCTCTGCCATTAAATTATTCTCATTTGTCATGTACCTATCCGATTTAATTAAGTTCCGTGAGGGTGTCTATCGAGTAGAGTAGTAGTAGTTTAATGTTTCATTAATTTATATTTCTACATAACTTGATTTTATTATTAATTATCATTCATTAGTTGATATTAATAAGCCTACTATACAGTGTAGTATTCTGTATGTGGAACTACCAGGCGCCAAAGCGTAAGCACTGAAACGTCCTGCACAGTGTGCTGACGTGAATCTTCATATATCCGTTGCGTGCTGTAGCTCGAGTCATCCGCTGAAGAGCCGCTTCCATTCCAGTGACACAGTAGCAGCAATATGGCCCACGTGTCCAAAACCAGAGGCCCTCGAGTATAAAGGACCCGTTCTGCTAGGCTTCAAATTTTAGCAGTGGAATCGTCAGCTGCTGTGATCGCGCTAAAGTTGCTATACCGCTGCCACTATGGGCCATACTAATACTTTAGTGTCTAATGCAGTCGCATTAACTCGTGCTTCCCATATCTAGAAGACAAATTCACGAAATCAATGCGGTATTAATTTGTCTGTTCAAAACGCCATCCATTCGGGCGGAGTAATTCAACGCCGGACCTTCACAATACGGTGACCGCCTTCAAAGATTTTTAAAGAAATCAATTAGGCCTATATGAGCCTACAATATATTAGAACAGCGCTTCTCAAGCCGTGGTCCGCGGACCACCAATGGTCCGCAACCATCTGCTTGGTGGTCCGCGAGAAAAAACTCGTATTTTAAAAATTAAAAATGTGCAGACAAATTTGGTCAATATAGGCCTATATTTTATTTTTCTCAATGTTTCTAATAAGTTATTTATTTTATAAGCGAAGGAATAGGCCTATGTGGCGGAAATCTATGCATTATTTTAGGGTTTAGTTGACACTAACAATAGGTCACAAAAGGCTTTAGTCACTTTTTAGTAGGAAATACAACCACATGCGTTGGTGACTGGGGTTCCCACAGACCCCGGCGAGGGAGCTTATGATGCTCCCGCAGACTCCCTATAGCCTATAATATATACTCGCGTGAACGAACGTCTTCGGCACTGCCATTGGAGGTGGTCCGCCATGTAAGCTCAATATCTCAAAGCGGTCTTTCGCCATAAAAAGGTTGAGAACCGCTGGCTGGATTAGAAAGCCTCAAGCGTAATATTACTGTTCCATCTCCAAACGAGTTTTCACGGGTATACACTATACAGACGAAGTCGTATACAGAAGGATTGACCGACTGGTCCGGTCGACTGTCCACCAGAGACCTGATTAAACGTACTCGTTGCGGGAAATTTTTAACGATAATTTTGCGGCTGCTTATGAGAGTGGATTGTCGAATGCCTCTCCAGTTCTATTTCTCACTGATGTTGCCTGTTTTACGACGACACGGACAGTACACGCAGTTGACGAATTCGCAGACAGCATCTCGAATTAGAACTTGAATTAAGAAGCGCTCTTTAACTTTACAGTAGCCTATATAATCGTTCATTCAGCCAAACTTTGTTCCACAAGACGTCATCGAAAATGACAATCAGGAACTGTTGACGAAGATCTTGTAGAAAATCCATGACAACATTCAATGTTGCTGGCTCTTTGAGCGATTCACGAGACCCTGAATGCGTTTAGCCTTTCATTTATCGCTCAATCGGAGTGCAAATTATTTGGAAATAAATCGTGAAGTCAAGACGTGCATATTGGAAATAACTGTTACGAGAAATGATGCACTAAGATTTAGAGGCGGTACTTAAGAAGGCCTATCAAAGAATATAAACTGTAGAATTATTGTTTGTTGCTTGTGTTAAGAATTATCGTCGACGCAAACTATTCGCAGGCCTGCGACTCGTTATGCGGCCTACAGATCAGAATGACTTTCAGACTCTATACCGTTAGTGCGATGAAAATAATCACCGGTAGGAAAGTTGAAACAAGAAACGTGATGCGGTTTAACCTTCGTCTGGGCATATTGCTGGTTCTGGTGCTGCTGCTGCTGACTGCTTCCAATCTACGTGTTCAGAGTGACGAGCGTAGCGAACATCTCGATCTGGAAAGAAGTGTCTCGTTTATAAGACGCAATGAAGACTCGTCAGAAAATTCTAACCAAGGATTCACCTTTGGAGGCAAGTATATTTACTCTGAGGTTTTTAAATCATAAAGTCACATTCACAAAAGAAAGAATTAAGACTTAAATATGAGACAGCTTCCAACCCAGCGATTGTTACTGCAGATTGCATCGTGCAATTATCTCCATTTTAATAGTCACTCTAAAAGGTAGATAGCCAGATACTTTAATTTCACTCTTAAAAGACAACAATATTTTTTATCGAAGCACCATTTTCTTCGTTCCCTCGATGTGCATTTTAGGCTCAACCAGAGTCAGCCATTTTAGCATTCATCTGATTATCGCACTTGGATTACAAAATTTTAATTTAATGTATCTGATTTATTTGATCGCTTGATCGATAGATTGATTGATGACTGTACACTTGTTCGAAGCTAACAAAACCTATTGTTTTGATGCGTTTCCTTTCCAATTTGAACCTGTCGACTAAATAAAATATGTCTAGTTTATTTGCAGCAGACGAAGCTTGAATGCAGTGAAGAACGAGTGAACGAGTAACAGTTGTAATATTGAAGGCGGAGTTTGATAAATACTACTGTATATCACCAAATATAATCTACAATTATTAATCATGTCTCATTTTTATTTTTTAACACCAAAATTCTTCGCTTTTGCGTGAGCCAGTTATTTTAACCTCCGTCTTTTGACTTCTCTGTCTACTTTTCTATCAGCCTCGCTGTCTTCGATCTATCTACCGCTTTACCGGATTGTAAAATTGTCGGAATTTTGATTAATTAAGATTTGTGATTTCTCACACAGGAGATTCCGTTATTCAGAATCGTCAAAATGACGGTGAATTCCTTCGGCGCCTTGTTGTACAGAAACGGGAGTCGACGAAAATCGAATCTGTTGAAACGGCAGCACAAAAGTCTTCTGGACTCGAAAGAGTGAATGACAATGGACCAAGAGAATCGTTGGCATTCATCGGGGATGTTAGAGACGTTAGAACAGTTAGATCGCACGAAGACAATTCTCTGTCTCTGCCAAATAGCAGTAATCCGGCGTTTCAGCATTACGGACCTAAACAAAGTCTCACGAATGAAATCGAGGCCGATCGCAGTGCTGATCATACACGTCCGAGCTCAAATTCGCAGAATCAAAGCGACCAATCGGACCACCTCCATGGCATCATCGAAGCCGTGAGAAGTTCACTATCCAACAAAAGCATTTACGGCGGCGAGCAAAAGACGAGAGCTGCTAATAAAGACTGGCCAAAAGTGAGTAGAAAAAAAATTGGCCTTAAGATGGCCGGCGCCACAGACGCCGACGGCACCGCGACAACAACACGGCGAACAGCGCGCGTGAAACTCTCTCCGGAGAAGCAAGGAATCAAGAAATACAGGCGATCTCGCGACGAACCGACACAGTTATTATTGCAGCAGCCATTCGACGAGATCAACTCCTCTGTAAAACTGGGATCGACTGGGAACAAAAATTTCATCCTTCCTGGACACGAAATTCATCGCGACAAAGCGCCACTTTCCGCAGAAAACGGCCTGAGCGAAAACCCTCCGCGGGAAATAAGCGAACATCGCGACACGATTTCCGCCGTGATACGCGAGAGAAATAGAATATTACGCGAAGGTCTAGATCCCGTTAGAAGCAAATGGCATTTGACGACTAGGCACTTCGAGGCCGCGACAACGGTGCCAGTGATAGATTTCGAAAGTAGCTCAGTGGCGAACGCCGTGTCCACGGACATGGCGGCGATTAACCTACAGTTGGAAGAGGGGGAGGCTCAGCTGAAGGCCATGAGGCAGGAAATGGAATTTCTAGAGAAAATAGTTCTGCGAATGGAGAACAGAGATCCTCCACTAGCAGACGCCACGTCCAGTCAGTTGACAACTGTTGACAGCACTCTTGGCGCTAATGTCACTGACAGGCCTATAAACAGTACCGACGAGACAGGGCTCCCGTTCGGAGAAGGTTTGTTAGCTCTTAAGCAAAGTTATCACACACGCGCGCGTGCGTCCCCCCCCCCCGTATATATATATATATATATATATATATATATATATATATATATATATATATATATATATATACACACATGCAACCACACGCACATGTAGGCCTCATGGGCGCAAGCTTATTAGTATCAGTCATAGGTATTGAAAACGTATAAAAATAAATTTTAAAAAACGTAAAAACGCGTTTGTTTCTGAAAATATAAAAAACCTAGAAACGTTGAGAAATAAGTTCATTTATTCATTTACTTTTTAGGCAACACAAAATTAACATGTTAATTTGTTGGCGTTGTCGTAATAATAGTCTATAAACGAAGAAAAGCAAGACAACGAAAAACATTCATTAGTAACGCAGAAAACGCTTAATTTAGGTTTTGTATATACGGTATAGGTAGACCTAGACATTCAAGTTTTATCGACATAAAAGTCAAAAGTTCAATAATGCATTTAGACAAATCTCTCGATAAAATTGGAATTTGTTAAAAGGTTTCCTTACAATTCTTTATGTTCCTCATCACCATCTGACTGCATGGTCTGACTATGGAAGGGCCCGTCGGAACTTGGAGTGTAGGGGTACAGCTGCACTCCTGGAAACCTTCTAAGGGGTGCACTACACCATCTGACTCTTCTGAACACTACATGGTTTCCTCCATATAGTCTAGCTATATTGTCCTGATTTTTTCTTTAGGCGAAGATTAGCACGCACAAACATTACATGTCGCACTCTCTTTCTCTGCATGCGCTTTCGCTTCTTTGTGTGGATGAAGTCAAAAGTTGACCATTTCTCTCGCAGGCTGAGGCAGAAATCACTAGCCTACTCTAACCGCAACTTTTATCATACCTGCAAAATCCGTTGAAACACGCATTAAAATTTAAAAAAACGTAAAGGAATAAGAAACGTTAAAACGCGATTTTATTGGAGAATAAACAAAACGAAAGAAACGTTTGCAACATCTATGGTATCCAGTGTTGGAGTTGCCGTGGTTTGGGGGGGGGGGGGTTGAACCGCCAGCTAACTTTGCAACTCTTCCAAAAATCGCATATCGGGTACATGCAGTTTGTCATTCATTGAATTTCAGTCCTCAACCCCCCTCCCAGCTCAAATTTCACAACTCCAATACTGCATTTGTATCAGTGAACATAACTGCGAGGAAATGCACGTAAAGTTATATACATGTACAGTTGTACACTGTACAGAGATGTCAATGGGTTGGGTTGGATTGAATTGGGTTAGGTCAGACTTTTCCATAATAATGGTGGGTTAGGTCAGAAAATAAGTCATGGTTGTACTCTATTACGGTGGGTTGGGTTGGGTCAAGTAGCACTATTACCGGCATGGGTTGGGTTGGGTTGGAGATTTTGTGGATTGGGTTGGATTGGGTTCTAAAAATGGACCTATGGACAACTCTGTACATGTATAGTCTACATCCGGCTGTGTTTGTTCCGAAGTCCGCTCTGTTTTAGGCGTACTTCGTCTGAGTCAGTGGACAGCTTGGTCTACGTGCAGCACCACATGCGGACCAGGACAAGCGATACGACGTCGAAACTGCACATCGGACGAACAGAAGTCTTGTAAAACGGTTAAACTGTCAGAGTATTCGAGTTGCTTTCCCGCAGTATGCAAGTCTGGTAAGAAACGGTTCTTTGACGACTATAGCCTATAGGCTTCGTGAAAAGTCTGGCTTTGTTGTGAGCTTACGATTAAAATTCAAAAGTCTTCACACGATCTACTTAACACGTAACAGATATGAAACAACTCGCGTACGAATGCCGAGAATAAGTGCATTAATCTTAGTATTAAACAGTATAGAACAACGCTGACGAAGGCGTGAAGGTACAGCGTATTGCTTAGAGCGGTCGTATGCTAATTATCAGCCATCCAATCAGCCAGCGATGAGCGGCAAATAGTTAGGCCTCGTCGATGTCATCCACAGCATTATTCCCAGTGTTTATTCTAGGCCTTCTCTGGGGGAATTCTCCCTCCAAGTTTTAAAATTCCCCCCCAAAATTGTTATATGTTGGCTGGGGGGATGGAAATTTCCCTCCAAAATTGTGGAGACTCAGACCTTGCCCCCCAAACATTTCAAAATCCCCTCAATGTCAAGGTGGCTAGAATAAACACTGATTATTCCGTTTCCAACCGCACATCACCTTTTCCTTTAATTCTGTAGCGTCGCTCAAAAAAGATTTGCCCAAAAGTCAATCACGGTCTTTTGTTCCCCCTTTTCTCTCCCGGGTAAGTTGCCCTCGGCCCCTCACAATGTATCAAATTAAGAGACAGAGCCATAAACAGTGGCGGTTCCACCATGTTGATGACTGGTGATGCATCCCCCACCAAAGTTGCGGACTTCCGGCTGACCTTTTTGTTTGTCAACCTATTTTCCGGTGAGTTTTTTAAAACTTTAGTGAAAAAACTGCAAATGACCTTTTTTGCGTGTCGGCCTTTTTTGACAAGGTTTATTAACATTTAGTGGGCAAAACACTAACGATGAATTTTTCTTTTTTTCTTCTTCACTTTGCATTCACCACCAACTTCCTATAAATTTTTCCATGCCCCCACCAAGAATTCCTGGAACCGCCACTGGCCACGAATGTTCCAAAATTCACTTCACGTGCACTATGCCCTAGGATAACATATCTAAATACCTGCAAGGTATTTATTTAGACATGTCAAGGTTTGGCCTCAAACTAATTTAGTCAATTAGAAGCCACTCTTCTGCGAGGCATGGTTCAAATTAATAACAATTAGGCCTACTTCTTATGTAGACCTGCTTGTGCTATGAAACGAATAAATAAATGCGCAAAAACTCCGTTTTTCCACTTTCAGCATATTTTGAGCCGATGGTATTTGCCTACGAAGGACAGGCGGCCACTCTTCGTTGTGGAAATTACTATTCAGACGCCGGAATTAAAGAACTGTCTTGGGTAACTCCGAATAACGAGAAAATCGACGAACGCACCTATTACGGAGGGTAGGCCTACTATATTGGCTTTTGTTGTACGAAAAGACGCTTAACTGGACGCAGAGATATTTTTACAGCCCCTAACACCCCGAACACCCCCCCCCCCCAATTTGAGGTCGACACCCCCAAATTTTCTAATCTAAGAATGGTATGTATCCTAAATAGCCCCCCGAACAACCCACCCCCAAATTTTACCAACACCCCCCTAAATTCATAATCCTAGAAACAACCCTGACTGGACCTCTATGGGGTCGTGTTAATGCATGGTTGGCTTTATAGAAGCATCGCGTACATGATCGAATGACCTCGACTTGTAACAATAACAGAAGCGATGTAGGCTACTCTTAAGTTAGTACTCTTAACAATGCGAGCGCCAACGTTGTATTTTCTGGGGTGAATAAATAACAAATCGCATCACATGACCCTGCATGAATGTGAATGACTCCATTTTTGGCTACAGCTACTTCATACTAAAATCAAGCGCCTATAGGAATAAGTAGCTACTTCGGTGCTGCCTTTGCTATTATTTAGAAATTAACGAGATCTTACTTACTTACTTACACATTTAGAGGCTATGCGACAAATGAGTCGACGAAACTCAGGAGTCAGAATGAGGAGTTTTGGAGTTTATCTACTCCGGCTCGAATTCTATAGGACTTTCTGCCAGAGTGATCCGCACTTGATCTAATTAAGGGGCTGTCCATTAATTACGTCAACAAAATAGGAGGAGGTGTTTGAAAAAGTTTGACACAATTTTTTTAAAAGGTTGGGAACCGCTGTCTGCCCTACGTAGGCGGCATTGACGACGCCTTAATATTTCGTGTTCAACTTACTCTTAGCTGATATGAATTCGATTGCGGGACTTTTTGTCTGATGCCTTATGCATTACGAGTGTGGTGCCATAGAAGTTTATTGATGCATCGATCAATGTATTGATGTATTGATTGATTGATTGACTCCAAGCGCTTCTGTGCTTCTTTTAAATCAAGCAACGTGGTATAATTGTAGATTACAAGTCGTTGACGGCGAACTTCGTCTGAAGAACGTGAACGCTTCCAACCAAGGTTCCTACGACTGCGTAATAGTTCGACCAAATGGACGCTTGGAAACCAGCAATGTCGTCTTGGGCAAGTTTAGTTCTTTCGCCAATAAATTAATTCGCCCAAAACGTCAGACCTGACAGTTTCGTAGTACTGTATTTTAGTCTAATAGGGGCTTAACGATCGGTTAGATAATTGGCGTAGCCACGGGGGACCCGGCCCCTATTCGGGCTGGGACCGGTCGTAGATTTGTGCAAAACCGTTAAGTTTGTTTTTCTTGTGGGGTGGGGGGGAGGAGTGGGCTGGCTTAACGTGCACTTTTGCCCCCTCTGGCTCATGGCTAATCCGCCGCGCCAAATTCATTCATATCAGAGGCGGATCTAGGGTGTTTGACGCCAGAGGCGCAGCGTGCACTCGTGCCGGACATGGCCCTTGGCGCCGCTTCGAAAAATTTCAAATGTTATATTTGCCACCCCTTCTAAACTTTCTCGCCTTCACTGAAAATCCTCTGACAAGCAAAAAGGTCGTCGCTTCTAAAATTTGAAATTCGCCACCCCTTCTAAAGTTTGCCGCCTTCACTTTAAAATACCCTCCCAGGCCTCCCTGACAAGCAGAAAAGGTCGTCGCTTCCAAAATTTGCCGCTCCCGTCATGTGTGCCGCCAATGGCTAAAGCCACAATAGCCATTGCCACGCTACGCCGGGGCTAAGTAGCATGAGAATGAGCAAAAGATTATTCAAGGCGCCGAAGCTTGACGCGACGACGTTTTTTGCTCGTCAAGACTTTTTCACCCGAAAACCTGTTTGAAATGTCGATGTGCCTCCTTACTTCGGAATCCTGGTTACGTCCCACTAGTTAGATACGTGACATTTACTGTATATCTAATTTAGCTCCCAGTATCTTGCTTTCTCTCTCATGATATATATATATATATATATATATATATATATATATATATATATATATACAGTGGCGTAACCAAGGGGTTACCCCTCCCCCACCAAACCACCTAGGCTGCCGAAAAAAATTTTGACATGCTTTTCCATACATTTTCATTTTCGAAGGCGATTTGGGGTCAAACTCCCCTTGGCTGGCTGCCGATTGAAAAATTTCTAAGTGCTATAGAAAATAGAAAGAATACGAAGGTGACGACCTTTTTTACTTGTCAGCTCTTAAAAAAGGAAACACAAAAATAATTGAAACCAAACCCCCTTCCGGAAATCCTGGCTACGCTAATATATATATATATATATATATATATATATATATATATATATATATAGGCCTACTGTATAAAGTTTATATATATAGCATCTATAGGCCTACACGTGTGCAGCTTAAAACTACTTTTAAAGTAGATTTTTATTGATTTCAGGAAAGAATTTTGACGACCTTGTTTGACTTATTAGCCTATTCCAAACCTTATGACCTTCCTTATATACAGTAGGCCCATCCCACGGTGAGCTGCTGGTCGGATCGTTCTACAGTGATAAAGCGACAATGGCTGGATGAGTCACAATCATTAGAACCAATGTCCTACGCGACTGCGGCGGAGATCGGCTTCGACGCCGATTCTTACTTTACTACGAGAGGCATTGATTCTGTTTTCTTTCAGTCGTTCACCGATGTGCTGATTTGAATCCGTGTCTAAACGGCGGAACTTGCCAGATCCGCAACGCCACCAACGCTTCGAGCGCGAACGAAGGCCGAGTCTTTGGTTTGGGATTGGTGGCAGTCTGCGTCTGTGCCGTTGGTTTCAGCGGTTCACTCTGCCAATACGGTAGCCTACCAGTCCTTCTGAGTTTTAACTGAGTTTTAACTGATTCTCAAGGACTGTCCATTAATTATGTCAACAATTTTTGGGCAATTTTTGACCCCCCCCCCTTGTCAACAACTGTCAACTTTCAGTCTTTCAGTGACCCCCCTATAATTACGTCAAAACTTTTGACCCCTCCAAGATCAATGACAGGTCCCAATAACAAGGTTATTTTTTGCGGTGATGACCGTTTTCCCCATTTTTTGCTCATAGAGTGTCAAAATGTGGTGGCGGTGATGACCTTTTTGACATGCTTTTTCCATTATAATAAGTAGTATTCCATGAATTTCCTATTTTTTGATTATTTGTAAAAAAGTGAAATTGTTGACGTCAACTTCTCTTGACCCCCCTTCCCCTGTCAACAACTGTCAAACTTTTTCAAACCCCCCTAAATTGTTGACGTAATTAATGGAGAGCCCCTCATTCGAATCAGACTAGTCGTGCTGAGCGAGTGGAACGCGATAAGCCTATTTGCCATCCATGTGAATCCACATTGGCAGTTTAGTTTGTTCGATATGCTTCTGGAAACGTTGACCATTATCGTAGCTACGAGGGCCCCTGAGGGTCCGGGTCTCCGGGACCCCATATTCGGACAGGATCACTCGTGGAATCTGTCATAAACTGATAAAATGTTTGGGGGAAGTAAGGGTGATTGATTGTCAACAGAATCGATCAACTTAGGCCTAATAGTTATTTTATTACAGCGTTTGGCCACTAAACGGTAAATCACAACTAGCCTAGTCTTTAAAGCAGGCACCAGCGCCCACGGTTTAGGCCCCCTAACTTTCGGATTGACCTGGCTCTAATTCTACCGGTAGTTGGATTTGGTGTGCCATCGACTGAAGCCCTGAGCATTATGATAGTGGTGTCATAGAAGTGCATTGATTGATTGATAAAATCTAGGAGCATATGAGCAAATTAACTTACTAGGGGCTGTCCATTAATTACGTCAACAATTTAAGGGGGGTTTGAAAAAGTTTGACAGTTGTTGACAGGGGACGGGGTCAAGAGAAGTTGACGTCAACAATTTCACTTTTTACAAATAATCAAAAATAGGATATTTCATGGAATACTACTTATTACAATGGAAAAAAGCATGGCAAAAAAGGTCATCGCCACCACATTTTGACATTCGATGAGCAAAAAAGGGAAAAATGGTCATCAACACAAAAAATAATAACTTTATTATTGGGACCTGTCATTGATCTGGGGTCAAAAGTTTTGACATAATTATGGGGGGGGTAAGTGAAAGTTGACAGTTGTTGACAAGAGGGGGAGGGGGTCAAAAATTGCCCAAAAATTGACATAATTAATGGACAGCCCCCTATATGCTATGCACAAAATATATAAGCTTACTGCCCAGGGCTGGACAATGTGATTTTTAAAAACCTAGGTTTTTAAAGTTTTAAAAAATAGGTTTTTAAAAGTCAAATTTTAGGCTTTTTATATTTAAGTCGAAAAATCCCATCTTTAGTGTTTTAAAAGCCTGTTACTCACTGCAGACAGCAGAACACATGTGACAACAATGCAGAGAAAGGTCTGTGGGCGTTGACATGTGACAACAATATAGAGAGGATGTTGACCTGCCAAACATTAAAACCTAAAAAAACGCTAAAAATCTGAAAACCTACAATTCATTTATAAAAAGCTTAGGGGGTTTCCAGCCCTGCTACTACCACAACACTAAAAGTACCTTTACTTGCCTCATATTGTCCGCACTAAACGAACATTTTGTAATGTAATGTATTGAACAAATGATGGAAGTTTCCAAAATGCTGCAACTTTGTAAAAACCCTTTTTACTTCTGTCATTATTCGAAGTTTCTGAATGGACTTTGGATTTATGGCAAGCACTAATGCATTCACTTCTAATATTAGGCATACTGCATGCAATTCTTTGGAAATTGCATTATATGGTATTACTATTGAAATTGAAACAGGTACAGGTGGAGTGAATACAGCAAGCTCAGTTGGTGCAATCATTGCCATATTTCTACTCGTAGTCTTGTTGTTCTGTGGTGGTTTCTGGCTTTGGTATGTAACAAAAATTATGCCGTGTTTATTCATCATAGATTTTTCTTATGCAACGGACTTGCAAATATACCTATTATTTGATACAATGTGCAGACAGTGTGAAATGATTGGAAGAAACAAAAAATATGTGATAGCCTGTAGGAATCTGCTTAATTTTTTTTTAAATTCTCCACTTGACACTTCCTTTTGACTTACCTACATATTTAAAGAGACATTTACTGTCTTGCTGGATATTTCTAGCTAACCTGCTTTCATAGTTTGCAATGCCACTCTATTTGCTCAGGGTAAAACACTAAAAATGCTTACATAAATAAATTTTAAGTTTTGAATTGCTGTAATTTTGGAACACTGCATTAAGTCCATTTGTTGCTATAACAGTGTATAACAAATGGGTAGGCTAAGTAGATGCTGCCATTTAAAATTTAAAATTAATTTTTTTGTCAAACTACTTAGTGATCTAGTGTTATTTATTTTGTATTTGCGAATGCTGCTGAAACATTTGTATTCACATTGCATGTTTCTAAATTGAAGTAACAAAAAAATTAAGAACTAAATTTCATTAAATATCAAATGATTTCAATTAGCTGTAATGTGTGCAAATATCGGTAAACTGTTGTGTGCGGCCCCCATGACAACACCAATATGACCCAAGCGGCCTTCAAGGGACCCTGAGTTTGACATGCCTGTTTTAGCCTATTTGGCATACTTAATCAATCAGTCAATTTTTATAATGGCATTGCCAACAGCTGCTTTACAGAAAATTTTAGTCGAGAAATTATGTTTATTTTTAAGGATCAAGCTCCAGTAAACCAATTGGCCAATACCAGCTAAACATGATTAGTAATGGAGATGCATATCTTGAAAAAATTACTCAGAAGTTTAATGATAGATTGGTCAAATGTGGTTCATGATGATATATGGGGCTATGATCCTAAATCTTTTCTATCTAGTGAAGTTTAGATTATGGGGTTCTGCAACTTCTCTAAAACCTTTGGTTATCTGCTTGCTCAAGGACAAAAGGGCATTCCATAAAATAAAATTCTGGGTTAATGCATCTGCAGGCTTGGTTGAGTGTTTAAAATTATGCTCTAAGAATTACTTGATTTATCAAGTCACTAAATATGGACAGTAACTTGATAGGATTTGGCTGGAGCTAAAATGAAAATGTGTCCTAATTTTACTAATAAACTCATTTTTTCTTTGTGTTTACCTGTTGTGTTTACTCTTATTCATGGATTAAGTCTGTAGAGCATCATGTTCTTGCTTGGAAGGAAGTGACTTTTGCAGTGAGAACTGAATTTTGGTCAGTAAACTTAATAAGTATCTGCTTTAACCTGAAGAAATTTTTCAATAATTCTGCTCTAGGTTTTGGGCAGCTTTCAAATCTAAACGGCCACCCGGCTTTGATAAGCTTCCGGATGGCAAAGAAGATGAACAGCCTCCTGAAATACCTTCTGAATACGAAACATCACAGAGTCCATATGATATTGGAATGCCGGTAGAGGAGAGTCCACTTATAGACCAATCAGAAGATAGACCACTTACAAACCAATCGGAGGAAGAGGATTATGATGATGAATATGATGATGATATTTCAGATATATCTGGTGGGCGAATACCTCATCGAGATTTGGAAGAACGAATCTTTCTAACACCAGCTTTGCATTCAGACTTTCCAATGGTAAAGCCATCTGGCAGGATCATGGGTCCAGATGAAGCCTCTGAACCAGTTAGCAAGGCTGATCTCCAACCTTCTTCGTTGAATGAACATGACAGGCCAGACGAACCTGATTCCTCTTCAGATTATGAGGCAGAAAAAGATCAATATTTTCATCATCCATCCTTAAATGCTTTTGCTCAGTATGCATTGGAAAATGAACGCATTGGGTTGCAACCTTCATTAATGACATTCCCGCAGGCAGCAAAGCCTGATTTTGCACAGAGACCATCATTGACATCTATTCAAAAAGAGTTCAGTTGGTTGCAACAGTTTGAAAAGCCTGATTTGCTTATATTAGATCAACCTGCACACTCCGATCAGCAGATACCTTCCTCAGAACTCTTTTACTTTCCTCAACAGCCAGAGGCTCCATTTGATTCTACGTTACAGTCTCCATTAGTGGGATTCTCTCCAACTCTGCCACATGAACAGCAAGAACTACTATTCGCCACAAATCAACAGCCAGCCAAACCTGATTTTGCACAAAATCCATCACTGGATAAAATCTCTCCTATTTCAATTATATCTGAATATTCATTAGAACAAGAAGCTCAAAAGCAGCATCAACCAGCCAAACCCGATTTTGCACTACAGCCATCACTGTTAAAATTGTCTACTGATTTGCCCAAAGAGCTCTCAGCTGTTTCTGTTTTGCCTCGTGACGTTTCAGCTGCTTTGCCCCATGAGCTCTCAGCTATTTTGCATCGTGAGCTCTCAGCTGCTTTGCCTCGTGAGATCTCAGCTGCTTTGAATCGTGAGCTCTCAGCTGTTTTGCCTCGTGAGCACGATTATTCCTTAGGACGAGAACCTTCATCTGCTAAACCTGATTTTCCACTAAATCCGTCTCTTATGAAATTTTCACCAACTGTTTCTAATGAGTATCCAGTTGATTTTTCACAACAAAAGTATAAAGCTGTTGAAAAACCAGAATTTTACAAGCCAGATACTTTCCTAACAGACCTTGAACTTGCTAAGCCAGATCCTCCACTTCAGCCTTCACTGATGAACTTGTTTGGTCAGGTTCCACATATGAAAACTGAGCAGCAATTTGCAAAACCAGAATTTCAGCTCTTGCCACAACAAGAACAGGTCCAAAGAATTGTGAAACCAGATATCTTTCATCCATCAACACTTACCAAATCTATGGATGCTAAACGGATAATTACTGGATATGACTTTTCTTCAAGTTATGCACTAGAATGCAACGATGATATTGTGAAAAAATATCGCCAGAGAATTAAAATGATGAAAAAGATTCCCTTATGCGCAGATGAAATCAGATTTGAATGTCTTGAAGAATGTGGCGGTCAGAATGAAGCCAAGATGAGTTTGGATTCATGCAGACTTTCAAACTGGCGTCGTCGAAAATTGGAATCCAGTTCGTGTGACTCTATAAGTGACACAATAGAAAACCAAATGAAAAGAAAAAGATATTCCTTGCCTGCACCTGAATGCCTGTCTAGAAAACAATGCAAATATTATGACTTCAATAAATTTAGACACAAAAGACTTCAAATGCTGAACTGTTTGACAAAATCAGAATGCTGTGCTAGGAAAGACGCTTCTTGTGTGCATTCAAAATCATTGTTTAAAACTCGAGATAAAATTTCCTTAATGCCACACACTGAAAATGAAAATTTCTTTGGTGCATCATCAGACAATACCTCTAAACCATTTTCTCAAATCAAGTTGGAGAAATATCGATTAAAAGGGCAGCAACTGCCTGAAAGATGTGTTAATGCTGAATCTACTCCAAAAGAGCAATTAAATAATTACCAGAAACTGCTGCCTCGATTATCATTCTTCAATGCTAATGGCTTTGATACTAGTGAAATGTATGATGAATTACAATATCGAGAAGAAATAGAGGGTGAAATTGATAATACCAATGAATCATCAGATATTGATAATGGGAGATCAAAAGGATATAAGTCTTATGATCAAAGAAAATTTGAAGTTTGGGGATTAGACGACCAAGTAGAAGGTTCTAATTTTGAGAATTTAAAATCCAATTATTTGAAGGCAAAGGAACTAGAAACAGGTCATATTTCACTGCCTAGAAATAGGAGGCAGACGGCAAACACCTTGGACTGCTTGAGGAATTCAGAAATAAATGAAGCAATGAGAAGAAAATGTAACATGATAGACATACCAGAAAATGAAACTGATAACATGCAAATATTTGAGTCGCTAAATAGGAATGCTTCTAACAGGATGCTTAGAGAAAAGACTCTGAAGATTCTACAGGCTGGAGTTGATAGCTCAAAGTCTCAAAAGACCCAACAAGTTGCAGACAATAGCTTGAAATCTCCAAAACATCAGCCGGCTGAAGTTGATATTTCTAAATATGTAAAACCTCAACCAGCTGCATTTGATAGTTTGAAATCTCAACAAACCCAACAAATTGCAGATGATGGCTCAAACTCTCTAAAAGTTCAACCAGTAGCAGTACAAAGAGATCGTCATCATTTTCAGCATCCATCCTCAGGTGCTGTTGCTCAGTATGCATTGGAAAATGAACACATACGACTGCCACCATCATCAATGACATTCCAGCAACAGTCCGTAAAGCCTGACGTTGCACAGAGACCTTCATATACATCAATTCAAAACAAGTCTTACAAAACCCAACAAGTTTCAGATGATGGCTCAAAGTCTGTAGAATCTCAACCAGCTGCAATTGATATTTCTAAGTCTCTAAAACCTCAACCACCTGAAGTTGATAGCTCTAAATCTTCGAAACATCAACCAGCTGGAGTTGATAACTCAAAGGCTCTAACACCTCAAACAGCTGCATTTGATAGTTCGAAATCTCAACGAATCCAACAAATTGTAGATGATGGCTCATATTCTCTAAAACCTCAACCAGTAGCAGCAAAAGGAGATCTTCATCATTCTCAGCATGCAGCTTCAAGTGATGCTAATCGGTATGCATTGGAAAATGAACACATACGACTGCCACCATCATCAATGACATTCCAGCAACAGTCCGTAAAGCCTGACGTTGCACAGAGACCTTCATATACATCAATTCAAAACAAGTCTTACAAAACCCAACAAGTTTCAGATGATGGCTCAAAGTCTGCAAAGTCTCAATCAGTTGCAATCAATAATTCTAAGTCTGCAAAGTCTCGATCAGTTGCAATTGATAACTCTAAGTCTGCAAAGTCTCAATCAGTTGCAAATGATACTTCTAAGCCTTTGAAACTTCAACCAGCTGAAGTTGAAAGCTCAAAGTCTCTAAAATCTCAACCAGCTACAGCCAATAATTCAAGGCCCCTAATACCTCAACCAGCTGCATTTGATAGTTTAAAATCTCAACAAACCCAACAAATTGCAGTAGCAGCTGAAGGAGATCATTTTCAGCATTCACCCTCAAGTGATGTTTCTCAGCATGCATTGGAAAATGACCAGATTTGGCTGCAACCTTCATCACTGACACTCCAACAGCAGACAGAAAAGCCTGATTTTGTACATAAACCTTTATTAACAGCTGATCAAAACGAGTCTCAAAATACCCAACAATTTCCAAATGACAGCTTAAAACTTGTGAAACCTCAACCAGCTTCAAATGATAGTTCTAAGTCTCTAAAACCAGCTCCAATTGATAGCTCATCAATTAGCGGAGAAGAAAGAATAAAAAGTTCAATCCATAAAAGTCACTTGGCAGATAGAAAGGTCCTGCCTGATGGTGATGTTGAAGATACAGTCGTACAGGAAATTAGCAGTACTGCAGTTAAATTGAAATTTAATGTGGGTAAACCTGTGATGAGCTCAGATGATGATAAGAAGCATTCAAAGGAAAGGAATATTGCACCAAATGATCATCGAACTTCTTCAGTCAGAGCTGGTCATGAGAATGTTAATCAACAAAAGCCTGAAAATGAAAAAGTAAAAGAATATGAAATCTATTATGAAGAAATTATACAATCTGAGATTGAAGAAACAGAAGAGATAACAGAAGAGATAATAACACAAGACAATAAAACCACATTCAAAAACACTAAAGCCACCAGTAAACAAGCTCCCAACTACAAACCATATGCTGCACAGTTTTCTCAGCAACAATATAGTGATAACACTGACGGAACTCAAAATCACTCACGATTTATACCAAGTGCAGAAAGTGAAAAATCGCCAGCACCACAAAGAAAATTATCTGAAAAGTCACCACCATTGCTGCCTACATCCACTATCAAAGGTGCTGCAAGTACAGAAAAAATACCTTCCCATTCTAGACTGTTGTCTGGAGAAAAGTATTCTCTGCCAGCCGCCAGTGACACTCTAGGTGAAATAAAAAATATCTCACGTTCGATGCCAACAGCAGATTATGATAAAGTGCCATTAACAGATAGAAAATTGGCTGAAACATTGCCATCTTTCAATGCCACTGCCCCTCTGGAAAGCATTGAAGACATGTATGACACACCTTCCAAGCAAAGACTAACGGAGGCTTCATTGCCGGACTCCAGTGACAACCCTGATGAAATTCATGCAGCTTCACTAGTTAGACTAACTGAACCGGATGAAGTGGCAGAAGAAGCACAACCAGCTTCAAAGGATGAAGCGGCTGCAGGAGCACAACCAGAAACAGAAGATGAATCACCATATTATGTACAAGTAATGAAAAAGCATGAACAAGAATTGCCCCTTTCTGCTTTAAAACACAGAAGTGCTGACAATCTGAATTTGTTTCATTCTCCGCTCTCAACTATATCAGATGTAGCTACAACGAGAAACCTTTTTCACAAGATATCATCACTTTCTGTCACAGGTGACACAGAAATAGAGCCATCAGCAGTAGTAGACAATACTCTTTCAGCATCTAGACAGAAAATTGGTGAATATTTGAATAAAAACCGACCTCAGTTCCAGGTTGTCTCTGACTCTGGTTTAAAAACAGCCTTTCCTGAACCATATGTTTCATTACCTAAAGCTTGGCATACAATGCCTTCACAGAACAAGCAGGTTAATTCAGAAAGCGTTTCTGTACCAAACGAGGTGCCAGCAAGAAGAGCTGCAAAAATGAATGAATTTCCTCAAAGCAAAGAAATGTTTAAATCTGGTATTATGCATCTAGTTCAACCAGGCTATTTTGACAAAGAGGAAACTTCAAGTCAGTCATCAGACCAACAGCCCTTTGATAAAAGTCATGCTCAAACTGTCTTTGAAGAGGAGAAGCTGCCCAAGCAAGCCAGCTTTTCGGTCGTGCAGAGTGAGGAAGAATCCATGTTGAGTGCAGAGCAGAAACTAGCAAATAGTTTACGGGAAACATACCCTGTTTCAGTTCCATTAGAAGGACTCCAGGATGAGCTTAAACCAGTTCAGCATTTAAGAAAATCCACTTCAAAAGATAGATCGGCCAAACTTCAGCTTATGAAAGATGCAGAATCTAACACATCATGGCCATATTTGACTGATGCTGCAACAAATACATCACAAGTTCAAATGAATGAAAATGTGTCATATGCAGAGAACAGTGCATATAAGCCACATACCAATAAAAACTTACAAAAGCAGCATGATTTTCTTGCTAAACTGAGAACTAATGAAACTGATCCAGAGGGAAATGCTGATATTGTACAACTGGCTTCTGAAGGCGAATTTGAATTACATAGTGCATCAGTAGCAGGTGAAGAAAATATAGACTCGCTTTATAAAATAGCTCAAACTAAGCCTTCACTTGGCTCTTATAACAAATCCATGAAAACTTCTGATGAACCTTCATTGTCTTCAACTTCTACTGTACAAAAATTTAAGTCACAGCAGAAGGCAGCTCAAACTAAAGGGCCGTCATTACCAAATGATGTTTCCATTAAACATATGAAAACACCCACTGAAGCTAAACTGCAATTGCATGATGGCATTCAGCCAGAGTCTCATAAGTATAAACTGCAATCTGCTCCAATTGTGGACTATGGAACGTTGAAATCTCTTGACAAAAGAACTGTTACAAATGAAATGCAGTCACAGCATATGTCAACTCAATCTAAAAAGTCATCATTACCAGTTGATGCCTTAGCGAAACAAGTAAAAACACCCAATGAAGCTGGACTGCAGTTGCATGATGGCAGTCAGCCAGAGTTAGGAAGGTCCACTTCAAAAGAAAGACCAGCAAGACCTCAGCCTTTTAAAGATGCGGAATCTAACACATCGTGGCCATATTTAACTGATGTTGCAACAAATACATCACAAGTTCAAATGAATGAAAAAGTAAGACCTCAGCTTTTTAAAGATGCAGACTCTAACACATCGTGGCCATATTTAACTGATGTTGCAACAAATACATCACAAGTTCAAATGAATGAAAATGTTTCATATGCAGAAAACAGTGTTACCAATGAAGCAAAAGAAACAGTTACTGAGGATTCCCGGCTGTTGCACAATAGCTCCGAACATTATGCCTCTCCCTTAAAAGTTCAATCACAATCTACTTCATTTACTGATGGAGGAAAAGTAAAGACATTACATAAGACACCTCACATAGCAAGTACACCATCAAATTCTAATTTAAAACTTGACAAAGGTGTTAGCAGCCAATCACAGCCAACTGCACAGTCAATTGCCTCAGAGAAAAAAATTGTAAAGTCACAACATAAGAAAATGCACGCCAAACTTTCATCAGTATTTCCTGAATCTTCAGCTCACCTGAAAACTGGGTTGTCAATTCCCGATTCTTCATTTAAGAATATTGAAACGTCTAAAGAAGCACCATTACAGTCTCAACAAAAACGTGATTTTGATGATCAGCCAGCACCGACTTGTGATATAAATAGTACGCATTTACTGCATAAGGAAAACGAATTTGGAAGTCAATTGGGAATGAATGGGTCAGACCAAAGTCGAGTAAAAATTCCTACTAGCTCCCAACCATGGCTGCACGGTGGCATCCTACCAGCAGAGTCTGCTAAGTACAAGTTGCAGTCTACTTCAGTTTCAGATGGAGGACAGCAAGAGTGTCTGAACCAGGCAACTCAGACTGAACTTCCATTTTACAGTTCTTCAGTTGAACAGATAAATTCCACTGCTGAAGATTCACCTTCATTATATGGCAGCATCTTACAAGTCAAGTCTGGCACTGAAGCACGCTCACAGTCTAAATTTGTTTCAGGCGGAGAAAAACCAAAGAGCAAACTAATTCAATTTAAAATTCCAACAATACTGATTAACTCTGCCAGCATGCCACACAAAATTCCTGCTACTGTATATCCTTTATCTGCTGATGCTTTAAAATCTGACCCTAATATAAGGTTTCAGTCATCAATGAAAGCACCCAAAGCAGCTCAAGTGAGGAAACCTTCAACACACAATCCTCAATCATTATCAGAAAGTGAGTCATCAAGCATCACTAATGAACCATTCTCCAAAAGAACTCTGGAGAAAACAGAACCAGCAATAGCTATAAATGCAGCTGCATCATCTGTGCCTGTTAATGTGCCGAATATATCGCACCTTCTCAATAAGTCAAAAGAAGATGTTAACAATTCAAAGCGGAAAACTTCAAATACTGACGTTTGTTCTGCAGTTTCTTCTACAGACTTTACAAGAAGAGTGCAAAGCAGCAAAGTCGAAAAACCTACTAAGTCGCAAGAATCTGATATGAAATCACAAAAAGTTCATATTCCTTCCAGTGGTCTGGCTCCAGTTCGTGAATCCATTTTAAAGTCAACGCTTAGGATAAAAGATTCAAAACTCAGACCATCAGATACTAAAAAAATTAAGGCAAAAGGAGTAACCTTTGTAGAAATCTCATCAGATGCTTCACGCACTCAAATAGATGACACCCCTTTCACACCAGACATTCTTGAAGAACCATCTCAAACAATCATCTTGGCAAAAGGGCATGGATCAAGTGAAAGTCGATATACAAAAAGGCCTCTAACTTCTGTGGCCAAAAAAGACAAAAGCACACAGTCTGTTAAAGAAAAAATACTGCCAGATGAAAAGTCATCTCAAATGTCCAAAGATGAAGCTGATAAAGATCAATATGCACCAGTAGTTTTCCCGATGTATGAAAAGCATAGGCAAAATAACGACAGGTCACCATCCGTGTTCATGATGCATCAAGCTGTGGGTCCATACAAAAATGAGGCAGGTGAACCAGATTCTCTCCGATATTTGCCAAATTTCTTGTTCAGTCCAAGCTTAAAATTGAAAGAATCTAAGCAGCAGCTTACTAGTACAGCAAATGAATGTGTGCAACAACACGATATTGCCACAACAGATAATGCTCTGTCTTCAATATGTTGGCAGAATAAGATACATACCATTAAAGCATCATCGTCAGCAGGCAGCGGATCTTCAAGAGAGGGTTACATGCCCTTCCAAAATGAAACAGGTTGCCACAAAAGAGGTAAAAGTGTAAACTTAAAATACAATTCTTTTCCTGAGGGAGGATATAATTACAGTGACAAGCAACCATCCAACATGGTGACAGATCGCCTTAATGAGTTGCCCGATAAGAACTTGACAACTAAGGTTATACCCAAAATTCATTCATGTAAGGACCATATGATGCAAAAGGCCATGAAGTCAAAAAGAAAAACATCTGCCTATGAAAAGCCAGAAAGACCAGATAATTTAAACAATACTTTGATGCATCAGCATACAGTGTCTCCTTCAATGTCAAGTCATTCTAGCACAGTTTCACATAAAGGAATTGCTCGAGGGTTGAAGAGTCCAAAGAAACAGGGGTGCAAAGAACCATTGGCCACTAGATCTAATCTGCAGAACTCACAAATGTTAACATTCACTCCAAAAACCGAATGTGTTTCTAGATATTCAACTTCTTCTGTTTCAAATTCTGATAACCTTTCTGCATCACATCAAAACATGCAATCTTCCAAAGAAACGCTCACTTCACTTATCTGTAGTGCAGAGTCGTCTTCCTCAACTTTAGCTGCTCTGCAGGTATCATCGGAAGAGACAAATTTCAACAAAACAGTTAATGCTAACTTAAAATACTTTTCTGATTGTAATAAAAACTCAGAATTATGGCAGTCTGCATGTGAAAAGCAGTCCCCTTCGAGACAAATGGCTGATGCATCAACATGCAAGAAATTAGGTAAGTCTGAAGCACCCAATCTGTTGCAGACAAAAGTTGCAATTTCTGAAAGCAGAAATCTCATTCCTATGACGCTGCATAATAGTCCTCATTCAAAGGCGATGGAACCTCATTCCTTAATCCAGCATCGGCAGACAGGAACAGCAACTCCTGTCAATGAACTTTTAGAGAACAAAATCAAATTCCAACCACCTTCTGTAATGACTAACACCACCAATGCACTAGCACAGCACAAAACAGAGTCCTGCATGCCTTTACCAGAGTTTGAAGCATTATTTCCAAAAGACAGGTCTACGTCATTGGCACTGAATCTGTTGAACAGGCAAGAAGGAGTCTTAAAACAATCGATAAATGAACTAACCACAGCTCAATCTATGGCCATGAATTATGCAATTAAACCATCTTATGCACAAATCCCATCCGACTCATCAGCATTTGCATCAGTATCAAATAAAGAAATGCACTTTGATGATCAAGCTACTGTTTGCACGTCAAATGCATTAGTTTCAGATCATCAAAGGGGTTCAGAATTCAAGTCCAGCCAATCAAAAATGAAGCAGCTGCATCCCGAGTACAATGTCTTAGATGCAGGGCTTTGTCAACAACCTGTGTTCTGTCAGGAACAGCCTGTGCTTTCAAAATCTATTTTGGGCTATAACAGTTTCACTACTGGAGCCATTTCATTACCACAAAATGCCGAAACAGAAAAGAAAGTTAGTGTTTTACCTGTCACTAAAGTACAATCTGTATTTGGTGAAGGTAAGAATTCTGGGTCAAGTTCCCTTATCAGGTCATCATCATCCCTTGGGATTTTAAAAACACAGCAAAAAGATGAACATCTAATGAGAACAGTCAATCTGCACAAAGAGTCACTGGGACAGTCATATGAACAGCCAGACATTGCTGGATCGGACATCAGAAATAAGAGTCAAGATCAGTCTAACAGTTATTTTCAAGAAGATGCCTCAACAATTAAGCCTCACAAAGAATTTAGGAAGACCACGGGCAGCAGACAATTAGGCAAAGAAAAATCAGTGCATAATGAGAAGACGGTTTTCACACAATCCTCGATTCCAGTTCAACATTATTCCAAAAATGACTCATTGGATTGGAGAAAGCAAGTGAGTGACGAAGCCATTCTACCAGAACCTGTCGAGTCAAATTCAGTTCAACAAGCATTGTCAAGTGACAAAATGAATACTTTGGAATCATCCTATAACAGGTTACTTCGCTTGTCAGAGAGTAACATTTCCTCTTCATCCTCGCTTCCAATTCAGCAGACTTTTCTCACCCATGCAGTTCCATTGAATGAATCCCGACAATCAACCTCATTACAACTGTCAAACTCAATAGCAGACTCTCTGCAGTCAACAACATTACCACCATCTTTGATAGACTCACAAGATTCACTATCACCATCATCGTTATCATCAAAACTTCAAGATCCGAATAGCCGCATGACAACTGGACTGCATTCACAAAACCGTTTCTTCAGTTATCACCATGGAATGAATTACCAGCAACCTCAAGCAGGGAAAAGAGTAAGTCAAGTCAAGCAGCAAAACACATCAACTCAGAAATGTAACCAGATTCTGAATAAAACACAAACAAAGCAACATCTGATATCAACATCTTCTACTGATCATATTTCAGCTCATGGGTCCAAATTTCAAGACACTCAATCCAGCACAAATAAAGACAATGGCATCAAAACGAAGACTATTTTTAACCTACCCAATTATTCTACAGATCACAAGGATAGTGGAAAGCCTATAGACTGTTCAACAAATAAAGGCCAAAAAACTGTGACAAAAAACCAAAATGACAGCTTGGAAAGACCATGCTCTCATCTCATTGAAACTCAAATCAACCCATCAGTTATAGCAAACAGAATCGAAACCAAAGTCACTTCAAACATTCAATCTGCAAGTGGACACTCATATACACCACACAAGCCTTGTTCTCTAGTACCATCATTTGAACATAAAAAATTAATACCTTTGATCACTCACTTACTGAATGAAGAAAACAGGAGCAAACAATCGACAATACAGCAAAACCAGGCACAAGTACCACATTACACTCAGAAACATTATATAGTGCCAAATGAATCCAATAAGTCTGCATCAGAGCTTGAGGTGTCATCATCAGCTTACTTGTTTCAACAACAAAGGGAACTGCAGATCCTGAATGGTCCAGATAGGAGAACAAGAGAAAAATAAATATTTTTACAGAATTTGATCACAAAACTGTCAGGTGAAGTTTGAGACTGAACATCAAAATCAGTCAGACATTGAAATCCTGGATGTTGTAAATGTCCCAGCAAGGATGGATGCTAAGGCGATAGAGGAAGACTGTAAAGTAACATTAAAACTTTTAGAACATTTTATGAATATGGTCATCACGTATTCAATAAAATTGTTTTAATTATTTATGAAGAGTAAAATGGCAAATAAGATTAATAAGAATGTTCAAGGTTTGCTCTGTGCACAGCACTGAAGAGTCCCCTAAGATTAGGGTGTTCCAATAAGATGGCATTTTTTGTACAAATTACCAAAATGAAAAATTATCTTTGACTTTTATTGCAAATGTTGTAGTGTTCTAGGAAATGTGTTGGACAAGTAAAACAGACTCTTTGTCTTACACCATTAATTAAATTAAAATTTTAAACAACTACCATAATAAGATTTAGTTCAGGTAATATCTTTAACTTTTTGCTAGTCCTACATTGGTGAATCACACTTAAAACGATCTTACATTGGAAACAACATAACCCAAAACTGGCATGAAGAACAGCAGATGACAGGTTGATCAAAATACTACTGATGAGATGGACTTGAGTAAATGGCAGCAAAATAATATATTACGCTCTAGGAAAGACTATTAACTTTTTGAACAAAACTACTTGTTAAGTGGGACGGGAAGAGAGCAGGGTGGTAACAACGTTGGACGATGGAGCAGGAAGTCATAGGTTCAATTCCCACAGGAGCCCTAAGGTCGACTCAGCATTACTCGCTAGAGGGCGGTGGTAAACTGAGGAGCAGCGTTAAGCTGTGAGGTAAAACGTGGGTCTGGGGAAAGTAATGGCAACCTACTCCAGATTAATGGTAAACCATTACATTCCACCTATGTTGATGATTGCCCAGGCCGGAGATAAGCGTCTGAACCCAACGCTCGGACCTCGAGTACGGGCCCTACCTTTACCTTTTTCCCTTGTTAAGTACATATCAAACCAGCATGACCACAAAGCATAGGTTTTTCAAAATACCAAAATGTCAACTATAATAGCCTGTTTACAAATCAGGTCTTGATTACAAATATTTTAAATGAATGCATCATTCTCTGACATAAAACACCAATCACAAACAATTGAAAAAGACAACTATGAAACAAGTTCATTTTAATATTCAAAATAGTATTATAATTTTCAACTGTGCAGCTATTGCTGAAGAGAAAACAAGACCATGCTGATTAATAGATTAAATAGATTATAAAAGGCAATTAATAGATGTAGCAAAGTCACTAAAACTCATTGGTGATGAGCTACAAATGTAGATTTTCAAAAAAAAAACAAGAATAATTTCATGTTCAATAATAAATGTTATACAAGTAATAACATTATATTCAAACTATTTCACTTTTTAAAGTTTCATTAAAAATTTTCAACTCAGAATGCTGCAACCAATTCAAAACAATTCAAGAACCAAGAAGTGGTCAGCATATTATCAATTGGCAATTAGATTGGTGATAAGAGCAAAAATAAATGATTTTTGCACAGAAACAATCTATTAATGATATCAATTCATTGTAACAGATCATAGCATTTTAGACTAAATTAGAACTACTGTCAACATCTGGTAGGTGTAAGTGTGTATCTGTGACTGTGTGCATGTATCATCTATCTAACATTGCCTAACACTGCTGAAATCTCAGTTCACTTTAGCAATTAACAAGCATGTTGTAAAGGACGAGAACCATTAGCATTATGTTTAAATAAGATTAAATAACGTATTTAGGGAAACAATATAGAACAAATGTTGGACTCGATCAAATGAAAGGAAAAATATCATAATAAACAGTCTGCTCAAGTGATTAAAAGAAGTTGGCGACTGAAGATATTATGCACGTAGCTACTGCAACTCTTTAAAGACATTGGCTGCTGATAATTAATATAATTTGGCAATATTATCAATCAACTATGTTGTCAAATGGCAAAACTAGGAATGACAATATCACAGTCTTCATAAAATCTTACAAAATTCACAGATAAGCAAACAGTCCAGCAAACCAATGCTTACCATAGCAAATCTTTGATAGCATTTCTATGTATATTTAAATCTAAGCTAATTTGGCTTAATTTAGGTTTTAGAAAAGCAATTTGCAAGCCAGGTATCTGCAATTATGTCTCTCTAATTCCTTTTATATTTGTGCCATTGAACAATTTTACTCCTAGATTCTATAAAATCACTCACTGATTTTAAACACAAATGGCAGTTAATAAAACATGAATTTACAAATTAGCAGTCAAAAAAAGAAAGTAAAATGATACAATTCCTAGTGTCTTTAATTGTCTGCAAAGTCATCAATATTTTATAAAAATATTTGCCATTCACATGTGCCTCGATTTTATCTCGTTTTACGCATCATCCGATATTGAAGTTGCTCAAAGATACAACAAAAATCTATATTTAAACATAAATATCTCTTCTACATTCTAATTAGGTTCACGTAAATTCAGACATTTATTACAATAACTGTCATAGTTGTCATACACCTTGTATGAATATTCTTTTCCCTATGAGCATATAATTACAATTAAATCCAATTACCAGTTATTCTGATTTAAATACAAAACACAGTTTTTGTCGCTAGTTAAACACCGAAGCTTTACAGTCATAAACCAAAGATGACCACTACTTGTGGCATCATAAATGCAACGGATACATAGCAAACAATTACGGGCACAAGAAAGATTCGATATATGAACAGGACAAACAAAACCAAAAAAAATCACAAATTCTAGAAGAGTATCAATGCAGAGAACAAATGCAGAAGAAAGTATCGGAAAAGTAGTGATCACTCTGCCACAGGACGTCCTCTACTCGTCACTTTCTTTATTAAACATTTATTCTGCAGTTGGATATCATTTGTATCCAGTAAACATATATCAAGTTTCTGCTCACATCGGTTATCGACAATGCCACAAGAGTTCACGAAAAAGTGCTGCTTTGCGTGATCCGTTAATCCATTGGAAATGTTACCATGTTGAATTTCAGATCTGCCAGGCTTAACTGTCAGTCTGCTGTTTGACATGGAAGAAGATTTATTGTTCTGACTAGATCCAAATATGTTCCACTTCCAAGGCTTATAAGCTGACGAATCCCAGGAAAACCGTTTAACGCAAAATTGCAGATCCTTATCTCTGAGGCTAGGAAGAGATTCTTCACAAATATTGTCTTTACGCGTGCCAAATATAAGTCCCGTGGCAGGAGAGTGGCTTGGCAAAGACAAAAACGAGCTCTTTGGATTACCATCCAATGAGCTCAGGCTTCGTAGGTGATTAAGTTTCTTTTTCTTCCTTTTCTTTGAAAAGTCCTGAAAAATAAATCAAATTAATGAAATCAAATGACGACAGTGCAGCAGACAGAAATCAATTAATGCCCAGTAAAATAACAAAGTGAAATTTTAAAATTTATCTTCACAAAGAAAACTGTGATGATATTTTGTTAAAGAGTCACAGCATTCATTAGTAGTAATGTAAACTAAAATAATTAATCTTCAGTAAAGGCAAAAGGAGAACAAATATTTACACAGCATTAGCACATCCTTTCGTAAATTGATTAATCAGATGAACACAAAGTTCTTTGTAAAAGAATCAACGAGTCAAATTATGTATGACTGATTAATTACTTAAATATCAATTGCCATTTCATGAAATGTCAACACAAATGCCATTTGGTTATATAATGTCTATGAAAAGCCAAATCAATAGTTACAGCAATGAAAGCCATTCACTGCTGCAGTCTGAATAAAATGATGCATGAGTAACAGCAGCAGTATCCTTATCATCATCTTCTCCTTCTTTCATATGCTGAAATTGAGGTGACATCATGAATTTCCTTTCTCCAACAATGGCTGTCCTGCATTTTCTTGACTGCTGCTGACAACTGCTGACAAATTGGCATCTGCCCACCTTCATTTTGGTCGCCCTCTTTGCCTTTCCCTAGCATCTTTCCTTGCTGGATTGTCCTTTCTAGTGTTGACCTAGCATCGCTGGTCCTATGTATGTGCCAAAAATATTGCAGCTTCATTCTTTTGCACACAATGGTAAACCGTCTTTCTGTATTTGCCACTTGCAATACCTCTTCATTGGTTTTCCCTTCTCTCCATTTAACTCCTTGCAGGGTGCGTAATGAGTACATTTAGAAAACATCCAGTCTTTTCTGTAATTTTTTCCTCAGAGCCCAGCTTTAGCATCCGTATATTGCTGTACTCATGCTACACTTTCCATTATCCTTTTCTTTGTTCTGACACTGATATCTTTCCATAAGTTTTTAATTTTTGTATGGTAACCTTCGTTTTGTCAGTCTGGCATTTATATCCTCCAGGGAACAGTCTTCTGAGATTATGGTGCCAAGGTACGTAAATTTTTCCATCTGTTTCAAAATCTTTTGATCCACCCTTCTGGAAATTGTTTCCCCATTTGTTATCATTACTTTGGATTTATTTACTTGAAGCCCTATTTTGCACTCACTTGTTCCCCTGCTTACCAGCTCTTGTGGTTCCTGTGCATTCCCTGCCAACAAAGCCACATCATCCACATATCTTAGGTCGTTGATGGTTATCCTCCCATTCTGCATCCCTTCCAAACCCCTAAAAGCCAATTTCTCTTAAACTCATTATTGATTTAAAATATAATTCCCACTGAACTACTGGTACTCAACATTGCATATATATATATATATATATATATATATATATATATATATATATATATATATATATATATACATACACACACACACACAATTTATCTAACTGGCTATCTTTCTTCTAATATCTACTTGATTATTTCAGACTACATCAACAACAACAGAAACAGATGTTGTGTTTTAAGACAGAAAGGTTGTGAAAAATTCACTCAATAAAATCAACTCAACTTATATACATCTCAAGTTATCATTAAACTACTAGAGTGGTAGCAAAGACACACAGGAAAATAAACAACTATTTCACTCAATCATAAATTTTAAAAACAGCACAAAATGAATTTTTAATCAATGAATCTTCAACAAAGCAATGGTATTAATAACAACAGGTTCCGATGAAAATAATGGCTCAGCACTAGACTAGTCTAAGTCGACAACATCAGCAATTAAACTCTCCGTGTATTGATATTTATTTTAGCAAAATATAAAATTAATAACTAAAAAGTCATTACTACATTCAAAAAATTGAGCTTTCAAATAGTACATTTCTGTATTAAATGTTTTAATATTCATTTCAGACAAAAGACGTCATTTATCATCTTCATTTCTATTATGGTGCTGTTATACTCTGCACAATCATTTAAATAAATGCAAAGTTTATATGACACACATGCAACTGTTCTTATTCTAACTTAGTTATAATAAATCTTTTGCCATTGATGGCCAGTGGATCAAAAAGTGCATGAGCCAAGAAAATACTATCCACAGCAGCTAATGCATCTATCACATGCATATAATATGTGAAAATAAATTATACAGTATTGTCATTTTTGTTTCAAAGACACCAAACTGGCCAAAAACTGACTTACTGCTGTGTAATGCAATACAGGTTATATCATCTTTACACTTGGCACTATGGCACAACATCTTTAATCAACAAAAGATATAATTAATCAACATTAAGTATTCTTAATCAATATTTTTCATATTTGATATCACATTAGTCATTTAATCATTTCAAAGTAATAATCGAGAATGCTCATTCAGTAATGTACTGTATAAGAAATTTAACTTATAATATTACTTTATATCCAAAAATTGTACCAAGGCTGGGGAAAATGAATTTGTCAATATCTTAAAGTATAGTATACCCTATAGAATTGGAACAAAAACTTGCAAAACAAACTCTTAACAGTAAACAGACTTACAACTACAGTACCTATCTGATGTAATATTGGGCAATGCCTGTCAAAAGGAATTGAGCAAAATTTAAGCATTTTAATAATTCTGCACCTTCACATTTATTTCAAATCTTTGGTGACTAGAAGCAATTATAATTAATACACTCTAATGGTAAGTAACAGTTGTAATATAAGCAGACATTATAAAATCAATAAAGTTTTTCATAATACTAATGGAATAAGTCGTCAAATAATTTGCTAAATAACTCAATCAAGTACTAGACACACAGTATGTCTGCATATTTGATGTTACTTTCAACCTACTAAACTAATGAGCAACTTATAAATTATTAACATTTTAATTAAACTAAAGTAATTAAATTGGAAAACACTATAAACTAGGCTTCATTCTATGATGCCTGCTTATTAGACAAATTAATTCTTCCATTTTGTGTGCTTTTGCTGATAACAGCAGTAGCTCAAATATCAATACAGACATTAAAGACATTGATTGAAACTAAACTCAAGGAATCTGTAAAGCAGCAGACAGACGTGTATAAAAGGTATCTGAGAAATACTCATGTTATTAATTTCTGTGAAATTTTCATCAAGGACCATTAAAACAATACTGACATAAATAACATTTTAAAGTATACCTAATTACCTTACCTTTATACAAGAACTGGTCCAAACTTTCAATAGAAGGGGCAGCATCAAAATCACTATGTTTGCTAGGCAATTACTTTGTGTTAATTACAATTTTTAAATTCCTAAAATTTCAATGAGCAAAAAACATTGATCAAATTTTTTATATATGCCAGCGGAAAATTTCACAGGCAAATTGCTGCTTATTCAGTTACCGCAATTCTCCCAAGTATTCTGCCAATGACTCTAAGAAGCCACAGGGGCACTTCAGTTGGCCCTGATTTCACATATGAAGTGCACACATGTACACGTGTACACATTCTTACTCACACCTGGCCAAACCACGTCACTGTACCAGTTTGGCGCTGCATCCAGTCTTATCTTCATCGTTCACCACTATATCTACCCAGGTGAGACTTGAATTTTTGTTTGCCATTAATGGTGTTATTCTTCCAATCTCTTCATCTCTGATTTTGCTACAGGCCATGTTTTTGATGCAAACGACAGGAAGGATAAGATCGATGACTTTCTAAGCTCTATTCAGTTTGGTTGAAATTTCTAAAATGCCATTCATGCTCACTTTTAAGAGCATTAAACACACACACACGCACGTTAGCATAAAGAAATGTTTTAGAGGCATACTTACATTAGCCACACTAACTGTAGAAGCTGCAGGCCTTTTACCAGCTGATGTAAATCTACTTTTCACCTCTTCCACAGCACTATCTATAAAGCCAAAAAACATATACAATATATACAGGATAATATACTGCATACACAAATGCATGCACACTCATGCATGATACTTATATGCAAAAATGTCTAAGAGGTCAGGTCTGTGTCAAGCTATTGACTTCTCCAGAACATCTCTCCAAAGTTCTCTGTCTTTTGCTATTTCTTCCAAAGTCATTCGGTGTCTTCCGTCAGTTTTTCCATTAAGAGGTCATTTTATAATAATGAAAACACTACCATTACTCAAATGCTTATGTTAAAAATGCTATAACTAACTTGTAATTACAATCTACAGTTGGAATAAATGATAAAATATCCTTATGCACTCAATATCTGCAAAAACAAGAACATAGAGACAGTGGCGGCTCCACAAGGGGGCCCGTGCCCCCCTATTGAGTGCCTGCCCCCCCAGTGGTCCCCTCTGTTGGGACCCTATACTTAATACTACATACCTAACAACAAATGGTTGGCCCCCATGATTAGAAGTTGCCACTCCAACAGCCCCCCACTTGCCAAATCCTGGAGCTGCCCGCCACTGCAGAGATGATAGAGGTCATCTATATCTTGTGATAAAAGTTGCTTACTATACCCACATATCAGATTTCATGCTGATTACCCCGCCCCCTCCCAAGGCCCCTAATTTCTGACCTCATTGTGTATAAACAGACGATTCTTGCTTCTGCAGCACTTCAAAGTTGGGCACCTTCTCACATCAATGAAGCTAGCGCCACCTTTCCGCACCAATTCACATTACCAGCTTCGCTCCGCTGATCATAGGGAACGTTCACGTCTCTTGATCATGCACAGCTCTCATCAGCATCAATCATTCACTGGAATGGACACTCTCTGGAATAGTAGTCTCCGTCTACTCGTATCTCACTTCTAATCCCACACTCAGCTCAATGCCAAAACTAGTCTCGGTTTCTTAACAAGCTACTCTAATGCCATGAACAACTCTGAGCAGAAATAGAAGAGGTGCTATGGTTATACACAAGTCCTACATTACATTTTACTTCAAAAATTGTCAAATAAACAATGGAACTCAATCGAATTCGTACAAGACTTGTTGTAATCAGAGTTGCCAGCAATGTTTGAGCCAACAGAATTATCCTTCGTGGGCTTTGAATCGGCCGATTTCCTTCGAAAGATGATTGAACCATTTGATTGAGGAACTTCAGAGATTGCAACCGGTTCTACAGAATGAATGCTCTGATAATCGTTGGTAGACCCAACTGACTGGATGGTCTTCCGGTTGAGACAAAAAAGTATGACTCCAGTAAAAACCAGAACTTCCAAGAACATTAGATAAAAGTGTCTCTCAATCATCTACAATCAAAGATTTTATTAACATAAAACACATGATAACAATTTCAAATACAACTATCAAACACAGCTCTAAATTCACTCCTAAAATACCCAAGCCTTTTTCCAAATAAAGTTTAAAACGTGACTAAAGTTGTTTGAAGAACAAAAAATTTGCACATACTCGTTCAACAAAGATTTGATATCAATGCAGTGGTTTGTATGGATGAGCTGCAAATTAATGGGAAAATACCTGCTGATGCATCGATTCGATACTGCGTTCCACAGAAGACACAACCGATGTTAAATTCTCAATTGTTGTCTCAAGTCTTGCTATATGGTCTTGTTGCTTCACATCCTGAAATCAATAATCAAACATATCAGTACAAAGATTTTTAAAACATGCCTCAATTCATAATTTGAATTGTCTGAGAAAAGTCAGAAATAATTTCTTCTATTATTAAATTCTGAATATTATGAATTGAATCTGGTGTGGAAAGACCTTCTTTATGACCAAAACGGAACACTTTTTCGTGATAGCAGCCTAGGATGAAATTAACCCTTACACAGCCTGATACTTGTAACTATATGCAATGTAACCAAATATATACAGTTCCGAAAGTTTAAGGGTTAAAAGATCCAAAGAATAAGACAAATTCTAATATTTATAATGCTGATGTTTCTCAATAAATATGAAAATTGCAAAATAAGTAAAAGATCAAACAAACCCTTTCTTCTGCCAGTTTTGCCATGTTGCTCAGTTTTGTAATTGTCTTATTCAGTGATGAATGCATGTCTTCCATTTGCCGCTTGTAACGTTGACTTAGTTCTTCAAGATACCTATAAAATCATATATCACAACTGCTTTAAATGCCTATGAGCAAATGCAAAGCATCTTCAAACTATACATTTCCAACAAAACTATATGTCCAAGATGTCTACAAAGAACACTGAATATAACACTGCTTTTCATGCAATATTTCTGCATAGTTCTGTTATGGTATGCACTGTTTTTCTACTCTACACTGCTTCATTACAGTTTTTTTTACAAAAATGCTTTGAAGCGTGCTGCTTAGTTATGCCTCCATATCAGTCACACAACAGCATTAAATAGATTTTCTCAATAAACATTATACCATACAGACAAAATCACCAATATTTATTCAGTCACCTATTAAAATGAACCAACTATTCTGATATTTAATACATCCAACTCACCGATTTGTAAGGTTTAAGTTTACTTCAAGGAGTTTGATTCTGTTCTTTAGTTTGATAAATGCTGATTCCTTTCCTCTAGGAGACAACTTCTGAAAAGTAATCTCGTCAAGCGATATGCTATCCAACTCATAATCTTTTCCGTAATCAACTTTAGACGACGCTTCAGCATATATTTCTTTCATATTCGAGCCATGATTTGATGATGATTCGTCCTTATCACTTGATGACTTTGCCAAAGTATGTTCTGTGGCTTTCTGATCTGATGCTTTGTACTGGATATTTGCATTAGACTGTTCTTGGCCAGGAATTGTTCCCTGCACAGTATTAGCAGAATTTACCTGACCTGGAGCAGCATGAGCAGCACCTTTCTCAGCTTGATCATGACCCTGCTCCACATTCTCACTCTGATTTGGGATTTCTTCATGAGGCAAGCATTCAGGACATGATTGTCCTCTGTCGTTTGAATCTCCAGAAGCCGATGAAGAAATGCCTTCGACAGAAGAATCTGCCATCTGCTCCACGATTACCTGTTGAGAATCATCATATACAGACCTAGTTTCATCTAAAGCCTTAGCTGGTGCTGCAACATCACCACCTTTGTTGTCGGTTCCAGAGTGTACTGCTTCTGGTGGTGACTCCGCTGCTTTCACAGTCTCCATTTTCATTTCTTTAGTTCCGTCAGCTATCTGCATTTCAACAAATTCCGAAGAAATTTTTGTTGTTGAAAATTCGGCATCTTCATCTCTGTGTTCACCTGTCTTAATTTCTGATGCAGAGCTGGATTGCAGGCCAACTGGTTCAACTGTTTGAGACGTTGGTACACTGACCGATGCTTTTATCTGGGTGCCCGCTTGTGCATTGCGAATGTAGCGCCATGCTGTAAGGCATGACTGCGGACCAACAAATGACATCACTCTGTAATATCCACAGACTGTTTGACAATCGAGCAAGCATGAGTCATTTTTACCATCATCACAGAAGTCACACGTTCTGATGATGTCTTTCAAGGACGTTGTAGGTACTTCAATTAATGTAATTTTAAACTGCTCGAGATGGTTGTCAGGCTCTCCAGATGACTGATTTAATTCATCATCTAAGCAAATATCAGTTTGCAAATGCATATAACTGTCTGTAAAGTACATGTAAACCCTTAATTCACATAAATGAATAAAAATGATCTGGAACAAGCAGAAATACAAACTCAACCAAAGAGAAGTACAAGTTGATGGAGGCTAAGCCATATAATAAACACAATGAAATACTGATTCAATGAACTGAGCAGGTAAGTCACTGGCATTTAAATTTGTAATGCAAGTGATCAATACATATTGACGAATTTATATATGTCTACTGACCTGAACGTTGATCAAAGGTCTTCACGGTGGCACCTGGCACCTCAGGCTCATACAACAGCTCTTCAAGATTTTCTCTACTGACAGCACCAACATCAACTTCAGAACTCCCAGAACTGAATGACGAACAGGAAAAAAGCAAGTAATATTTTAATCAGCATTACTTCTGCACCATTGCTTACTTATTTGGCCAAAACAATAACAATGCCACTTATTTTAATGCCAAACTTATAAAAGAAATGGAAACTAAAAATATGCCACAACATACGTCACTTCAGGCAAACAAGGTTCCAGTGTTTTGTTTCTTTCATTGGAAGAGTTGACCGATGATTCATTGTCAATAGTCACTGCCACCATGGCATCTTTTTCTTTTGGAGCAACATCAGTAGAAGGATTAAGAACAGTCTTGACTAGGCTCAACACAGTATCTATTTAAAAAAAATTCACAGATCAACAAGTTAAAGACAGCTATTACTTATATTACAAAACTTGACAAAACAAGAACTTGTATGCAAATACCATACCAGTTGTTGGCATATTCATGTTGTGGCTAAATGACAGAGGAACCAAAAGTCGGAAATCATTGCAGAGAACAAAAGCAATAAACCTGTAGCACTTGCGAATAGGTTCGTCGGATTATCCTGAGTAAATGTATCCATTACTGCCTCTTCATCCAACACATCAAGGTTTTCACTCTCGCCTTCATCAACATCATCATCTTCATCCAAATTGGTTCCAAAGACTCTGAATTTTAAAAAATGGCATATTGAAGAGTTCAAGATGTCCTCACAATGTAACTAGACTATAACAAGCGCACGCATTATGCACTTATGTTTCAGTTTCATTTATCATGTGCTTTGAACATATCTAGATCTCACGACTGAATATTGGCATGTCCATTAAATGGCAAGCTTTTAAATACTTAAATCAGTCATATTTCACGAAACCTAATAACTATTCCATTTGTTTTAATTTGCTCAACAGATGCCAAATAAATAAAACAAAAAGGAAGTTCATTTACCTCAAGACACTCAGTGGACAATAGTGTTCTGATCCATAGTGTGACAGCATTTCAATTCTAACGTATTTAGCAAATATGAAGCCATCATCCACCTGGAATGTCTGGACAGTCCGTTCATCTCTCGCATGAAATCGGCCAAGAGCCTTCCATTCTTTACTCGGAAACCTAAATCAACGGAGAAAGGTCATTTGTAAACACAACAAAAAGTAAAAAATTAACAAAGAAATTGTTGACAAACCTATTTCATCCGAGTAAAATTTAGTAATTCATCAATCATTCTAATCAGTCATTAAACCAACATAAAAAAAGGAACATTACAGTGAAGAATGTCAGTCACTGAAGAGATATTCCAAGGGAGAAACATTCAACCAATAAGCAAAATTTCAATAGGCACACATTTGATAAAACCAAGATGCTCCTGATATCGTACTGTTACCTAATAAAATAAAGCTATACCTGTCACTGACGTGAACATCAAAACTTCGTGGTAATGATGAAAACAGTTCTAAGTTTCCAATCTCAACTTTCTGAACCTGGATTGCCTCACAGAGCTCCACAGTGAAACTAACAACACAATACAGTATTCAAATCTCAAAAATTAATATAATGTTATTTATCATTACAATTCATTGAAGTGATGCATCAAAACAAAGCTACGTGCAGTATTTCTTCATCCCCATTTATAACTTCATTTTCTCACTACTACCACCACAGCAAGGATTCTATGTCATATGTGTATAGCATTCTAAGAAGTCATGTATACTTGTTGATTTTTTACAGGCCGCATGACAAAAGCAGATAGGTTGGTCATCAAAGCATCTTCTGTGAGAAACTAACCTAATAGCCAATCTAACCGGCCTGAGTATTCTACATTAGTTATTTATAAAACTTTGTTTCAAAAGACAAAGGCACCATTCATGACATCACAGCCCCTCTTACTGCTACACAATAAAGTGGTAGAAGCCATCGATTAACTGATAATAAACTGTCATTGTCAAATAGTACAGTAGGAATATCCATAGATGTAAGTCAAACAAATGTGCAACAGAAACTCTGTGACAAACTACCCACTGGTATATGATGATAATAGCATTAATAAAATACGGGTGTAAATTACAGCACTTTCTACCTATAAACTCATACTGGCATCTAAAAAGCACTCTGCAGTTCAGTATTTTATTAATAATTTCACTAATCACTAGATGGCTAATAAACTTGTACAAACATTTTTCTTGCTTTACACGGGTTGATCATATACTGATCCTTATTTTCAATCAGCATAAAATGTGGATTCTGAGCTTCTTGGTTGGCAGCAACAATCTTAGCTCCACAGGTCACCGACGCATAATTGATTCCTTTTTTGTTTCCCTTTGCTTTTGATGTTGCACCCACCGGATGAAGGGTTTGTTCAGCTAAAAATCAGAAAATTCTAAAAATTTCTAAGCAAGAAAAACAAAAGGTAGATATAGGGATATCCAAATCAATGTGGTACTCTAACTCAAGTAACATATTGCATAACAAATACATAGCTTCCAATTGTCAAATGTCTCATTTGAATGAAAAACTGACTCCTCTTAAACAACCCACAAGCAAGATGGTGGAGTGGTGGCCCTATATATCTTTCCTTTCCAATATGAGTCAAAACTGGTGATATAATTGTGTGAAATTTATGGGAAAGCGGATTTTATGTGAACACAAAACATTACTTTACTATTTCACCAATAATATAGACTCCGTTTTTATATTTATCTATCTTAAAGTCAAAAACAGCTGCAGACAACCGTATTCTGATCCCACGCAAAAGATATTAAATCTGTCTACACATTACTCTAACTAAAGTTGAACACCGTAAAAATTCATTATCATACGATGTCAAAATGAATCCTTGAAACTTTTATGCCAACATGATACGTAATACGACCAATAGAGACTGTCTATGTAATTATTCTAACTGAAGTATAATATAATAAAACCTCATTAACCCATACTATCAAATGGAATCCTTGAAACACATCATATGCCAACATGGTATGCAAATGACCACTAAAGACTGAAAAAACAGCTGCTTTTTACTGCTTTAACATTTGAGAAAAGGAAAACTATTCAAACAGATGCAAAGCATCAGTTTGTTCAACTTCCTGACCTATATCCTGACTCACAATAATAATATTATAACTGGCAGCTGAGGTCTCATGAAGCCAAGAGGCCCAAAGGAAGTGCATGAGCTGCAAGAGTATCAGACCAGAACTGGGAAGTTGTGCCCTACTACATACCAATATATAGTCTTTCCAAAGCAGAGCAGACTCTTGCCAACCTTTTGAAATCAAACACCTGCTAGCTTAACTGGTTACACAATACACAGGGTCACAGTAACCAATATCAAAGTAAAATTTCAGCTTAATGCTCACTGCTAGTGCTAGGAATCTACCAATATCTCCAAAACTAGGTGCAAACATTACACAGTCTACAGTATATAAATTGGACACTTGATCATTGCCCAAAACCTTCAGAACAGGTTGGCTGGGAAACCAAGATCCAGTTACTTAATTAAGAATTTGAACACACCAACTTACAAATTATAAAAAATAAAAGCAAAAGCAAACACAAACACACAGGGATTCATGCACACACAAACACGCACACACACACACACACACACACATATATATATATATATATATATATATATATATATGGTTCAGAGGCCAATAAGGCAGGCTAGCCTTGAAGGGTCCAAAACATTTCCCACACAACTATAAGATGATTACAAAATCAGGAACTGGTACCCATGAAGTATATTTTTGTAGATTGACAACAATTTAGGAGAACTATTGCACCTTAAAAGTGGATATGCAACTTTCAATTTACAAAACTACACAGTATACAACTGCTGTGTACCTCCCAATTGTCTGTTCTTTTCAGTTTCCTTTTCTTTCCATTCACGGAATGATGGCATGGCACTTGACTCTTCAAGTTCAGCGACTAGTTTGAGCTCACTGTCTGGTTTCTTGTCACCAGGAATGAAGGCTGTGCTTGGAATGCCATTAACCAGTTCATCTGCTGATTGGAATGGAGGCTGGATTAAACCAGGGTGCTGGTCAGATGCTGTTGAGCTTGTACCCTCATCTGGACTAGTTGAAGCAAGAGGCTCCTCAGTGGCAGACATTTTAGCTTTAGAAACGTTGCCAACACCAGAGACTTTGCTGTAAGCCAAACAAGATAATTTTAGCAATGTGAAAACTTATTTTATCAATGCATTAATGCAACCTAATCCAACTACAGAAATTACTCATCCAAAAATAAGTGCCAGTTATAAATAATTGAGAAGACCTTTTTCTTGAAAACAGGAAGAGATCAACAAGTCATTAAAGAGTGGACATATCTACATTAAACATATCAAATTTTTGACACATAACATGAAAAATTACAAAAACAGTAAAACACGATATAGGTCCTATGCTGCACAGCTGACAAACAAAGTTATTTTCATTCAACTATATCAAGAATTTCCATCATATAACACTGGACAACAATTTTTTACATAAGTCATGCTACTGAAATGAAATTAGTAATTTCTAATTAAATTTTATTTGCTGAACACAAAAATGATAATCAAAATGCAAAATTGGCTTTAGTTTTCTTGTAATCTGCAATTATTGTTTATTACACTAACCATAATGCATGGCAATAGTAATAATAAGCCTATGGTTACCATAATACAGACTCCTGTTGTTCATTATTACCTTTTATTTCCAATTAATAATTTTTTTAGATAAAATTATATTATTGGTCTTTTAGTCATTGTCATTGAAATGAACCGTTCACCAAAATGGATTTGAAAATATGCAAATTCTGTGATTCAGTGGGAAATTGAATGTGCCATGAGAATAGACTATAATGGTTGTCAAATGCAAAACTTTTATTTAGGCTGCTATGCCCTGCAGGCAGAATAACATTTATACTATATATCAAAAGGTTCAGGAGCAAGAGCATATAGATCCAACACATTTCTACAAACATAGTAGATATCTAAATGCTGTACATAACTGAATTTTATAGCATGGGAAGCTTCTCGTGTAAAAGTGAAAAATGGGAAATATCAAAAACTACCTACACACGCACACACACATTTATTTATCTATCTATTTAAGCAGAAGAATAGTTTATAATGTTGGTCTCAAACATCTGAAGACATGATAAATACTAGATCAATGAAGTAATCAATTCTGTTGAAAGTAGCATGCCTAAGTTAACCAATGTGTAGTTTAACCGCAGCTGCTAATAGTGATATGCCGGAATGCTTAAACAGCATGGCAAATATACACACACACACACACACACACCTGAATCAGAAACTTTCTCCCTACTGTGAAAACTGCAGAATTCAATTTAAACTGAACACAAAGAATATTCAAAGGTGATCAAGTAATCAGCACCACCAGCTTGAGTGGCATGTCACTAAATTTGCAAGATTAGATTTAACTCCAGTCTCTAAATGAACATTCAGCCATTCATTCAGTCCTCAAATTTATCACAACAGAAGCAACTAACCTTTCTGAAAAACTGTCAGAATCCCTGCCAGACGTCATGACCTCATTGCTCTCAAGTAATTGGCCAGCATCACCTGTGGTCTTAACTGGTTGAGCAGAATCAATGTTTAGGTCAGGTTGATGGAAGTCATTTCCAGAATTCAAGGTCATTAGTAGGTCTTTGTCAGCTGATGTATCCGAAGCAATAGACATTTCTGATGTCTTACTAAAACTGTCTTTGTGTAATACTTCCCTGGCTGATCTAAAAAACAGATTGTGGTAAGTCACTCTGTAATTTAATTTACACCAAACCAAATCATACTGCAACTGCAAAGACAAAAACTATAAATATATATATTATACATATATATATACATACATACATATACATATAGTATATATATATATATATATATATATATATATATATATATATATATATATATACAAGCATGCACAATTCTAAATCTACAACTCACTGATGCTTTTGATTTCATCCTCAAAAGAATAGAAAGCATATGCTAAGTGTACAGTGCTGTCACCAAATATTTTAATATTTTCATTTTTCAGCTGTCAAAATATCAATTTTAACAAGACTGACTAATTCATAATCACAATATTCCATAACCATTTTACAGTCCATACAAACTCTAGATGATGACCTTCCATGTCCCCGTAAAAAGTCAACCAAAGCAAATAGTCATACCTCAGAGCCAACACAACTGTCAACCAGAAGTTACATGACACAGTTCTCATTCTATGATATAAGTACTTAGCAATATGTTCAATAAAAACACACGTGTCATAGGAAAATTTTTGGCTATATATCAGCCTTTTTGGAGTTTCACAATGCAGCACAGGGGCACTGCTTATGTGACAATCCTTGCAGATAAATCAAATTCCTCAGCCAAGGCCAGCTACAGAATTGAATTTGAAAGACAAAGTTGACTGTCACCTGTGTGCAAATGAAGGTCAATAAGACACATTTCATCAATGAATTAGAATATGGCATACAGCCAGTAGGTACAAGTAAAAGGTAATTAGCCACTTACAAAGGAACCTGGGAGGCCTGCAGAAAAGACCAAAAGGCTGAAATACTGAGATTGAATAGAGAATATTACTAATTGTCAGAGGAAATCACCTAACAGGTGTGCATGTTTGGCCAAAATCTAGGTGTAGGTTTCCAATGCAATTAAACAGACAAATGATAAAATCAACAAATTCAACATATCATGTCCAGAACTTAATTATACAGATACCAATAAATGACAAACTGCATGACAATGAAACATGCTGAATTAGTTTGGCTATTAAAACACATGATTTCAAAATAAAAGTCTGTGAAACAATATTGTAAAGAAAACCATTGGCATTATGAATTTATTCAGCATAAGATGTGCATTATTTGAAAACGACCAATCCTGATCAAAATTTCTATTCACCTGCTGACAATATGGAGGCAACATTCCACAAATAAACAGGTTACTAAACTGATGCCTGAGCAGTAGGCCATAAACTAAGATAAAGAATGAAGAACATATGCACTGGTCTGACATAACCTACTGTAAAAGCAGTATGGTCTCCCAGGTTATGCAAACACACATGTAAATAATAAGCATCCATAACTTCATCGGCAACAATAACTCCATCAACGAAAAACCTTTGCTAAAAATCTCCACAGATATAACTGCTACTGCCAGTAGACAAACTGCTCATGTCAAACAACTTTCCATGTGCTGGTTAGGTGGAGAACATACAGGACTTTATAGGTAGACCAGCAATAATAAATGGACAATAACTGGCTTTGCTCTGGCCATTAAAATGCCAATAAGTTCACTGTCAACCATCAAAATCAGACATTTCAATGCTACAAAAATTATTACAGGCCGGTCAAAGTTTTCTTAACGGGCCTTAAAGATAGTAGAGGCAGGAAGTTAGAAGAGTGGTAAAACAACGCTTGACAATGGAGCAGAAGGTCGCGGGTTCAATTCCCACAGGAGCCCTAAGGTTGACTCAGTCTTACTCGCTAGAGGGCGGTGGTAAACTGAGGGGCAGTGTTAAGCTGCAAGGTAAAATGTGGGACTGGGGACGGTAATGGCAACCTACCCCAGATTAATGGCTTATACCACCTACGTTGCTGATTGCCCAGGCCGGAGATAAGCGCCGGAACCCAACACTCCAACTCGAGTACGGGACCTACCTTTACCTTTTACAGATAGTAGAAAGTATAGAAACAATTAAGAACATCCATGATACATTAACAATATTCAGTGAAGTCAAAAATAGCAAACTAAGTAAACCTTCATGGCTATCACATCAAACCTTTTATTCACAGTAGCTCTTGCATTTTAAAACCAACACTTGATAATAGAGTAGTGTGATGCATAAAACAGACAAACTAAGTAAAAGTTAAAGGTATTAAAGGAAAGAGAGCTGTAAAACAACTGTGGCATAACAAATTCAAATCATAAACTTAGAAGAGTGAAATTTTACACATCAGACATGATAACCTATCATAAACCCAGCATAAAGCCACTTTACCCATATCTGGGTTTCACCAGTACCTTACTCCAAACACACAAAATCAATAAAATGGACAAAATTACAATGATGTACATAAATAAAAGGTGCTCTTCACATCATACAAGCAACAAAAATGGCAAAATTCAATAATAAATATAATAATATAATATAATATAATATAATATAATATAATAATAATAATAATAATAATAATAATAATAATAATAATAATAATAATAATGCTTGCATGCATACTAAGATCAAAACAAATGTGCAATGCAACAAATTTTTTCAAACAATAGCAAAATCATTGGGCAGAATTATCCTCAATTCATTAAACCAGATTAAGAATCCATGTTAATTAAGCCATAAACCAGTTTGTTGACAATCAAATGTTGCAGTCCATTTGACCAGCATCTTTACACAACTCAGCTGCCTCATGAACTTCTACTGCCAGTTCATCACAAGAATTGACCATCTACAATTTCAGCAACTATCACTGCTATCACTATGACCCTGGAATTCACATCACTAATGCCCATGCTAAACATCTTAAATTCCAGCACGTCACTGCACGTTTTCAAGGTCCATTGGAATTTAACTCATTATAAGGATAATCAGACACCCACATCTAACCAAATCAGATAACCTCCTGGGCAACACAGTCATAATTAGGCACCTACCAACAAAACACTAAATCTAACCTATTCAAGCCTGGAAGACCAGTCAGACAGTCAATAGAGGATAAACAAATGAAAGACATGCATACTTACATACATTTTGAACTATGTGATTGAATCAGCAATGAGAATATAAATTTTTTAAGCAAATTTTTGTGCCTAGATCCATAAAAAGAATATGTTGTAGAATCAAGATGATTCTACACTATATTAAATTATAAATGTTTATTTTTAAATAAGCATTGACATCAGTGAACTAATGAATGCAGAAATTCATTTTTCATAGTAGTTTCTTGAGGTGGAAAGAAGTAAGGAATATATAGGTAGAGTCAGATTATTTCAAAAATATGGTCCAATGAATCTAAATGCTTGCCACTGTGCAAAAGAGAACAGGTGCATCCCTACGATCAGAGGAATTATGCAAATTATGTGTCATATGGAAAAAGGGGCATGAAACTTTCAATGAGGCAGGAAGAAGTGATGTAAATTTAAGAACGATCTCTCTAAACTCAACTGGGTCAGAAATTGGAAGCCATCGGATGGTAGTCAGCATAAAATCTGTGATGCTGAAGTAATAGGAGCTTTGGTCAATAGATGAGCCACAGATTTAGCAGACTGCAGGCAGCTGGCTTTTGAGCAGACAAAAACAAAGTGCAATGCAGTAGTCTAGCCAAGTGCAACAAAAGCATGGACCAAGGATCTCGCTGCAAGCAAAGAGAGCAAGAAGTGAACGGCCTGGTGGTACAGCAGTCCAGTATTCAGCAAGCTAGACTGAGGTGTTCAAATCTCGGTCATAGCAAAAACTTTTCAGCTGTTTCTGCCTCAGATGCCCATCCATTCAAAACAGCTTGGGCTAATTATATCAGGTGCTTAGTCAGTCAAAGAAAAGGTGGAAAGAGAAAGGCTGGCAGCTGCCTCATTTATCCAGTGGCAAGCAAACTTGGAGGTACTAACTACTAACTGTTCAGTTCTCTCATGAACTCTAAGTCTACAGAATGCGCCTTACCTTTACCCTGTTTGCTATATGCAATAGGGTGCATAACTAGATCAAATAGCCGACTATAAATATATATATTGAATGTCCCTCAGCATTATTGAGAAACATCTGCACTTGACACTGTGCTGTGATATAATGGAAATGGCATTCAACATCATGACAATGAGTCATGCAATATTTGCTTATATCAAATCTTTCAACTAACTCTGAATGCTACAACATTCAAAAAACTGCAGCCCATCCTTAAGCAATTATCTTCAACAACTAAGAGCTACCATCACAATCATGCATCAAAGTCACTCCAAAATTCAATACCAATGCAAGTAAGAAAATAAATTTTAAATATCATCACAAATATAAGTCAGACAAAAATTGTCCAACTGGTTACTGAATTGACTCTCTTAAATGTCTTTTTATAATGACTGACCTCTCATTGTCAGCAGCTGCTGCACCATTTGCTTCTGCAATCACAATCTGATTCGATTCAACATCACTTCTTTGTATTTGTTCTTCTTCTGCAGTTCTCTGTTCCTGAATTTCAACCGAAGTTGGCGTTATTTCGTTCTCCTCACTTATAACATCTTGTTTCCTTTCCATCTGAGAAGCAGAGACAGTCGTTTGCTCTGTATTCACATCATCAATACTTTTTTTTGATTGGCCTGATTCAAAGTCCTTTGAATCCTCGGCTTCAGCGTTCAAACAGTCCACTGGAAGGCTGCTTCCGAGATCTGAGGCTGATGCCTCACTAATTTCCTGCACATGTATCGATTCTTTTGCTCCAACTAAGCTGAGATCATCCTCATATGTCTGGGTCTTAAGTTCAGTCTCTAGGGCATTTTTCTCCGGTGCTTTACGTACAGCATTAGCATTATCTGAAGTGTCCTTCTTTAGAACAGTTTTTTTAGCAGTGCCACTGGATGCTGCATTCTTTGCTTGACTTTTAGCATTAAAGGCAGATGCTGGCTTTTCAGAATAGTAAGTTGTTCTGGAGGATGACATGGGTTGCTGTACAGACCGTCTCCTTTGTTGTTGTTGCTGCTGCTGCTGGTGCTGTCTTGTCATCTGCTTAGTGTTACTACTCTCCTTGGGTGCAGTTCCAACCTGTGTGCAAAGAAATACCATGCATTAAATGATCAATATAAAATTGAGTTCTACAAAGTTTCAAAATATGATACAGTCCTCCCAACAGTATTACACTGTAGAGTTACTCCATAGAAAACTTGAGGATAATTAATATCCTGCCTGATAAATAGTTTTGCAGAATAAGAGACAAGAACAAAAAAAATCAAAATTTAGAAATAGAATTAGTAGCATGTCAGAAATTTCAGCACTTAAGCAAGTGACTGCATTTGCATAGGTTTGGAATATTTTATAAGGCTGCATGAAACAGCATTAATAAAAAGTAATAAAAACTCATGTCGGAGTTTTGACGCTTGCCAAATTCATTACACCAGGTCATGGCCACATTTTATTATGAATAGTTTCACGTGTCACTTTTTATTTCATGGAATACAAACCAATTTTTTAAAGAAATATTAAGCATTTCTGAAATGCAATAAATATACAGGTGCATTCATGACCAACAACAAAGCAAGAGTCAACAAAATAAACATGCCAGAATTGTAGGCACTGACCACAACTGTAGATCATAGAATGATTAACAGCTTTGATTCTCAATTAAGACTACATGATGATAAAAATTTTCAGTTTCATGTCATGCCATTAAATATTATCTTTGAAATGCTCATACAAAAATCAGCAAGCACAAATTAATGGCAAAATTTTCAGTCAAAGTTTAAAAAATTTCATCAGACAAAGCAAAAATTTAAAGGTACAGTTGCAAATCAGATACGCCCTCACAAATACACACCCATATTTACACCTGCACAAGATAATACTATCACTCTACACAACCTGACCTAATTAAATATATAACACTTGGTTGTCTCAGCTCCACATAACTCCGTTATATATCACAGAGCTTCAATCTAAAGTTATCTTCAGCTGGAAAAACAGAACAATTATTCTCTGTCTAATATCAGTAACTCACCACATTTTGATCATCAAAGTTATTCAGGATGTCCAACTCTAAATTCACATGATGAAAGATAATGAAGCTGAAAATAGAATGAAAACGAAACAACTGCAGTCTGTGCATTTACAATTATTATTGGCTGTTAATGCACGTTAAGTCATTCACAAAATAAATAATTGTAAGTCCAAAGCAAGTTCACAGTGAACAACAAGGTCACTATGCAGATTCAGTCAGATTCAGACCTTCTACCTTCCAGCCGCATGGCAAGAATCTACCATGCCCCTGCTAAGAGATGGTGAAAGTTCTAAGCATATTGGTAAAAAGTAATGTTACAAAATAGATGCTTGTTAAACAAACTCCTTAATTTTGCAGTTCACATTCAAGAATAAGACTGCTTAACCCGTCAGACGGGCGCGACGTATCCCATACGTCCACCGTTATCTTACCGTATTCGGGCGCGACGTATCCCATACGTCCAGTCACTTTCGTAGTGGTTCCTGTGCCGGGCGCAACGTATCAGCAGCGCGACGTATCTGATACGTCTTATGCTATCAATCGCTTAATTATCTATCCATTCGATAGATGTCACCTATTTTTTGGCTAGATTTGCTCTAGTTGAAAAGAAATATATGGTCTTTGGACCAAGGGGGTCAGTAATTGGGACAAGTCTAGTAGAAAACTACGAGTTTCGGCTGAAGATCTTTGGCGTTTGTGGTCCGATTTTCAAAATTTTTGATTTATTTTGTTCCTCCTACATCTTCCTACAAGTTTGTCGTTCACCCGATTGGGGTTACCGCTGAAAAAGTTTCGCTATGGAGCTTTGAAATTTTTTTTTGAGAGGGGGTGCTATTTTAGGCCGTAGAGTGGACCCGACCCCCAAATTTTTTTGTTTTGCACGGATGGTTAGAAAGAGGAGTAAAAAGGCTAAACAATGGCATATATCTCATCTTCTTAGCTCTTACATAGCCTGAGATATCGCAAATTCAGAAAAATTACAGTTTTCTCAAAAGTCGTAACCAATACTTAGGTGTTGACACAGGTGTCCAGGTTAGACTTCAGGTATCTTCACCAAATGTTGACCGATTTTCAAAGTTTTTGGTTAATTTTGTTCCACTGATATCCATCTACAACTTTGCCGCTCATCCGATGGGGGTCACCACTGAAAAACTTTCGCTACGGAGCTTTGAACATTTCGGGGGCGGGGGTGCTATTTTTGCCCGTCGAGTGGACCCTACCCCGAAATTTCTTTGTTCTGCACGGATGGATAGAAAGAGGAGTAAAAAGGCTAAACAATGACGTATACTTCATCTTCTTAGCTCTTATATAGCCTGAGATATCGCAAATTCAAAAAAAATACAGTTATCATTTTGTAATAACGTTATTTTCAAAAATTAATTCCCCGGTACAGTTACGGTGTCTAAAAAATTTAATCCCCGGCTGAAGGGTTAACTGGATAGAATATTTCGGTGGCTGGTCTTTTAATCCTAGTCAATTAATCCCAGTCACTTAATCCTAGCCATTTAATCCCAAGTCTTTTAATCCCAGTGCAGATAATCCCAAGTCTTTTAATCCCATTCCCTGTACACATAATCCAATGACACTCAAAGATATAAAAAAACCTATTTAAGAAATGTTTGTGTTATACAAACATAGTTAAACATGGTTACAGGATAAAAACTAATAGGGTTAGTGTTAGAGTGAGGGTTAAGTTTAAGTTTCAGGATTAAGTGACTGGGATTAAATGGCTAGGATTAAATGACTTTGAGATTAAGTGACCGGGATTAAGTGACTGGGATTAAATGGATAGGATTAAATGACAGGGAACCGATATTTCTATCATAGGTCAAAGCTGACATAGGCTAAGAGTACACACTTGTCACGGGACACTGTTAAAAAAGTTGCTGAACCTCCACAGTTAAGACTGGCTTCACCATTTGCAGACATTCTTACAGCTGTGATTATTATTATTACTAAGACAATTTTTATAGCGCTGTAACATGGTTAAGTACCAAAGTCAAAAGCGCTTTGACAACGCTGACATGTCAATGGTGGACAGAAGATGGCAATGTTGAAGTTGAAGTCCGCTCGGATGAAGAAAATCAAAACTGGCGACGAGAAGTCCGGTGCAGTCGTAAGAAGTGATTACTAAGCATGACAAAATATTTAGAGATTCATAGATTTCAGCAATCTACCGTAATCAACTCATGTATCAGAATGCCTTGTGAGAACCAAATTCTCAGCTGCTTCTGGTCTTTTCATTGAAGAATACAGATAAATTAAGACGCTGGAAGAATTTTTTGTCTCAACGATCATAGAAATTTCAATTGTTTACTGTAAAAATGCATTTTCAGGATTGTTAGAGTTCAATAAGCAATTCCGGATTGAGTGCACAAAAAGCTGGGTAGAAAACTTGCCTACCTCTAAATGATGACAAGCAAAAAATGGTCATCATCAACTTTCTTAAGTCATCACAACTTGAAGGTGATAAGCGATTACAATTTCTATATTAAGAACATAAGACAGTTGTAACAGGCACAAGTGATGTTAGATATGGCTATAGTGAATAGCCGGGAGGCAAGATATTAGTTTGGATGTATGTAAAGCCGGGAAAAGTTGCTTCCTTCTGAACCTACCTGTAGCCACTTCACAAACATAAATATATTAGGCTACCTGAATCAAATTGATGGTGATAATTTGTGCAATATTGTCACCCTATAACTATTTTCTAAGACCTGGGCGTTCTTGAATCATACCCAACTGGGTCTTAACATTAAGCCTCGAGACTGTGTTTCATGTCATATATTTTCATTATTACATCAGCGGTGGAAGACAAATGACCAGAGGGCGAAACGTCCTAGTCAAACACGCAGTTCTGTATCCTCGAACAAGCAAACAGCCTATCAACTTGCATAACCGTCAAACGTTCATTAATCGGATCACAGTTAGGGGCTGTCCATAAATTACGTCAACAATTTTGGGGCAATTCTTGACCCCCTTGCCTTGTTAACAAAGTTCTGTCAAATTTTCAGTGATTCCCCCTCGCGATAATCATGCCAAAAACATTTGAGACCCCCCCCCAGATCAGTGACGGATCCCTAAAAAGTTTGGAAAGTTATTATTTTTGCAGTGATGAGACCCTTGTCTCCCTTTTTGCTCATCAAGTGTCAAAAGTGGTGGTTACCTTTTTTGCTTGTCAGGCTTTTCCCCTTGCAATAAATAGTATTCCATAAAATGTCCTAATTTTTATTAATTGTAAAACATGAAACTGTTAACGTCAAATTCTCTTGACCCCTCTCCCCCTGTTAACAACTGTCAAACTTGTCCACCCCCCTCCCCATTCCACCACCCCCGCCCATATTTTGACATAATTAATGGGCAGACCTTAGTTTAACAATCAGTCATAAATTAGCTGTTAGGCGCTACATAAAAGGACCTCGGTGATACATAAACATGCGCTATACAATCGCAGAAGCAACACACAAACCTGAAGACTAATAGCGACGCAACAAAATTCATCATAAATACTGAACACCGTTTGACATCAGAAATAATAATGGTGAATTTTTCTTCAAAAGAAAACTAATCTAAAAAACATCGTCTCCTGTTCCATTTTATCTCTAAAGACGACGTGTTTCTTTAAGCCAGAGACTTGATATTTCAACCTTCAGCACAATGACGTTTCATTTCCAACGTTCGCTTTAGTCTTGAACAGCTAGCGACGCCATGCGATTGACTCATTGACGTCTATTACACTGCGCAACAAAAATTTGTTTCACTTCACTTTTTTATGTTTCTTGTGTAATTCTGTGGTGCTGATTATCATGGTGCTATTTATTTTTTCATTGCATCAAGATTTTGGCAGATATCTAGGTCAAGTCAATTTCAGAACATTCATCATTACTTAATTATCAAATTGTTTGGTACACACAAGTTTTTGAATTAAATTTACTTGTTTTTAGGTGACATTTTGTTTATTTCTCATAGATAATAATGTCCTCTAGACATTGCCAGATATCTGCTTACTCTTTTTGTTATATGTACGGCTATTATGTCGGTACAACACAAGTAAAACATACTTTTTCGAAATTAAGGCACTGGATCAGTGGCGGCTCTGGGATTTGGCAAGTGGGGGGCCGTTGGGGTGGCAACTTCTAAGCATGGGAGGCCAACCATTTGTTGTTTAATGTATGTAGCATTAAGTATAGGGTCCCAACTGGAGAGGGCACTGCATGGGGGGTCAGGCACTCAATAGGGGGACACGGGCCCCTCTGGCCCCCCGGTGGAGCCGCCACTGCACGGGATATCACATTGCTTATGAAAAGTATTTCAGCATGCCAATTGGAGATCAAGACAAGCCTTGGGCTCCTCATATAATCTGTGGTTGCTGCAAATCGACACGGGAAGGATGGGTGTGAGGCAGTCGTTTGTGGTTCCAAGAATCGGGCGAGAACTGACTATATATAACTACAGCTAGTGTATCTATAAGCGACTGTTACTTTTGCATGATGGATTTATCTGGTTATAAGAATCCACAGGATAACAGAAAACTAATTTATTCCAATATACCTTCCTCTATTGCACCAGTACCCGTACATAATGAACAATTGCCTATTCCAGTTCCACCAGCTTATGAATTGAATTCACAGATTAGTCTGACACTGAGACTGCAGATGTTGATGTCGAATGGGATCCGAAGAACGAGGGGCAATTAATGTGGTCACATGGAGAACCTGACTTTCCAAATCAGCAATTAAAAACTTGATGATTTAGTAGAAAACACGTACATAGTATTATATTTCGATATATTAGGCCTATTCAGTTTTTTATTTGTCAGTTTTTATGAGAGCGGTTGATCCGTTGATGCTACACAAAAACTAGTCATTTTCGTTTTCAGTAGGCCTACGTCAAACTGCATAGCCTAAAGAAACATAAAAAATGAAAAATGAAGTGAAACAAAACTTTCATAAAAATTTGTTGCGCAGTGTTAATATCTAGACGTCAATGGATTGACTTCATACTTTCATCATCATCGTCGTCGTCGTCATCATCATCATCATCATCATCATCATCATCATCATTGAAGCAAGGCCGTCATTTCCTTGTTTTCCGGAGGGCAATTAGACTTTCGATATAGGCCCGCCGAGAGCCGTAACGTGACCCTGGAACATTCTTTAAATATGCATCAGGCCTTGTGCGTGACATTTCTAACCTTCCCGACTCCCGAGTGGTGTTAAGCCGTTGCGGGTATAGGCTGGAAATGTCATGCACAAGATAAATCGATTATGGAAAGCAACCAGCTGACCTGTGAAAGGAAAGAGAAAGTTAATGTAGTCTGTTGATCCTCGATCGTCTGCACTGCAGCCACATAGGAAGCGAGAACTGGACGCCTATTAATAGACTAAAGACCTCGAAACACCAACTAAAGCTTTCGAAATGGAGGGATGTACAAAATTTAAGAGTATCATGGACACAAAACGAACAAACAAAAGCGTACTTAGGCCTATAACCCTTAAGGAGATGGGCAACGAGCTGTAGCTTAGGCCTATATCCCAAGTATTATGTGGTATTTTTAACATACAGTAGGCTATTAAATTTTGTTTTCTTTCTGTTGCTGCGACTAAGGGGCTGTCCATTAATTACGTCAACAATTTAGATGGAGCGGGTTTGAAACAGTTTGACAGGGGGAGGGGAGGTCAAGAGAAGTTGGCGTCAACAATTTCACTTTTTACAAATAATCAAAAAATAGAAAATTTCATGGAATACTATACTTATTACAATGGAAAAAAGCATGGCGAAAAAGGTCATCACCACCACATTTTGACATTCGATGAGCAAAAAAGGGTAAAATGGTCATCACCACAAAAATAATAACCTTGTTATTGGGACCTGCCATTGATCTTGGGGAGGAGGGTCAAAAGTTTTTGACGTAATTATGGGGGTTAAATGAAAGTTGACAGTTGTTGACAAGGGGGAGAGGTCAAAAATTGCCCCAAAATTGTTGACATAATTAATGGACAGCCCCTAAGCCAGCGGTTCTCAACCTTTATAGTGCTGCGACCCTTTTAATTCAATTACCCATGATGTGGCGACCCCAACGGTTAAATTATTTTCGTCCACAATGTCAACTGCTAAAAATAATAATGCTACGACAATAAAAATGTTCGAAATCGTTATTATTTAATTGTCTCCATGTCTATCCTCGAATGACAATTATAGCAAAACAACTACCGGTAGTATGTCGTAACTACCACTGAGGAAATTTTTGCAATAACAAGACAAGAGACAACCCCATATTTCTGATGGTCTCGGGCGACCCCTGGCAAATCGTCATTCGACCCCCGTGGGGGTCGCGACCCACAGGTTGAGAACCGCTGCCCTAAGCGATACATTAGAAAATGCGTTGATAAAAAAATTCGATTTTCGCATACTTCATCATCATCATCATCATCATCATCATCATCATCATCATCATCATCGTCATCATCATCATCATCATCATCATCACAGTGGCGTAAACCTGGCGTCAACATTGGGGGGGATAGAACAACTTTTTAAAAGTTGACCCCCAGAAATATAAAAATCTCCCCTCCATTAATTATGGGGGATATTGCATATGATATTATGGCGGGGACTTAAAATCGCCCGTGAAATACTTCTTGACAAGCAAAAAATGGTCATCCTGATATTTTTATATTTTCCCCTCTCCAAATACCCTGACAAGCAAAAAAAGGTAATCCGAAATGAGACAATGGGGATTTGGCGTAATTCCGGCATCAACATCATAACATCATGGACTAGCCTATATAGGATATAATTTTTTACCATATATAGCCCAGAACATTGGGGGGATAATTGATACTCTGCCCCATCAACTAATTATTCGGAGGGGGGTACCTCCCCGCCGCCCCCGTGTTTTACGCCCATGCATCGTCATCGTCGTCGTCATCATCATCATCGTCATAATCATCATCATCAGCGTCAGAGTCATCATTTCGGAAGATGGCAGAGTGGGTTATGCGCTGGAGCGTCGGGCTGACGGATCGAGCGGGTTCAAGCTCCGTTGGCGTCCCTGGTGGCCTTCACACAGGCAGCAATGCCCCTCCTAAGCCACTTGAAATCATGCTAAGTTTCAGTTTATTTCTTCTTTCCTTCAGTATAGTTGAAGATATATGGATCAAAAGGTCACATCATGAATCAAGCATTTCCAGGCAGTTATTTCTTTCGATGCTTTTTGTTGCTGCTGTTATAGCATAGGCCTACGTCATATCCCAGTCCATTCTTCTACAGTAGGCCCTATAGACCGATGCACTATATGGACCGACCCATCGTCTGTTTGACTGGCCTCTCTTTCATTTTCTTGTCATGACACCTTGTTGAATTGTTTGCAGTGTTTTAACCAAACTCCAGGCCTTGGAGGCTTGGATCGAGGGATTGACTTGGCTGGTCGAGGAGAAGAGACATAGTTCAATGCAATAATTTGTGTCGGTGCCATGGGCGTAAAACACGGGGGACGGCGGGGGACGGTCCCTTCAATAATTAGTAAGAGGGGACATAGTATCAATTATCCCTCCAATGGTTTGTGCCTTATGATCAAATCTGGTCAAATCACTCATTGTGGATTACCTTTTTTTGCTCGTCAAGACTTTTTGGGGATGAAAAGCCTGAAAAGGGGGTCTGACCTGACTTTATGAACGATTTTATCCCCCTCAATGTTGACGCCAGGTTTACGCCACTGATCGGTGCCGATTTTTTTGTGGGGGTGATTTTTTTTTGGGGGGGGATTTCGAGGTTGGGGATCTCTTCAACAGGCCTGGGTAAAACGCCGATTATTTGTTATAGCTAGGTTATCTTTGTATGTGACCGAAATAAGTCAGTAATTTGAGTTTTTGGCATATAGGATAATATAAGAGTAGGTCTAGGCCTATGAGAGAATTTTCGGCTGATTTTGACCCTTTTATAACTTACTTTGTTTATTTTTCTGTCCATGATATTCTTTCCATTTTTCTGACAGAAAGCATTTCAACGGCATCTAGTCTTTGTCTGATTTTCTTTTTGCTTTTTGATGGTCCAGCTTTCAGATGAATCAGATCCATATGTTGCTATACTGCACGCCATAAATTCCACTAGTCCTCGTTTGTTTTTCGTGCTGATGCTGTTGGCTTTCCAGGCAATCTTTAATCTCTTCATTACTTCTCCGCCTTTTCCTATAGTCTCGAGTTTGCTTCTTCTTCAAATTTTCCATCACTGCTGATTAGGGTCTACTGCTCCTAGAATCTACCCAATCAACACAGTTTGTTGGCCCTATCATATGGCCAATGAATTTTTTTTTGAGGGGCCAATGTCGATAATTGCTATTTTTCTGCATTGGGCCCTCAAAGATTTTGCAAATTGGTCCTATAAAGGCCCTACATGTCGGGCCATCAAAGGGCCCTCAGTTCATATCTGCATTGGGCCCTCATAGATTTTGCAAATTGGCCCTATAAAGGCCCTGCATGTCGGGCCATCAAAGGGCCCTCAATTTATATCTGCAGTGGGCCCTCATAGATTTTGCAAATTGGTCCTATAAAGGCCCTACATGTCCGGCCATCAAAGGGCCCTCAGTTCGTATCTGTATCCGGCCTTCAATGGCCCTTCAGTGGGCCAGCATATAATACTGCACCATCCTACCATATATAAACTCTCACACCCTTCACTTCTAAAACATAACATATTAATTTTTAAAAAAATCGATGACAAACATAGTCAGCATACAACTTACAATGCAAGATCGATGATCAATTGTGATAGTGTTTATTCTAGGCCTTCTCGGGGGATTCCCCATCCAAAGTTTTATAATTTCCCCAAAAAGTGTGAGGATGGGGGGCTTTTTTTGGAGAGGGCAAAATGTAAAGATGATGACAATTTATTTGGTTGCCAGGGCATTTGAGAAGGGTAAATGAGAACTTGAGAAGGGTAAAGGATATTAGGAAGGATGGATGATCTTCTTTTTTGCTTGTCAAGGTTTTTGGAGACTCAGACCTTCCCCCCAAGCATTTCTAAATCTCCCCAATGTCAAGATGGCTAGAATAAACACTGATTGTGATACATGTATCAACATAATTGCTGTGACAATTTTTGAACAAAAAATAATCCTAACGGCACTTTCACGTAAGTGGTACAACATTTTAACAGCCAATATCAATTATTGATCAGATCTGACAACAAAAATATATGAAAATTATTGATCGCCATCTACAGCCTCAACTGATTTACTGGTATAGATATTATAAAAAATACAAGCCAAAAACGACAATGAAATCTCTTAAATCTCTTTAACAGATATTAAATTTGCTTACTAATTGGTTACAGCCATGGGCGCCCGCAGAATTTTCGCCAGGAGGAGCAAAACACAATGATCACGGTTATGCAACATAAATTTTTCCAGGAGGGGAAAAACATTTTAACACAATAGTCACAGTTAGTATTTTATCAAGGTTTTCAAATTTTAGTGTGAAATATTGGTATTTGCATTTTCAAGGAGGGCAAGTGTAATCTCTTGCCCCAATGTGCGGGCGTGCATGGGGTCAGCTGCAGACTGCACAGTACAAAAGGCTACAATGTCTGCCAAAAAGCAATGAAAACTAGTCAAATTGAAAGTCCAAAAGAACAACTAATTTTAATAAAATGACCAGTTCTAAACAATTTCTTCACTATATCGTGTAATAAATAAATATGTGACATTGTTTTAACAGAAGCTGTAGGTCAGTTATCAGATTCGACACTGTTGTCAGACTCCTGGTCTGAGGGAAGTTGTTCAAAACGTCTTTTATCAGATGACTGCTTTGCAGCAGCAGTCAGAAAACGTTTCCGACCACCATCTCTGTCCCGAGCCTGTCTCAGCCAGACCTTAATTTTATCTTCAGCCAGCCTGTTGACGGTATCTCTCGTTTGTTCGTTAATTCGCACAGCATCTGCAAATTAGACAACAGTATTGAGACATCAAATACTGTTGATTTGAAATACAAATATATAATTTTTCTCTCAATAATACCTCATGTAATATTCACCCTAAAGTTGCATTCTAGATGATGTATACCTATGGTAAAACATGCTAATCTACTCTGAGTTTCTCTAAGAAGATGCGTCTGCATTAGCTCATACCAGCCACAGCTGCTAACGATTGGTATCTCAAGCAAGTTGGTCAATGTATTTACAAGTCACTAGAAGCCTGCACTATTGCAGCAACACTATCCATGGTCTCGACAGTAACTGAAGGAGCTGCACAGTACAAGCAATTACAACAAAAGACATAACACCTAAATATTGGCACTGGTCAATTTAATATGAAGCCTGACATCAGCATATATTTGGGTGAGCAGTAATAATACATGCTTTATTATTATTATTATTATTATTATTATTATTATTATTAACGTGCTGATCAAGAGTTTGGTGTAATTGGACTTCTAGCTTGCTGCTCTGGAATCATTATGGTGCATAGTCTGTTAGTTTAACAAACTTCCTACACATAACTGCAAATCACTTTGTATTGTTTTAAGCCCATTACAGTCAGTGTCAATAAATAAAGTTTGTCTGTAACAGCTGTTTTGAAGACGTATTGTGAAAAAATGCAATCTATTGCAATGACTCAAACTCTTATCAAATATATACAAACACAACCACTGTGACCTGAAATCTGCAAACAAAATAAAGAGTGCATATACCACATATGGAAGGTGACAATCCCAGTGCTTGGAAGCTGTGCTTTCCCCTGTTTCCAGCCCAGTTGAATTGGCAGGACAATTCATTCATCATAATCGCCTTCATCATACCATTAACTGTATCGGTGATAGTTGTCACTCCAAACGTTGACAAGTATCTTGCCTAAACAGTTCCAGTTAAACCTTCATAAAGTACGTCGTATTTTACTAGGTAGGCTACATGTAATGTACACACACATCCAATACATGATAGCATTGGCTAAAGTATAAATTTTGGGCCCTGCTGGCATGTTCAATGTTCTCGGCAGAGTACATCATCTTGCTGTAGGCTAATTTGAGACATAAGCCGAATTTTGCATATTTAAATGGCTCAAATAGGGTAAAAGAAGGCCCATTAAGAGATAAACACCTGAATATTTATTCAGAAATAAATATCAGAGATGAAATGTGGGGGCACACTCAACCTGGATCTTACTGTACCAGTTAATAAAATTAACACCATCTAACCAAGCCTTGTCCAGCTTGCTCATTCTGCTTGACAAAAGATGCTGCATCCTTCAAATCTTTGACTGCATCAGCTGGCAGTTTCATTCCTTCAGGCATAGTGGGAACATCCAAGCTGCTGCCTCTTGTTCCACCTCTGTTGACAAGTATAGTGACACTCCACGACAATATCTCAATTTTGGAATCAATTCGATTTAATTTTGCAAAAATCATGCAGTACTCTTCAGAGGTAGCAAATGCTGGAACAACACATCCACAACAGTACTGGACAGCATGTTGATTTAATATAATATAATATAATAATATATATAATATAATAATAATATAACAAGGTTTAAAGTGGTTCGGTAGGGACTGCCCTGTGTGAGAACCACTGTTGTTCCTGTCCAATATAATATCCTAAACTACTGAAGTTTATTTTGAACTCATTCACAGTTGTAGCCGTTACTATCCCCTCATCCAGTTCATTCCATCTGTCCACCACTCTTGCACTAAAAAAAGTGCTGTTTGTGTTTCATGTTCTCTATATAAGTGAGTCTCTATATGAGTCTCTATATAAGAAAGAATAGTAAAATGCTTTTAAAATAACCGTTAACAAACTGGAGAAAATGCTAATTGTGTCTATTCAAGCAATTCCTTATATTTGCATAATGCATCTGTTGGACCAGCTGACATTCAATGCTGTTATACTATAGGCCAACATTTTTAATTTTGAACCCATTTCACAATATTTTGCACCAACTGGCTGTACATAAGCATCATAAGCATGTCATATTCTTATGCAAGTACACACATATCAGCAACACGGACCCGTACTGTCCAGAGTATCTCGCCTCTGTTGTAAAGAGACCGCAGTGCAGTGATAGGAGATTGTCACTCCGTTCGAGTCGTGGGGTCAAACTTCAGGTTCCTTCTCCCTCCAAGACTACTAAGTTTGGAGAGAGATCTTTTACACGCGGCAGCCCCATCTTGTGGAACTCTCTTCCCGACGATGTCACCGCGGCTAATACTCCTGAGCACTTCATCAAGAGCTTAAAAATGCATCTGTTTGGGTTGGGGTATAGTTGAGATGTTAAAGCGCTTTTGTTGTGGGCCTCAGCCTTGTTACAGCGCTATAGAAATCGTCCAAGAATTAATGAATGAATGAACACATTGACACGACTTTCCGATACTAGATGCTTACACTTTTATACACAACAGTGAATAGAGAAACCAGAGAATTACAGGTGTAACAGTAAGCAGTGGGTTCTAATCGCCAGTTTCCGCCCACCCCTCCACAATTATAATTATAGATCGCGTACGTGCTACATATACCATTACATGGCGGCGCAACAGCGCATGACAATGTTTTAAGAGCCAAGTCAAATTTCATAGGGAAGCCTCAAATTGCAAAGTTCACCACTCACACATTAAGTGCAGACAATTGAACTACAAGATTTGTTTTAAAAATGAACTTGTTACAAAAATAAATTCAACTCACTTCACAGCGTTTAACGAGAGCAGCAGATCGCGGCCATATATCAGTCCCGCAGTAACATTTATTTGAATTACAAAAACTTCTAAAAGTTATGATTAAGTGTTATTCAAAACAAGGATGCACTAATTTAATTTATAATTAATATAAGTATAATTAATTATAACTTTATGATAATATTATGCTTTATTTGTTGATTTACACTCGATTAAGCAGCTAAAATAGTGCACGGGAACTATAATGCGTATTACTACGCCGGTAAGCATTAAGCGTCGACTGGCCGCGGCTGGGCCAGCTTCATTGGCCCACTGTGGGCATAAATCTGTTGGCGGGTCTTCGGCCAATATCGCCATGTGGCCCGCACTTACACGCGTCGGCCCTGCAATGGCCCAACGTTTGGTGTTTATTGGGTAGGAACTAGACGCGTGAATTTGTCTACTGTTGAAGTTTCTTAACAGTAATCGATCTTAATTTTTTCCGTTTGTTGTCAAGAGTTTTGGTTTATCCTCATTCCTCAATAAGGTATAGGCCGTATAGGCCTTATTTTTGCTTTCCAATCATGTACTATCTACTACAAGAACATAAAACCGCTATAGAAAGTTAAACACCAAAATTGGCGTTTGGTTGATCTCTGCCGTAGGCCCAGGACTCAACAGCGCTGGCCCTTAGAGTGCGCGTTGGCCTAACTACGGCTCCAGCCTGGCCACTTTAACGTTATGTAGAAGTTCTGCTCCGGCCAAAATTCGTAGGATTGAAGGCAGGACCTCACAACTGTATGTGGTAAAAACAACACTGCTGCTGAATTATTAATGACTGTAGGAGGCCGTTGAGGTTGTTTTCCGATCGGCATTTGAGAGGATCGGGCTGTTTCTTCGAGAGGAGGCATTGGATATAACGGCGATGGACTTACGTCGGTGCTGATAAACAGTAGAACCAGATATCTTTAATAGTGTATTTGCACTATTTGGTGGAACCACTATATTTGGGAGCTGGTTCCCTGTTTAGGTGCAGTAGTAAATTATCGTTACTTTAATATTAAATTACACTTGTAAGGGTGAATGTGGTCATAAGGGACGAAGGTGTTAACTGTCTAATCAAGAGGTGATGACGATGGATGACTGTGAGACAACAACCGAAGACAACAACACGACTTCATCTGACCCAGGGTAAGTTCAGTAGGCAACGCCATCGTATTAAACACAGAGACGGTAGCGTGTGCGTAATTTATGTTGCGCTGCGAGTTTACAACGGGCTCACGATTAAGTTAGAACCGCAATCCTTAAATAATAGGCAGTGGCCTTTAAAGCTTAAGGATCTAGATGAGATTTGCATTGATTTCCAAACTAGATAGGATTTCCGATTCGCGAATATATTGAAGAATGGTACACAATCCAAGTAAGTCCAGTCCAAATAAATCCAGTCGTCAACTTTTGTAGCGCACCTTAATGATGCACAGACTTCATCTGATTGTGCACCCAAGGCAGTGTGAACAGGTGATAGCTTGCGTAGGAGGAAGAGCTATGACTATAAGGGCACAGGAGCCTGGTTACTTGTTTTAAGTGTAGTCAGTCCATCTGGCATTTTGGTGTACTGTAAATCCTCTTTTAAAGACATTGCAGCAGGCTTACGTTAGGGACCCAGCATGCTTTTGAAACCTAGATTATGAATGAGACTTGACTTATTATTATTATTATTATTATTATTATTATTATTATTATTATTATTATTGTTGTTATTATTGTATTAGAGGATTTGCGGTATTTTGATAAATCCATCATTTATCAATAATATAAATCATTTTTGTTTTTTTCTTCCAAATTAGAGATTTTGAAGATGCTTAGGATCTTGTGTGGCTGAATACACTCTTTGCTCTGTGAATATCTGTCTTCAGATAACGTGAACATTGTACTTTTTATACAATGCCCCATCAAGAACTAATGTGAGAGAACTGTGAAAAATCCAGGTCTATTACAATAGCAGTAGTCATCATCAAAACCCTTAAGCATGATTATGTTATATTTCTTAAAATTTGCTCTGGTTTGGGTGATGCGAGTTTACAGAATAAGGATTATGCCTGTGGAAACTCTCCAAACAAGAAATAAGCCCATGCTCATGTGGATGTCATGCACAATTGGGAAAATGCACTAGAAACAGAAAAAATGGAATGTCATCTCATACTCCTATTTTCATTACAGATTGATATATTAATTGATGTAATGCCTACTCAAGAAGGAATTAAATTTTAAACTAGTTAGTTGATTAATAAAACACTGCAGGTTGGATAGCCACCAGGGGTGTACTGGCCATATAGTGGAATGCAAACTTCTTGTACCCCTTGAGGGCAAATAAACTTTATGGGCCCCTAAATCACATGGTATGTTACTGTTTTAGTAACTTAATATTACTTATTTTAATTTGCCTAAAGGAATGTTGCAACTGACCCATTGGCCCTGAGGTCAACTATTTTGCCATGTTTTCTTATTAAACGTTCAACAATTCATTAACTTTGCTATTGCTACTAGATCAATTGCAGTATTACTTAAAGCTGTACCGATTGCACATTTTGCCGATTGTTCCGATTACCGATTGTTCCGATCGTTAGACAACCAATTGTTTTGCCGATACCGATTATCTGTCAAATTCTCCAAATCGGGTGTTTTTAATGATCATGCAATCAAATTTGCCATAAAGGTGTAGTGCAAATGCACATGCCCTCCGTATGCAGGTTCAATTTGAGGTTTGCCAAGAGACTCGATGCATAATGTATGCCTGATCATTAATGAATAATGATTTTGCTATAAATACTTATTATGCCAAATTTTAAATTTCTTTGCTCATATTGCAATTTATAACAGATTGTTCCGATTGTCCTAATAATCGGTCTGATTATGAATGTTGCCGATTAATCGGTACAGCTCTAGTATTACTAGCCTGAAAACAGAAAAGTTAATGAAAACGTGAAAATTCAGCCACATGCAATTTGTTGCTTTGAATGGTCACGTGATCATCTTCCAGATTGTGCTCATAATTTTGTTGTCGCTATATCAAAATAGTGAGTTGCAGTGGTGACCACATAGTAGCTTTTAAGTTTTGGGAGACATACCCCTATCATGTTATGATGCTTTTTGCATTATATCTATGTGCATTATATTGAAGGTGGACTGTACTGCCATTCATTACTTAAGGTGCCTAGAATTAGAACTGAAATAATAAAGAGAGTTATTTATTGTTTGCCCAAAATCAATTACTCTGTTAGTTATTAGTGTTATTGTTATTAATATCATCATATTATCCTTATCGACTTTATAAATTGTTGAAGGAGGTTACGGTAATTCTGAGGCAGTGTACAGTGTAGGAGGTTGAATGGTGTGTGAGTTTTTTTAAGAATCTGTTGGCTAAGCCAGAGTTAGACCAGATATGATGAATAAGTAGTGGGCTTCTGTGAGTCATCCATTTTTTAAAATTAAAAAGTGTAATAATTATAGGCAGCTAAGTAAACTTCATTTCTGAGGACCAGGCCAGGAATGGTTTTTGTAGCCATGTCTTGAGTGGTTTAGGCCAGGAGGCATTGTCACTATAATTTCTCTTTTAAGTTTTCCTGATGATGTTATGTGTCCTGGGTTTTTCATCTTCTTTCTCATTTGCCTTCTTCATTTTCATGAGCCAAAGTAAAATCACTCCAGTTTAAAAGCCTTTGTAGCCATGCATAGTGAATTTAATTACTGCTTGACTGTTATATACTAAAAGTAGCTTTATGTTTATTTTTTTGTTTTTGTAATTACAAATTGTTTTATAACCCAGTTTTCCAATATTATTGATGAATTCATATATAACTTCTTCTGTTCCTGCCCTCTCTTTTAATTTGCGCCTTTCATTATAACGGCTGACTTTCTTTGCTGGTCAATTTATGCCTGTTCTCTTTAGTGAAATGTGGAAAGCATACATACTTTGAAGATATTGAAATTCATTGAGTTTTAGCCAATACAGAGGATTTTTAATGTTGAATTCAATTATATTATTTGCAAGTGGGTTGCAAGCTAGATAGAAAAATACAAGTGGCATATAGATGGCTACCGTATATAACAGTGGTGCAACAAGCTTTTTGGCCAAAGGACCTCAAATAATTTTTCCAAGACACTGGGGGCGGGAACAAACAAGCGATAAATTAAAATTAATAATTTTTTTTATTAACTAAAAGTCTCTAACCAAGTAATACTTGTTTAGTGTGAAAGGTGATGCTGCATATTGTTTTGGTATTTTCGGTAATTCGACCAATACATTATCACCAATTATCGATACGGGTCTAATGCAGGCATAGTTAATTATAATATAGTACTTATTTTTTTCTACTTTCCTATTGGACTTAGGAGGCTACGTGGCAACTCTTCGCAAGTCAGATTTGGCCCATGGGCTAGACAGAGTTTGTGCACCACTGCTATTCTATTCTATTCTATCCTAGACGATTTATGCAGCGCCGTAGCATGGCTAATAGTAAAAAACAAGAGCACTTTACATCAACACGCATATGATAAGCTAAATAAGTGCACCTTAAGGTTTTTAGAGAAGACTTCGTAGGAGGTGGCCTTGGTGACGGATTCAGCGAGAGAGTTCCAAATGTGTGGATTCCCATGAGTAATGGATCTCTGCCTAGCTTCATTGTCCTGAGTGGAGGAGGGACATACAGCAATAACTGAGTACTGGAGCGAAGTTGTCGGCGCTGATCCGTCATCCTTGGAGTCCATAGTAGTGCTGAAATTGTTCTGGGCTGGTGGGGTCATGAAGAGGCTAGAAGGTCACACATCTCTTAAAGACAATGTGTTCCGATACCCTAAGCCAATGGAGTTTGTCCTGGAGAAATAGCATCATGTGATCATGCCATTTACATCCGATCATCCTTGCAGTAGTGTTCAGAACAGCTTGCATCCTCTCAAGTTGACTGTCCAGAAGGCCCTGTTACAGTAGTCCAATCTAGAGACAATGAGTGAGCGAGCGAGGAGAATCGCCGCTGCTGTTGTGATGTAGCGTCTGATTTCACGGATTTTCCATAGCTCCATGTAACACGCCCGTGTCACATTGCTCAGGTGGCCTACAAAGGAAAGTGATTCGTCCATGAGGACTCCGAGTATATATTATAATATGCTATATAATGTAATATTAAAGGACTTATATAATGCCTCATATATTACTACCCAGAGGTGCTCTGAGCTTTAGAGTTGCTTGATGAGAAAATGTAGCTTTAGTCTTCACAGTGAACTGAATGTGGGGTGAGAAGTGAGACACCGGTAGATGGAAGCAACCCATTCCAGAGAGAGAAAGGGTCCAGTTACTCTGAATTACGTATGCTGGGTGAGAGTGTTACATGATCTAGGAACATGGACATCCATACAATTATTAGAGCCTATACCTCTGAACCTGAGAGGAAATGAACCAGTGTGGTAAGGCAAGAGACATATCAGAGGCAATCTGTTGCTAAAGAGTTATAAATCAAAGAGATAATTGTAAATAGTATATAGCATCTATTGTTTACAGCATAGATGGAAGACTAACATCAGAAGCATTAATCACTTTCTGTGAGACTTCAGTATATTATTTTTGGTGGCAGGGACTTGTAGGTTTAAAGCTTTCTTTGATCTTATAATCTCCAAACTAATGGATCCTTAAAAATAGTAATATCAATAGGATGTGTTTCCAGGGTTAGGAATTTTTAAATTTTGGATTCGTTTAATTTTTGTAGAAAAATATTTGTTGGTGGATTAAGCTGGCAAACGACACCAGGTGAGCATTAACTTTAAAGAGAGAAAACATTTCCCTTGTCAAAATACGAACAAAATAATCATGGTAATTATGATGCTTAACTAGTTTAAATGATAAACAGAATGAGCAGATTTTTTGATTGAAGTAGCATTATTTGTGGAACTTGTTATATTTAACCACAAAAGAAACAGATGCAAATGGTATATATGGAAATGTAATAGTAATCATTTATTAAGCTATTACTGGTTAATCAGAGTATGAATTTTTGTTTGAATCTGTGGTTGTCTATTTAACAGAAAGCTTGAGGAACTACTTTCTCCAATATGGACCGATCAAGGAATGTATGGTTATGAAGGACCCAGTGACAAAGCGATCCAGGTCTTATATTATTGTTCATACATATACCTGGATATACAGTATTATACTACAGTATATTATACCTGGACACTATAGTACATTATACCTGGATACTACAGTATATTATACCTGGATACATATAGTACTGAATTGCAATATGGAATCCATTCTATGTTCCATTTGTTTGAACAGAATGATCATTGGTTTGATGGGCACTGAACTTGTAAATCATTTGTTGTATATTGGAATTTCAGAGGCTTTGGTTTTGTCACATTTGTTGATGCTGACAGTGTTGAAAAGGTCCTAGATGCATCACCACACCACCTTGATTCCAAACAGGTGACTAACTGATTTGAGCAGACAAGCCTCCTGCAACAAATCTGAACAGAATTTCAGCTAGGAAATTTATTGTATTCTGTTAAGGTGGAAATGCACTTGGTGCAAATTTGTCATAGCTGACTGCCCGCTGTTGTATGCGTGAAAATTAGTCTGTGACTCTGCAAAGGATAAAGCTGGCAGATAATTTTTGGACCTGGTTATCTTTTGTTTTGGGTGTGAAAAGACCGGCTTATACTTATTTACTGAATCAGTTGTGTATACTGCTTGTACAGATTGATCCAAAATTAGCAATTCCTGCTCAGCCAAACAGCATCTCGCAGCCAAAGGTTAGTTCTTGTATCTATTGATAGCTGTTTATTGTCTCAATGGGGGATGTCTATACATTTGAAGAATGTTCTTGATTTGACTGAAACTTGCAGTCTGTCTGTTTCTCTTATCTTACTTACTAGCAGTTTACTTCTGATTTATTGTGAGTGATTCTTTTTCCACTCTTGAATGCAGCTGATGACTGGGCTATTTATCAGAACCAGGTCTGTCTGTGAGACCTTGGTTTGCTTTTATGTTATGTTTGCTACTGGTCTGATGGTTCCTTTCAATGTACTCTTACTTCTTGTCCAGTTTGAGTTTGTCGTGTTGCTTGGCTTCTCCCCATCGTGCATTGCTATCTAAATCTTTTCTGAATTGACCTGGACTGCCATTTGTAGAATTACAGCTGTCATTTAAATCACCTTTTACATGCATTAATTATCTTTTTGCCTGAGGCATTTCAGTTAAACAAGATTGCTTATGATCAGATTGCAAGTTGCATGTCTGCGATTAACAGTCTAGTACTGAAATTTATGAACAAGGACAACAGTGAAAAGAGTCGATTTTCAGATCTTAGGGTTTTCATTCTTCCCAGAAATTTCCAGCTACAGTGCACTAAGAGCTTAGTTAGGGGTTGACTTAAGGCCTGAGGCTTTTAAAATCTTAATGCGAATCTTGATTGAATCAACATTCATGTGTGCTGATCTCTTAGCAGCAGTAAATTGTATGTGTGTTTTTGTTACCTTCCATAAATTTCATAATGAGAGTGAAGATATATTAACCATTTCGCTGCAACTGACAAGTCAGACTTGTCATGGAAACCACTCAGGCTGTGTGCATGACTAGTAAGACTCGTCATTTATACAAATGGTCTCGTTGGTTTCTGCATATCGCAATTAAACTGTGCCGCGTATGGGAATTGAAAGTAACATAGTTGTTCACCAAATGGCATCACAGGTGATTAGTTACATGATATTTAGGGAACCGAACCTCAAGGATGACATGATGCCTATTATACAGTGGAAGAAGCAGGCTTACATATCTAGTGACCTTTTTGGTTTAGCTTGCAATATATAGAATATATTGAAGCAGTATGCAGTAGTTTATTCAAAAAATACAGTAATTGAAGCAAGCACAAAGTTTCATGTATTGCATTACATGTAGCTAAAAAGCAGTCTATTCTCCAACTAGCACTGAATAATAGGCTACTTCTTCTGATCTTGGTCTCGCCTGGTGCTATATAAATCTATTCTATCCTATCCAAAAAACTCATTTGTTCCATGAAAATTCCATTATTATTATTATTTCTAGACAATTTCTCCAGCGCAGTAAACAAGGCTAAGGCCTACGACAAAAGCGCTTTGACATAATTCTATCAGTAAAATCCTATATTAAATAGGTGTGTTTTTAAGTTCCTAAGAAAGGCTTCCACAGAGACAGCTTCCGACACAACATCAGGTAATGAGTTCCACAGTAACGGATTCCCTTTGGAGAATGACCTTTCTCCAAACTTGTAGGTCTTTGACGGAGGAGGGACAAGCAGTAGGACTCGACGACTTGACCGAAGCTTCATTCTCGATTCATTTGACGTCGTTCACTGCACCAGCGCACTCAGATATTCTGGGCAGTGTGGGTCATAAAGGGCTCGGAAAGTGTGCCAACAACACTTGTAAACAATACGCTGTTGAACACATAACCAGTGGAGGCGATCTCTCAGCAGTGGCGTGATGTGGTCATTCCAGCGACAACCGAAGACCACTTGTGCAGCCAGATTCAGTACGGACTGTATATAAATAACAACACCGCATATGTATACTGTAGGCCGTATGTGTGTACAGAAGTGCCTTGGTACAGAAGGCCTACGTCCTGGTACATGTATTAGGCCGCGTATGGGTATAAAACACCGTCACAGCGAAAGGGTTAAAAATTGTATAATTGTATAATTAATAATTATATTATAATGATTTACCTAAGATATTGGTATTCCATGCTTAAGGAGAATAATTTTAAATTGCGAATTTGATCTGATGATGATGATTATTATCATTATCTGGTTGTAAATGGACGATAAGTCATTCACAAAGTAAAGAATCGCAAGCGGGGTGAGCAACTTGTCCAGTGTTGCTATGCAATGGCTAGGGTAAAATTCGAACTTGCTGCCCTTCTGTTGCATGGCAAGAATCAGGCCACTACTCCACTGATATGTGGTCATATTTGCCACATGAGGGAAGGCATTGCGCTTTTTACCATCCTTTGGGGCAGAGGTAGTCTGACCTTCAATACTTTTGAAAAATTGGCACTGTTAGTTTCTCATTTCTTGTTAGCATGCATAATATGTTCACTTTTTAGAATTTTGCATTCTAATCCTGTGCTTTAGTTATTGTTGATGTTTGGATCAGTCATTGTATCAGTGCAGTTTTATCTTAGATTATTTGTTGTGGATAGATAGGCTTTTGTATTGGTTGTTCTGTCTACTGCAATTCTTTAGCTATAACTTTAAATTCAGACCCGGACTTGGTTTGCCTGCAGCTGTAATGCCTTCACACATTATGGCATGTTAATTTTGAGTGGTGTCTGTCCAATGTCTGTATTTTGCATCCTTAAATCCTTTATATGCTTTAATAATTAATAGTTACTCTCTTACCAGGCTGCAGCATGATTCATGAAGATTATGGCTCCTCCTTATCCTTCTTCTCTTTCTCCTTCTCATAGTGTAAGTGAGTAGTTGAGTTCACTGTAGTGACTGCCACGTGCAAGTGTCGCCCTGTGGTCGTTTTCTGCCGGTTACCAGCCACCAAGTGGTTTCTTTGTGACTTGCTACTAATGTAATGGCACCGGTTCTTTTTTGATGTTTTTTTTTATGCTACAGCATAATGTGAAACATCCAAGTTGAAATTTATCATGCACAACATCTTGCACAAGTGTTTGGGAGTGAACAAAGACTCATTATTGAGCAAGTGAGAGGGCAAATATGCATGCACTTTGACAAATAGTCTCCTGATGACTGTTACTGTGATCATATGTTGTTCTGCACTGTTTTTGCAGACTGTTATTTGCAAATTGTGCAGTCTTGGAGCCGGTTCATTCATTTAGCAGTTATCCTCCAGCAACGCGTGGGTGTGAGTGTGCACATGCCTTTGTGTGATTGAAGTTGGCCATTTAGCTTTGGAGTGGTGTTATTTATAGATACCTACTTAAACATTTTGAGTCCCTGTTTCCGTATAATAACTAAGTTGTGGGACTGGCAATTTCGGAGAGTTAATAATGGTGTTTACTGCTGTAAAAAATTATGAAGTCTTGCAGCGTCAATTTGCAAAAGACAGTTATTCAGAAAGTTGCTGTCTGCTGTACAATCTAAACACTGTGCTGTCCAAAATCTTTCTTGATGTTTTATCACAACACTGCTATTTTATTAATCAACAGACTTGGGAAAATGCGCGATTAACACGTTCAAGTGTTAATCACGATTTTTTTATTGCAATAAAAATTAATTGCTTCATATTATATATTTAGAATATATTTAGAATAACATATAAAATATTATATATTTAGAATATTTCTTATAATTTCTGTATTAAGACTTAAAAGTTAAGAATAATAATTTATGTTCATAATTCAGATCTAGAATCTTTGTTTTAAAAATAATAATTAATAAGTGTTTATAGGTCTAATAGCTGAAATTCTGAATGTAGGTTCTGCAACTGGTGCATTGTTTCTTTATTTCAATATAATTAGGTCTACTACTGTACTGGTACTTCGGAACCAGAATAAGGTAGAAAAAAATACGATTAATAGCGATTAACTATTTTAATCGCACGGTTAATCTCAATTAACTATTTTAGTCGCACGATTAATCACAATTAAATAAATTAATTGTTGAACAGCACTTATGTGTGTGTGTGTGTGTGTGTATATAATTATATATATACTGTATAGTGTATATGTATGTATGTATGTATGTATGTATGTATGTATGTATGTATGTATGTATATTGTTTGTTATATAATATTATTTGCAGGAACTGTAGTTCTTGTCTATAGTGCTGTGTTGAGTGCTGTAATGCCTTTCTTCAGTTTGCTGTGATCAAAACAGCAAATGCTGACGATAGTAGTAGGATCTAAATTTGCTGATATTTCTGGTAAGCGCTTTTTACTTTTTACCCTATGATGTGATGTCTAGAGTACCTCAGGCTGTCGGTTCTGTTTGATGTTTCTGATTGATGACTCCTGTCTTGTATAGCTGTGAGAATCCTCTGGCATTTTGCTCACTGCTTTGGACTCAGGCTCAGGGCTAAAGAATATGGGGAGGGGGGGGTTGCTCAGGTGAAAATGCCAATCTATGACGTCAGCATCTAAGTGCCAGATTATGCAAGCACTGGCATCTGTTGTTCTTCTATCATCGGTGGCAGTTTATCTGCAGTTGCTCTTGGATTCAGTCAGGCATTTGTTCAGATTGCATTTGTCAGACACAGCAATGGTGTGTTTTTAGAATTTCCGTTGAAATGCTGCTTTATGCTCATTCCTTGGCTTTGAATCTCACCTTTCCATTCAAGACATAATGGCGCTATTGAAATGCTGTGATTGCTATGATAATTGTCTAAATTCTTGTTTCAATCTAATTAAACTTGTTGAAGGTACTGTTGCAATTCAAATAAGGACTTAATAATATTCTTGGGATCTATCACTTTTAAACTGTGAAAGCTAGTTGCATCGCACTTTTGAAAATTTAAGCCATTTATTAGATTCTGAATTTAAAGAACTGCCCTAGATATTCCTCCAACCTCAAACTCTTTATATTATATTCTCATAAAAGCTTTTACAAGTTTACAGTGCATGTTATAAGCCACAAGAAGGACAAATTCAAAGCCAAACTTACATATTAGAAATTTTAGCCTCTGTAGAGTTGTGGTGTCCATTGCCAACATGCTTTGCTGGATAATAATGTGTTGATGTTTCATTTTGAATATTGCTGTAAATTAATCTGTTTAATTGACTTACCACTAGCACCACAGACTAGCATAACAAAGATGCATTATTCAGGATTCTATGTACCAGGTAGTATAAATTTTTGCCTATATATACAAGGCTTAGTTGAAAAGCTAGTGATGTATAATTTTTCCAGATACTGGCCTATAAGATCGGCAGTGCTGTATTTTAACATGTGCAATGCATGCACATGTTATGAGCATCTGCATTGCTGGTACATGTTTGGCCACAGGATAAGCACAGATATGCAAATCCTGGATGCACTGGAGCTGGTTAGTCAGAGTTATATTTAGTTATATGCAAATTTGCTTTTAAACAATTCTTCTCTCTGAGTTATATTTAGTTGAAACTTATTGACAGATGATAACACGAACAAAGAAGATGTTTGTGGGAGGATTATCTGCTTCAACCACATTGGAGGACATCAAAACTTACTTTGAACAGTTTGGAAAAGTGAGTGCTAGTGCTAAACATTGTTCCTATTTATCCTATTTTTTTTACTATCCCTTGCACCCAATGGCACTTAAATCGGATTTTTCAAGTTCTTTTGCAGGGTGCAGGTACTTTGGTTGAGGTCTTAGTTATTTATATGTCTAGTTTTGATTAATTTTCAAAAAAAGTGAACTGCGTGCTATATATTACAAATAGCAATTTACTTCTGTGAGATTGACTATTTGTGGCCTACCATTATTGAGTTTAAGAGCTTAATGTTTCAGCTTAAAGTGACAGAATTCATATTTACTCAGGAGCTAATTATAGAATAAAAATGAGTATTAATTGCAGTTGCATTTTTAACTACTGTAAAATCTCGAGTATAATGCGAACAGCAGTATAATGCCCACGGCTTTCTGGGGTGCAGGTCAAACAGTAAAATCGATTTTCATGAGTATAATTTGCACCCTTAAATCTCCACACTAGGTATGTTTTACTTGATCACCGGTAAGCTTAATTATTGCTGACAGAACTGTGACTGTTGCAAATGTCAAGAGATTCGCTGGTAGAATGGTAGAAGTTCCTGGGCCTGTGTTTACTGTAATGAATGGGAGAATATGTACCCTGGTATCATATTAAACAGAGATTCCACTGTTAGACTCATTAATTATAGACAGAGTCCGGTTTTGTGACACCTGACTTGATTTAACTGAGCTAGTAGCCAGCAGTGTCTCTCCCTATCCCTTGGTTGCTTCTGAGACTTGAGACTCACATTTCAAATATTATTTGGAGATTCTATTGCTAATAAGTTATAAATTGCAACTCAGCAGAAATAAAAGGTAATATATTTTCATCATCACTAAACTGTTGTATCTTATAGGACACTATTCATTATTCCATTTACGTGGTGTTAACTATGCTAGTTTATCACGTTTACATGGTCAAATTTTCAGATATCAAGTCAAGTTAAAGTCCCTCCCGAGCTCATACCGAAGGTTGGGCTCAAAGAGTGGCTATAATGTCTGCTTTTAATACCCTCAACCAGGTATGAAATACCATGGATGTGGAGCCAAGGACCAGTGTGTTGCAGGGCCAGTGTATCACGTAAGGGTGCCTGTTGAGTTAAGGCTTAGGGCTCTTGCTGGTATCAAACCTGTGACCTTCAGATTTCCATCCTGATGTTACCGCTCTGCTAACTTTCCATCTCGTCAATTTCCTTATATAATATATTATGAATGGAATTTGTTTTGTATTACAATAAAACTTTGCTATAGTGGAATCAGTTATGACATGTATGGTACTTGGTTATAAAGTACCACACTGTATGGTCCTGTGTGATGTGCTACTGTATTGAATTGTAATTGGATGTAACCTACCTTGAATATAACATACTAAATTTACAGACCAGCTAAGTACATTATATTATTGTATATTGTATTGTATTATTATTTAATTCTCTGTTTTGTTTTCAGATTGATGATTCTATGCTCATGTTTGATAAAACTACTCAGAGGCACAGAGGTATTGAATTTTAAGGCCATTTCTGAAATATTATTTCCAAGTATGTTCTGCTGCCAGAAATGCTTCTTTTCTACAATTTTGATGGCAATTAATTTTGTCTTAGTTTAAAACTATGTTTAATGGCTATTGTTATATGTTGACCCTCTTCTGCTTTGTGTATTGCCACTAGATGGCACTGGGATCAGATGAAGTATCTTACATAATTAATTGGTCTTTGGCTTCCGGTTGGATTGTTCAAGGAAATTTTCTGATTAAAATTCATTCAAAATCTTCTTGAATCTCCGTATTTTAGTATCATCAGCCTCAGCTCCTAGCAGTATGAATAGATATGTTACTTGAGAAAAGATGCTATGCCGTTAGCAGTAGAATAAGATGAACATGGTGATTTTTTAAAGCCAGTCAGTCTTTATGTATCGCCGCTAGATGGCATTGGGATAGGGTGAAGTATCTTACATAATTAATTGGTCTTTGGATGCAGTTTCCTGTAATTAATTGTTTGGTCTTAAATTTTGTTTGATGCTTAAAGTATTCTGTTTCTTCAGGCTTTGCATTTGTTACGTTTGAAAGTGAAAATGTTGTGGATAAAGTGTGTGAAATTCACTTCCATGAAATTAATAATAAAATGGTAAGAGACTTATTGCTAAATGGCTTGCCTTCAGTCCAAAAAACATATATGCACAATTACAAGGTCGCTCTCTGCTTTAACCTCCTTGGCATTACATTCTTTGGTAGTTTTCCTTTCCAAAAGCGTTGCAGACTTTCAGTGCCTACATTGCATTCGTTACATTGTTTCTGAAGCCTGCTAGATGAGTCATTGTTCGCCTGATTTCACCACAGGGCAAGAAGTGTATAAGGGCAATTATTGGACACCCGAATGTGCCAATAATGGGCTCAGAGGGTCCACGTGCATACCTCGTTTACTTGAGCACAACGCCGCAAATTTCCGCTTTTATGTGGGCGTGCCACAGAAACAATTAACTGGGTTGTCTCACCTGCCCCAAATGCCTACTACTTTAGACATAGACACTGGACGTGTAATGCTCGTCCTTACCGATTTTCGTATCAAAATTGTTGGATGAGTCACGCTTGTCGTTACCGGTAGGGAGGTTAAATAAGAAACTTATTTATCAAATGCATCCACCTATAAATTTCAAAATGTCTTGGGATTTGTCAATTTAATCTGTCTAAGTAGTGCGATAGGATGCAAAATTTCATCATTCATTTTATTATTCTCTGTTTTGGTCTAGAAAGATGTTTTGAAACAGAATAGCTGGAATGGTTTGTGATAAATCTTCAGGTTGAATGCAAGAAGGCACAGCCAAAGGAAGTACTAATGCCTCAAGGGTCTAACTCACATGGTATGATGTGTTAATGCTGATTTTTTATTTTGATTATGGTGATGCTGCACATAGGTCAAAGATGGAGTGTTGTGAGCTTTTCTTTATATAACTGCCTGTGGCATCTAGGTTATGTGAGCAAATATAATATAGCGAACATATTGCATTGATGCTAGTATTCCATCATATATACCGGTAGCTAGTTTTAAAATTAGCTTTGTGTTAGTTGTTGTAATTTCTGATCTTTTCAGGCGTCCTATCTTTTGGACTTCCTTCTGGTTTTGCAGCTGCCTTTAGTAGAGGATACTCTCTTCCTGGAGTAGCGGGGTACTATATTCCAGGTGAATGGTGAACATTGATTTTTCGGTATTCAGTTGGGTATCATCTGTTCGTGACGCATATCCTCCCAGGCAGCTATTAAATTTAAATGATGAATGAGTAGGGACTGTTTGAAGTTTGTGGAATGAATTTTCACCATGGTTTCTGTAATTTTTAACCTTTTAAGCCGTCCAGTGGTTGTTTTTAATTAATTACATGTGTCTGTGAATGTTCTCCTACCGGTAATTTGCTAGAATGTCCATGAGTGGATTACTTTTGTAAAAGCATTGTGTAACCAAGCATGCCTTCTCTCAGTAAATTCACATTAGAAGCATGCATATTTCATTTTCCTCATGTTTCTACATGGTCAAAGCCAAATGCATGTTTGTGATGCTGACAACTAACTTTCACATACATGTCTCAAATTAGCCCATTAAGAGCAGTTTAGTAATAATTACTAATTAATTTATATAATCTCGAAGTGGTTAATATTCTGTAATTTCTATGTTTTTTAAATACTGTTAGCCAAATTGTTCCCAAATCTGCTTGGTCACTATAGGTTTAATTGGATGTAGAAAATATATAGTACTGAACTGTGCATTATTTTTGACAGGATATAGTCTTGGATCAGCTGCCCTTTTGGCTTCCTCTGCATGCCTATCAGAAAATCAAGATGTATCTCGTGGTGGTTACATTGCTGGCTATCCTACAACAGGTAAAGTATTAAAAGCCACATGCTGCATATATGCACTTCTTGGTTGATAATTATTGAGTAGAAGTAATACCTGTCTGATTAACTTGATTATGTATGATGTCCTTGGTTTATCTAGATGCCATGTTTTTGATTGTATTATGAAGTTTAAAGTGATTTTTAAAACTTTTGTTTAGTTAATAGCTTATAGTGATAATCCAAGAAGAAGGACATTCCCAACTGCGAAATCATCATAAATGGAAAGAAAATTAAGCAATTTGTGGCATTCAAATATCTGAGACCTTAGATATACTATTTTAATATAATTCTATGATTCTGTTGTTGTTTGCATTTAGTTTTTTCCAAAAAATGTGTCTGCTGTCATGTGCTCACTTTTTGCTCGATGTGAAATTTTTTCATTTTAAGTGTTACCATCGACTGGATTATTGTCAGTAATGAATAGTTTTGGCTCCACCAATGGAGGTCAGTTATCACCAGGCAGTGGAAGACTCTACTCGCAAAGAGCTAGCCCTGGTGAAGGAATATTTGACTTGTACAGCCCTGGTATCAATGCAACGGGAATTACACAACAGTCGGCAACAAATCCTCAATTCACAGTGAGGACTGCAAGTTCTCTGGGATTTTATATTTTAGTCAGAGATTAGCATGCGATTTGTTTTGGCTTTTCAGAGCAGCTTTTGTTTTGAGCATTGTTTGCAGTTGTCTAAAATAGAGGTAAAATATGTAACGGTAAAGATTCATTCTGTAGGCTAACCGACTGTTACAGAGCAAGAAGGCTAGTGTACTTAGATAATATATACATCATGAACAGAACTGCCCACTTGTAGCCCATAGCTATTTCAAGAAAGATTAAGCATATAAGAATAAGCAGCAACCACTGTACTACTTTCCAAAGCACTGTATAAATTTACAAGATTTTGCTTGCTTACTTTGAAGAAACCATTTGTTGCTGTGTATTTTGTGGTTGTTTACTATAATATCTCTTTACTAGACTAATAATATCCCATTGTTTGACCTAGACTGTTAGGATTTAGGTTACGAAAGATATTATGTCGATGTCTGTTTTTGTTTTTGAAGGGACCACTCATTCATACAGCATTTCAGAATGGCTTCTGCTGATAACAGACACTCCATTTTAAATGGTTTGACATTTATTTACCATGCAATATTTACTACATTGTAACATTGATCTATTTTGGCCAATATAATCCATTTGGTCAATTTTTTAAAACATCTTAATGATACTAAGATGAACACACAAACAAACACACTTGTTTCTCTGATATTCGATGTAAATGAGTGCTGTTTAGTGTTTATTGAATATTTTAATTTATAATGGTAGACCTAATAATCATTTACTCAGTTTTGCATTAAATATATTAGAAGTGAACAAAATTTGAAATGGAAGATACAGGTTGTGCAGCCTATTTTCTATAAACAGAATTGCAGGCATTGTATATAATTAGGAGCCGAATTTATTATTTCTGTTTTTATTCTCAATCTAGCCATGAATGTTTTAATTTTTTGCATTTCCAGCATCTGCTGCCATAATGTGACCTGGATGCAGTTTTAGAATAAGATCAGTGTCCATTGTTGGTTTCTGGATGCTGCCAGAGATCACCAAGGTATTCCCAACGTTTGTCTTTTGTTACTAAATTTAGGCTTCAGTTCTTCAGGACAAAGAATTTTGAAGCTTTGTTTCTGGAAGAAAATTCAAGCTTTGCAAGTCAATGCCCAAGACATTTGAAAGATGATGGATGTTACAGAAAATTACAGATGGCTGCAAGGAATTTTGAAGAGCAAATATTATCATGAGCAATATTTACTTATTTTTTGCATATTGATATTTAATAAAACAGTCAAGAGAGTAATTTTACCATGTGTACAGTGTTCAGTTTTTCTTAAAAGCATTTGGAGGTTGGTTTTCCTCAACCTATGAGAGGTAAATCTTCGTATCTAGAAAATCAGATAATGTATTGTTTATATATTTGTTAATGAATCTGCACTGCAGTTGAAATATAAACGTATGTGGATGCTTTCAGTTTTAATTGCAGCTTGATCTGTTCAACAGATGTAGCTTTAGTATGAAGTTTGAAATTAACAGAACACAGTTTTAATGTCTTTTAGCTAAGTCAATTTGATTCTTTTACAATGTTAGTATGTCTCAGACTGTAACTTTTAAGATTATTGAATTTTGTTTATTGGAATGAGAACTCCTTCAGTGCTTACCAGGTGTATCAGTACTTTATCATTTGTTTTGGATTATTTTTAATAGATATGCCATAATACTAATAAATTATTAAATTGTTTTCTAAAACAGTATTTTTGCTTTTGAAGCAGCCAATAACTGAGAAATAAGTGAAGTTAAATCTTGAGAACAAATTTGGTTTTAAAACTAAAATATCTGAAATTAGGGGTTTAAATTTCACTTGTGAATGACTTTCACTTTAGCTGCATTTGTGAGAAGATTGCAGTAAAACTGCTAAGCTTATTCAGCTCTTGAGTACAAGTAGTCCATCACTACAGGTGCTTTAGCCAGGTGGAACATATTGCTTGGGGCTAAATGTTCAACTTTATGTGAAGTTGTATTTTCATATTTAAATATTCTGGCTTGTAATGACTGAATGGTTAACCCTTTGACCTCAGTATCCATATAACCAATAGGTTTTGAAGTCAAAATATCTGCCGTATGGGGCAAAAGGATTAACAGCAGCATGTCAATTTTGTAATTGCAACAGTGCTTTGACGCTTCAGGTCCAATTTTTTGCATGTTTTGCCATTAGTAATTATTAATTAGGTACATAAGTTAATCTTGACTTGTTAAAGTTGTTTGTGGTTAGCATGACTTTTGCTTTAATTTGGATATATGTAACTATTCTGGTCTGTATTTCTACAGAACATTGACATTGCACATTTTAAGCCAAATTTTGTAATTGCATTTCAAGGAGAGACTGAGAGAAATTAAAACTGAAGCTAAAAGCTTTCAAAGAAAGCAGTTATGTGCTTAATTGATACATATAACTTGATTTTTCTGCCCTTTTAATTTCTTGCCTATTTTTCTGTAGTATAACCAAAATCATGATAATGCATTGTACTAGATGTAGTAGCATATTTATGTGATGCATTAATAAGGGTACAGCAGCATGCAAGATAAGTGATTATTATTTAACATCAACTGCAGTAAAAATCATGCAGAGTAATTATGATTTACCATGTTTATATTCAATCATCTGCTTTAGCATGGAACACATATTATACTGGCAATGTTTTTTGTCTTTGCAAAATGGAAGACTACAGCTTGACTAGGCTGCAAAATAGATGCAACTGTTACATTTTCTTTCAGTAATCATGTAGAAATTTTGATTGGTTTAAAGCTTTTCTTAAACATTTGTTCAAGACCTTTCAAAATTACTTTGACATGCTATTTAATATTCTGAATAAGGTTTTGCATTTACCAGTGTACTTTGAAACAATTCAATTGTTAATGTCTCTCTTGCAACCATACCTGTTTTTATGTATTATATATGAAATACAGTGTGATTGATATCTTGTTTGCTATGCTTCCATTTTTTACACTTAAATGAAGTTCGAGATCTGTTCAAATCTTAAAGAAAGTTAAATCACTTAAGAGCAGAATACATACATATCTAGGGTTGTCAACTGCATTGTTGTTGTGCCAATTTTTAAACCATAATTGGAAATTTCCTTTTTGCTTATAGGGTTTTGTACAGTATGGGTCCATTGAGTGGTGGTTCCAAGAACTATTGGTGGGGGATGCAATGAATTTCTAGGAAGATCTTGCCAATTGTCAAAGGAATTATATGTAAACAGTTTAGAAGAAATCTGTAGGATTTAGAAAATATAATGTTCAGAATTGACAATGTATAAAAGCCAGTTTAGTCTGGTTGTACAAAGTCATAGAGCAAAATCGAGTTTGTTTTCCATCTTTGTGGATATACATCAAGGCTAATCCATTTAGATGATCACCTTCTTTGAAGACGCATTTTTGGTGGGCCAGTGGGGAGTTGTTTCCCCAACATGGAACTGTCCTTGGGTATATCCATATAGTACATATGCACTGAGGGGGAGGGGTTGGATTAGGAGATTTTGCCTATGTACTGTATGCTGTGCAAATCAGGTAAGTTTACGCATATGCCGAGAACTATTCTCCACAGAGACTTGATTAGATGTTGCATTTACGCATTCTGTCTTAATTTGACTTTTATTCCATCTCAATTTGATCATGCGAAAATTCTGCATAAAAAATCAAAAGGTCTAAGACCACCAGCAATTTTGCATGCACTGCCAAAATAAGCCTTTTAGACTGTCTGGATCCTTTGAGAAAAACCAATCTGTAAACTATCTTAGTTTCAAACAAAATTATTAATGCAGGCAGGTCAATATCATAAGCCGATCATTAAAAACATAATTTTCCACTGCACAAGGTTGCTAGGGTTACTGTATTGTTATATTAATGAATGCACAAGAAACACATGATCTATGACACCAACTGCTTGGTTTATTTGTACTGGTAGCACACACCAATACAAGCTTACTCCACAAGAAGACAAAATGAGCAATCAATACTTCAAATAAATGATTACAGGGAAAGTATATTGTTATAACCCGTAACTAAATGCAATTACATTTGTTGATCATATGGCTCATATCACTTTAGTGTTATTACCTTATTCTGAAACAGTGAAAACATAGGGACAGTATAGCCCATTTTTCTGGGATGTGCTTTTCTAAACATTTCTCAACATCTTGGCAAACCTTGACATTTTCTTATCTGCTTATTAATAAGTCTTAAATTTTTACTAGAAATCTAAAGTTTCCTTTTTGGCTGAGCAAAGGTGAATGTCCTTGGGCAAACATGCACACCTAGCTATGCCAACATTGAAAAGAGCATACCAATGTTTTGCGATCCATATTTTATATATAAAAAATATTTCAGTTCTTACTGTAATTTTTAAAAAATTTAACACTTAAGTAAAGTGATTTTCCAAATGTCAAGTTTTACTTCTCAGTCAAAGCACATTGCTGTCATGCCATCATAAATGTTAGTGCCAAACAAGTCTTTGATGTCCTCATCAGTGAACATAATCGAAAGGCTGCTTAATAGCATTTCTTGCGTGACAACAGTCTGTCTAGTTACGAGCCAAGTGTTGTTTAACACTAAAAAGAAGAAAAACAGATATCTATATAACATGCCATTTCAGCACAGTCTTATTGCTTGTTGAATGTGCATATGTGATACAAAAGGTAAACAATTTGCATCTAATGCAAGATACTATCACATATTTATGTATATGGGCTTTTTTATCTATAAAACCTCGAACTCAAGGCATTATTGGTCAAAATGACATTGCAGACATTAGATTTCTGAAGCACAAGGACGTTATTTACTTAAACATTATCAAAGACTCCAACTATAAACTCTTGGGAAACAGAATCAAATACAGTAGGTAGAGGTAATCATTGGGCACTTCAATATATATATATATGTATAGCTTTGCTGCTAATGTAGCATTTCAAACATACAGGTGTATATTTTTCACATCACAAAAATATCTTGGAACAAAACCACAAAGTCACCTAACACTATTATTCTATTCATTCACAAAGCACCAATTTATGTACCGTATTTTCATGCCAAATCGCTGCTTACGTTTATACAGGCCGCAGAAATCCAGTGGCATGTACATATTTTCATAGATAAGCTGCGCACAAATATAGGTCGCATGCCCTGATGTTGCAGTATCATTATAATTATATACACGTGCAGTTATTCCCAATGGAGAAAGAGAGAGGCGGGAGAGAGGCAGAGAGACAGAGAGACGGAGAAAGAGAAATGGAGATAAAGAGAGAGACAGACAGACTGAGGGAGAGACGGAGGGAGGGAGAGAGACTGATAATTTAGCAGTTATGGCATTGCTGGATCTATAATTACCGGTAGAATTATATTACGTTAGAGGGCCTCCTGCTATTTGTAAAAATGTTTTTGTATAAGTCGCTTACTATTGTAGTCCGCATCAAAAGGCCTCTTCTTGTAAAATCACCTAGAAGCCGCGGCGATTTGGCTTGAAAATACGGTATGTCTTTTTTATAAAATCAATCAACAAAAAATGCGGCACCATATAAATATGTGCTAAATGAATGAAAATTGCAGGTGCTGTATAGTATGAAAATTTCGAGTTTTAAAAGTGTGCACTATAATCGTGATTTTATGGTACTCCAGATTAATGCTAAAGAGGTTAACCCTTAAACCAACAGATTCTATACAACTGATTATACTCGGATCCTACAGCTTAAGGGTTAAGAACTTTATTGTTAATTATTGCCATAACAGTTACCCTCATTATGAGCTGCATCAACTCTACTAATAAATAATATATCAGAGGTATTTCTAGGATTATGAATTTGGGGGGTGTCGACCTCAAATTGGGGGGTGGTGTCCGGAGCTAATTAGTATTCATTTTGTATGCATACCATTGTCACATCACCAAATTTTGGGCGGGTGTCGACCTCAAATTGGGAGAGGGTGTTGGGGGAAGGGGCCGTTAGGGGGGTGTAAAAATATCCCTGCTAATATATATTGACCAAGAAGATACTTGCCAATTATATGCAAATCAGCAAGCAAAAATATTGCATCTACCTTAGCTGAAGAAGATACTGGGCATTTTGAATCTGATTGGGCGTGCCTGTGATAGTGATTACACGGTCACTACCACCATCAGAAGCATCATTCAATTCCACATCAGCACCAGATTCTTGTCTAATGCGCTTGATGTTTTGTCCGCTCTTGCCAATAATGACGCCTGCCAACTGCAAAAGAGAATCGCCAGAACTTTGCTTTTTTGTTCAGAATTCCAAACAAGTTTAGTGCAGATGTGCACAATTTTGCCAACAGTCTTCTTAACAGATCTATCACAGAAAGCTCAATAATAATGCTCACAAATAACACCTGTGTTGCCACAGTAAAATGGTAATCTCCATAATGTTTCAATTTAACACATTCAAAAGCACACAAGTGCTTCAACTAAGCTCAGCACTCTTCAGACACAATACATCTGACTACAACTTCAATTTCAATATTTTCAAAAAGTATGATTCTCACTTCTCTATATAGTTAAACATCAGGTTATCATATGAAATGAAGATTAGCACAAAAATTAAGGTCTGTGATATACCAAGCATGTACAACACTGCTCACACTCTCAAAAGAACAAAAGCAGCAACTACCTTAACCACAATGACTATGAGCTACACAGGACTCCACACAGCAGCATCATAAGCTATATTAGTGGTTGCCTGGTATTCACAAACTCTAGTATCATGCTTGAGTAATATTATTTTAAGTTAAATAATCTAGAACTACCAAAGTATCATAGAAAGGCAGATTCTTCTTCTAAAATCTGTTTTGTGACCAACTCAACTACGAACATTGCATCAGGCAAAAACTGGGCCTTGGTCAGAGTGCAACCCACAAATAGGAAAGCATAAAAAATATAAACTCAAAACTAGAATCAGCAGAAAAACGAGTAAGAATTGAAACCTACGTCAGCAGGGATGCTGACTTGCTGTGTTGTGCGTTGCCCAGACGATTCTCCAAGACTAAATAAAATATTCAGGGCAGACATCTTCTAAAATATTATATATACCGGTAATAAGTTTTTCCACACATCACATAAAGCAGTTCTAAAAAGGTAATTAAACAAGCATAGGGCCTGGCACTGATCTTGGGTGTGAAAGGCAAGCAACAACACAGGTGGTTTATGCCATTAATCTAGAGTAGTTTGTCAATTGCTTTCTCCAGACCAGCGTTTTACCTTCGCCACTTAAAACTGCCACCAAATTATCCTTGTCAATGCAATTACCTGGTTGATTGGCTGCTGGTACCATGATTTGACCCCAGGAAGGTCACTTATCCAAGTACGAGCCATGCTCAACCACTTAACCTCAGTGTTTTTACAGGAACTGGCCACATAATGGGTAGAAATAAAGCAGTTCAGCAGAAGCAAAGCCATTCTGATGAGTGGTTGTTTAGCAAAAAATATGTTCAGACTGGCCCTTAAAACAACAATATATTAACAGGGACATTGCTTTTAAAGATTTTATGCTGCATATCTGTTTCACTGTACAAACATGCTTACCTTCCAAGACCTCCTCTATCTCTACTTCCAGAACTTTTGGATCCACCAGCTCTATCCCTTAATGAAACAAAGCAAGCCAAAAACTATTCACACTCTCATAAAATGATAACTGCAAAAGCATAATATATATTTCCATTTCATGTTGCAGGATAGAAATTAAAGAGATCATATTAGGGTGTTTACAACAAAGTAGCATAAAAATGCATCAAAATATTACATTAAGCCTAGCTAATGTATTTATTACCCACAGGATCAGGTACTTAAACGTAGGCATTGTAAATAAAATGAATAATAATAATAATAATAATAATAATAATAATAATAATAATAATAATAACAACAACAAACCTGTCACGTCCTCCTCCTCGAAACCCACGACTAAATTCATCAAAATAACCACCATAATCGCGCACAGTAGACTCGTTATAGTTACTCGGATCATAAGGGTTGTTCATTCCTTTCGGTGGCCACTAACAACAAATCAAAAACAGTAACATTCAGAGCCCCTTACTCAAACGAGTGCAGGTAGAGCACTGATCTCGGCATACTAGCATGCAGCAACAAAGGTGGTTTACGTCATTAATCTGGAGCACTTTGCTATTGCTTTCTCCAGGCCTACATTTACCCTCTATGCCTAAACTGTTCCTCATTTACCACTGCCCTCTAGCAAATGAAGGCTAATTCAACTTCAGTGCTCATGCAGGTCTCAAACCTGTGCATCAGTATTCTGCTCTAGCACATTACCAATCTGTCATCTTCCAGTCTCATACAGCAAAACATAGCATCAATGCATCTTCAAAACCATTAACTTAGGGATCATTCATTCATCATATTTCATTCATGCTCAGAGAGGGTCAAGTAATATCTGTTACACCATTTTGGAAAGAAGCCAAGGTCTTTTTAAAAATGTCAAGAGTAGATTGATATAACATTTCACAGCTCATGGCAATGACATATTGCTGTCTAAATCATCTTTAATAGTATATCAATACTACTTCATAAACCAGTGGCGTAGAGACTTTTGGAGGGAGGGCCAAATGACATGTCTCCCATGTCCTTGGGGGCCAAAAGCAAAAATGCTTGGCAAAATTATTTTTAAGTATAAACTTTCTAAAAATCTAAAGTAAAATTACGAAAACCTAAAAAGACATTCAATCGTTACATTGATTACAAACTATTGTGGTAACTATGACAAACCGGATTCTAGTCTAGTCTAATAGAAACAGTTGATGTAGCACGTCAATATACTGGTTCAGTAAAAATAATCAACAAAACTCAAAACCAAAAAAAAGAAATTTAAGCTCTTCCATTAGTCATGCCATCAAAACACAGGATCTACAATTCTACATCAAACCCATTTTTCAAACCAAAAAAGATTCTACAATCCACATCAAATCGATTTCACGCTTAAATATTTAGCAAAAAATTTAAAATGTACCAGTAAATATTTCACGGGCCAACTAAAATCAGCTTGTGGGCGAAGGTTTTGACACCCCAGGAATGAACAGTTACCAAAACCATGTATATGAACATTATTGGCAATATTTAAAATTACATGTAAGTTCTAGAATAGATCAAAAAGTTTTAAAATAATTCATTTACCGTTTTCAACATGTCCAAAATGCTAATGACACACTTCCTCACGTTGTGTGCTTTGCCAGTGACTTGAACTGCTCTCTCCGTAGACCTTGGACAGCACTCAGGGTAAACTTTTATGTCAATGTCGTGGTCCTGTCGAAAATCTTTTAGCTTTGATCCAGCTTTTCCAATGACGCAGCCAGCCTGGCTCTGATGGATGAGCATTTTCAGCTCGGAATCTTGGTCACGACGAGACTTAAATTTCTGAAACAAAAACATCAGAAAACAATTTCAATTAACTGCTCATAGAAGGCCAATTCCAAAGTAGTTATAATTCAGAGAGGCTGAATAAAGAATAAACTGCAATTTTAACAGTTTGTCTGCATAGTCAAAATGTCATTAACAATTTTGACAAAATTACAATATTCTGCAAAGTGAATCTATTAACAATGCCATATATATATAATATTATATATATATATATATATATATATATATATATATATATATATATATATATATATATATATATATATATCGAGAAAGTAGAAATCTGTATAAATAAAGATACACCTACATCATCAAATCCTCTAAGAATTTCCTCCACAACACTTCCAATACCATCAAGTTCTCCAGTTATAATAACAATTCTGAAAAAAAACACAAATGCAATTACTCAACTTTCTGAATTTTCTATGCTAGTGACTACTTCAAGTATATCTGACAATACCAAAACAGCACAATAAAAGTTTACACCACAGTCGTAAATGATGGTCAGCATATACAATTCGGCAAGAACACAATATTCAACACAATATTGCAGTATATTGCATTTGTCACAGCTGTCAAAAATATCATTACCAAACTGCGTGCACGCAAAAACAGTATACATAAAAACTGCATTTCTATGACTATTATGGGCTGGAGAATTGGAGATGTTATACAATATTAGATTAAATGAACAAAGATATAGAGAGCTGAAAAGCCTCTCTTATCATCATGCAGTCAATTGCAACAGTAACCCTGGACAAACAACTTCTATACAAATTTTGTACTGTAATTGGAATTCGGTGAACAACAAAATAATTATCAAGGTCATCTGCACAATGAATCTGGTTCTGGAACAGAGCAACAGCAAAGGTAGTGATGACAGGCTTTATGGTAAATCAGCAAAAACAAGCTATTCTATTTAGTGTCTCATGATGATGTGGAAAGAATTTCACAACAAACAACCATTTACACAAGTAGAAATTAAAAAGCTCTTAAAGCATCAAACTCATTAAAATGCACTCATCTCAAACCATCTGTTACCTGATTATTTTCAGCAAACATGACACACAAATATTCACAACCGAGTGTTTTAGCTTACCATTTTAATAACACAGGCAGCTTCAACTGTTTATCAAACCTTTTCCACAACTTACTACCTGCAAAATTGTTAATTTGTGCTTCAAACCTGTTTATAAAAAACTTAACCCTTTTACCTTTGTAGCCCTTGGCTAATTTTTTATACTCCTTGTGCTCCTGTGATGTAACAGATCCAAAGGCACAGCAGCAACTTTTCAGATAGTTGGAAAACAAGCAAAGCCTTTCAGAGCAAAAGGATTAAGAAACTGTAACTCTCCAACATAGTCTATTTCTGCATATATGCTCTACCAGCAGCTTAATGTAATTTCTCAGGAAAATGAATATTTAAGCTCAAATATGAGCAAGTATTATAAAGATAAGATAGGATGCAATTAAATCACCTTATGATGGGGCCAATGCTGTATTTTTTCTGTTGCTGTCATTTCAGTGCTTCTAGCACGAGCATTTGTAAAATGAGGTGCACAACTGTGCGTGTAAGCAAATTTATAGCAAGTGCTTCTTTGGTTAAATAAAGTCTTGTCTCAAAATTGGAAGCAGAGCAAATAAACAAAATTATGGTAAATCAACTCAGCTGCAGGTCAAAAATGGCGGAGAATTTTAATGCTCTATTAAAAAAATCAATTCAACTATTATCAAATGGGATGCAATACGTGTATAGCTGAACATTCCATACAGTGAAATACAAAGTCACTTGTTTGCAAATATGCTATTACCACAGAGAACGGTGTCGCCATTTCTCGTGATTACACAAAGGTTAACACCATATGGCAAATGAGGCAAAAAATGGCATAGAGAGTAGAATTTCTTTAAGGCATACCGTTCTGGTGCCCTGCTATCAGAGACTGTAATCCCGACTTTAAACTGTGCACGTGATGTCAGGCGAGGAATCAGTCAGTTGACAGGAGACATCGGTGATGACAGAGACCATTAGCGTTTTGAATGGCAAGGTACAATAGGCGAGGAACGCATGGATAACAGGATACACATACAAGAGAATGCATAATCGACAAGGAGTGATAGAAATCAAAATTTCAAATCTATTCTTGCGCACAAAGGATCAGTCACATCTGTCAATAATGTCTTGGCTAAGTTGCAATCACACCACATCAAACATTCCATTTATTCTGGGATATGGAGCACTACAAATACTTCTCAACAGTCTATAGCTCGTGGTATTTTGGAGGTGAATCAAAATTCTGTTAACAAGGACTACTGCATTAATGAGAAATATGACCCATTATATACAGACACACACACACACACACACACACGCCAACTGAATCAAGCCCAATAAATCAAATGTTGCTGCAACGCCCATTTAACACATAATGATCATCATCATCAAATACATCAAAATGATGAAGAAGTCAGAACTCACATCTTCTCTAAGACGTTTGATATTGTCACCACCTCTGCCAATAATTGAACCAGCATCCTATAATGAAAAATCAGCAAGAATACCTCCTGCAAATTTACCCTTAATATAGTCAACAACACTGCTATTCTACAGAAATTACTAGATAGCATTTAATAATAATAATAATAATAATAATAATAATAATAATAATAATAACAACAACAACAACAATAAGACAAATAACAGGATTCAGGAGTAGTTCAGTAGTAGTATCTGTCCTACTATGTTCCACCATCCATTCATTCACAATATGGTCTTGCTTGGTCTTGTAATCTGATTTTTTGCCCTCTTGTCCTCTAGTAGGATTGTGTAATAGACACCTGATTGGATATTAGAAAGATGATCTTCATTAAAGGGTAAGAAAAGCAAACAAACCAACCCTGGACTGAATCATAAGACGAAGTTCCATTCGATCATTATAACGTCTCTTTGATCGCTGCTTTCGATCATCATCACTCTCATAGTCATTGTTGTATGACCGTGATCGCTTCAGATCTGTGTAATGCAAACAACCCATAAATGTATATTTCTCAATGTTAATTGTTCAATCAATTTAAAATATTTCATACAATGGTAACACCAGATATGGGCCTGCTAAATAGGCATCCTAATAAATCCCCAAAACACTGCTCAACAACTCCAAATTTCTCAATTGTCAGTACTCTTACCAAAATGAGGTGACAAACTTCTAGAGCCCATCATTTAAAAACTCTAAGCATAATTACCACTTATGCATCTCAAATGAAGGTATGCCTCAAGTTCGAGAGAGTCAAATGCATTTGCATGCAAACAAACATAATCACTAAGTGTAGGTATAAGTGTGCCTGAAGCAACGGGCTATGGCAGTAATATGTCACCGAAGGGTATGGTTGCCAGACGTCCAGCAAAAGGAAAACATGCTCAATGGACAAAGAAGAGAAACCAATTGTCTGCAAGAGGAATTCTTCTCACCTGCAGAAAATGTCTTGCATGCACTATAGTTTTAGAAATGGAAATGAAAGTTACTTTGTAACTTTAACTCGGTGTGCAATGACCTTTTTTGCTTATCAAGATTGTTTAATCTGATCAATATAAGTCAGAGGTCTGCTTTGACCTGGGCATTGGGGCAACCCACACTCCACCACTAAGTGAGTGCATTGTGAATTTTATGGTCCATTTCCTTTGTTCAGCTTTCCATTCTCTATGACCTCTGATGTCCTTTGGACATGGAGATAACTGGCAACCCTACCAAAGGGGGACTGAGGTCTTACTCATATCCTGTCGATGTTCCTAGCATTTCTTCCCAACAAATTGAGGTTATGAATATAGAAGTAATATTTACAATAAATAAAGCGTATACTCACTATCTGGGCTTCTCTCATTATCAGACATCTTCACTCTATGAAACCAACAAAGCAATTTCAACACACCAAATACTAAGACATTCTGGCTTTACATATTAAGCAGGTAGATGTTGGGACAGGCGCCCCACCGGCCACAAGTAACGTAGTCTGTAGAATCCAAATATAGGCCCATGGAGACAGCACAGTGAAGTGTTTCTGGTCAATTCCCAAAATTTATAATAGTACAATATTAACATATAATAAAAAAATATTAATATATATTGTGGATTTTTCACCGCGTTTAGAACAGCGCCGGCAGCCACGTATATAATTATATCGTGGATTTGTGGATTTTTCACCACGTTTAGTACAGCGTCCCCAACTCGAGTGTGAACAACTTAGTATTTATACTTAGTATTTATTGTTGATTTTTGAACACGTGTGGTAGATATTGCGCTACAGAAACTGTTTCTGTGGGTGTATGGGTCTGTAACAAAGCGCGCACTGATACCACGGTACTTCAGTTAGTTTGCGGACAGACACATCGGGGCGTCCGTCCCAACATCTACCAAAAAACTGAAATATCAAAATTTAATAGCATTTTTCAAATAAAAGCAAAGCAATCCCAAAGATTTCGAGTTCTTGGGTAAGATCAGAAGTAGTAGCTACTTGGGTGAGGCCTTTGTCAAAGGAGTGTTGTTGGCAACGAATGCGTGCCATCCGACATTTTCTAAGTCATTTCCGCTCTCAGAAAATAAAAAATATGCAACATAAATCGTTGAGATATGCTCTGAAAGTAGCAAACAGTCCTCACTCTTCGGTCGATGTCCTCAAATCTGAAATTAAAACCGATCAAAATGGCTTTCACGCTCGAACTTCTAATGCGCAAGGCGATTTGAGCAAATTGAGCTGCCGCTGGACGTTTTAGAGACACAGTGTCTCCCTGAAGTTCTCTGAACTCACTGCAATGAAACTCCTCGATGCATTGAAGGCAGAGTTGTCCAACGGGCGGCCCGCGGGCCGGATCCGGCCCACGGACCAGTTTCATCCGGCCCGCCACCGAGTTTGGGAAAATAACAATTTTTGCTATAGAACCGGTTATTACCGTTATTTTATAGGACTATACTTGGACTAGGAAGTTACCAAATTGCTTACTTATCCACACCACAGATGACGGCGGTAATTAAACTTATACGTATTTGCTACTTGTTACTAACTTGCTTACATTACTCCAAATTAGATTACTGTAACTCCCTCAGTCCTCTACTATAACCTTCCCAAAGCCTCCATCAACAAATTGCAATCAATACAAAATGCTTTAGCTCGTGCTGTTACTATGTCATCTAAATTCTCCCATATTTCACCCATACTAAAATCATTACATTGGCTTAAAATAACAGAACGTATCCAATATAAGATAATAACACTTACACATAGCTCACTTCAGTCATCAAAACCTGTCTACCTTAGATCACTATTAACCCCTCAGCCTCCTCGACCCACACGTTCGTCATCTCATCTCACTCTGTCACGCCCGCTAAATCAGTCATCCCTGAAAATTTGCAACCGTGCCTTCTCATATGCTGCACCTGAACTCTGGAACTCGATCCCAGCTTCCCTTCGCACACTTGGACACTTTAACTCTTTGGCGGCTATGTTGTTTTCACAGAATTTACCCCTCAACAGTTTCCAGAAATATTTTAAATCAAATATCACAGCAATATTGACAATGTATATCTCAATGGAAAGGGTTTTTGATTATCTACAAGTATATGAAAAGAAACATGTAAAATTTACAATTACATTCTTCATATTTCATGGGAATAAATAAAAAATTTAAAAAATTAAAAATTAAAATTGGACTTTGAAATTCATCAAAAATTTGCCAACAACAACACAGTGTAAGTCAGCTATCAGAAACATGTACACATATGTTATAAACATTTTAAAAATTATATATAGATGTATAAGTGTCATATTTTATTTTACAGAGGATTTTGTGTGAATGGTCTCAAAGCAATTATAACACATGTATTTTTGGGACTTTTCAAAAAAGTTGCTAAAAAAGTTTTTAGCAACAAGACATTAGTGGCAAACTATCTGAAACGTGTAGACGTATGTAATAGACACTAGAAATTATGTAAAATGTGATATTTTAGTTTAGAAAGGATCTTGTGTGAAAGATGTTGAAGAAATTATGACATATATATATTTGACACATGTCACATAAGTTCAAAGACTTGGTTTTTTTATATTTTCCAGCAGAATTTGTTCGTTTTCGTTGTCATCGCACCTGGAAATACCCATGTCATCAAACTTACCATTTTCAATCGCTTCCAAAACTTCTTTAGTTGAATAAAATTTCTGCCCCTGTGTATAGAAGGGTATTTAAAATTTAAATGCCAGAAGGACCGCAAATCTTGCCTACAAATTGACATATTTTTGCAGTCAAAATCGCGAAATAAGCGGTTTTTTCGCAAGTTTTAAAAGCGAAAGCATGTTGGCTTTCGTTAGAATAGCCCTAAATCCTAAATATAGCGGTTTATATTTAGAAATGGGTGCGCATTTCATATACGGTCGTTAACGACCGCATTCGCCGCTGAAGAGTTAAAACAATAAAATCTGATTCCTCATTTCCTATAATTCCCGCACTATCTCCTCAAGTCTTCAGGTCTAAGCTTAAATCCTTCCTGTTTCTGAAATCATTTCCGCCATAGCTGTAACAACCTAGCCTCACTGCCCTTCGGATATTGACCATTGCCTGGCTGATCCCACACCTTTCCTATAGCTATTTTAAGAGAGGCTGAGCGTCTAAGAATAAGCAGCTACTGTTGTGCTGCTTTCCAAGGCGCTATAGAAATCCACGAGATTTTACTTACTTACTTACTTACTTACTTACTTACTTACTTACTTACATTTGTCATCTCGCTGCAAGTCTCGTCCTCGTTCAGTTAAAATTTGACGTCATTTTCAGCAGTTTGCTAATGTAAAAACACTGTCGTTTCTTGAATACGACTTGGCGCCACAAGCATTGATATTGATATTGCTGGAATTGTTAGAGAAAAACCTTATCCGCAGTTCCCGCACTAGATTAGAAAGTTTTCACTCAATAGAATAAAATGGATCATTAGATTGAAATTGCACAGAATCAATCGAATGACTGTCACTAGTCTTGCTAAATCTAACTTAGACACTAAGCCGGTAGAATACCAATACTTACTTGCTACTTAATTTTAACTGGAATACTATGTTAAAATGATGACATTATAGCAATATAGCTGCTTATAACAGTTACCACCGAAGTGTTTTTTTATTTCTTGGTTAACACTTAGGCCTAGTCTTACACTAGTCGTATATATAGTCTTATTTACAGTCGCGTCATTTCACACTGTTCTTAGAGGCGGGGCAAGACATTTTTTGGCAAATTTTTAACAATTTTTGGCAATTTTTTTGCATATTTCACATTTATTTATTTATTTAATACATTATTTCTTCATTTCCTTGGGGCCACGCCACCTTCCCTGCCCCCACCCCTAAATGACGTCTCTGCTTATTTTATAACAGTTTTATATGGCATGCCAGAAATATATAATAATTATGCAATATTAAGTGCTACAACTTGCTTGGCCCGCCAATGGTCTAAACATTTTTGTGCGGCCCGCAAAGGTTGGCCATGAAGGTTGGAAAACGCTGATTGAAGGCTTTGTACAATGGTAGGCCTAGGGATGTGAGCTCGGAAATTTCCGGAAATTTCCTCCGGAATTATTCAGGAAATTTTTGGAAAAATAGCGGTACTTTTCCGGAATTATTCCGGAAAAGTTGATTATTATTATTATTATTATTATTATTATTATTATTAATGTTTATTATTATTATTTAGTACAATATTTATTACTATTACCACTATCTATTAATATTTTTTATTATCATTATTACTATTTATTACTATTCATTTGTTGGGCATTTGTTAACAACTGTCAGGATTGTAGCGCTATATAATGTTTTTATGGACATGCGAGCAGCACTTCCGGTTTCATTTTTTCGAAAATTTCCGAAAATTTCCGGAATAATTCCGGGCATTCTATTTTTCCGGAAAAGTTACAACTCTAGGTAGGCCTATATAGGGATCGTCAAATTCAATAATGGGCTGTCCATTAATTACGTCAACAAATTAGGGGGGATGGGGTTTGAAAAAGTTTGACAGTTGTTGACAGAGGGTCAAGAGAAATTGACGTCAACAATTTCGTTTTTTACAAATGATAAAAATAGTAAATTTCATGGAATACTATTTATTACAAAGGAAAAAGTTTGACAAGCAAAAAGAAGGTCATCACCGCCACATTATGACCATTGACCAGGGCGCGATTTGTAGGGAGAAGGGGGGAATCCCCCCACTGCCCAACTGCATCCCCTCTACTGCTACATCTCCCACCACTACATCCCCCCACTGCTACATTTCCCAACAACTACATCCCCCAAAGCTTGACATATCCCCCCCACTGCTCCAGGTCACAAATCGCCCCCTGATTATGACACTTGATGAACAAAAGAAAGTGGAAAAGGTCTCATTGCTACAAGAATAATAACCTTCTAAACTTTGTAGGGGACCCGTCACTGGTCTTGATGGGGGGGGAGGGTCAAAAGTTTTGACATAATTATAGGGTCATTGAAAGTTGAGAGTTGTTGACAAGAGGGAGGGGCAGAGGCGTAGCAGCTATATGGACAACTTGGCCAAATGCCAAGGGCCCCGTCGCCCCCCGACCTGCGAAGGGCCTCCGACCCGAGTCACCCGACTCTTTAATAGGGTCCAGTGTGCAAGACCGCATCACCGCATCTGGAATTTACGTTTGATAAGAGATCGCTAAAGTAGCAGAAACTTCAGAAAGGGCCCCCTGCCCGTTTTTCGCCAAGGGCCCCCGAGCATATTGCTACGCCACTGGGGAGGGGTCAAAAATTGCCAAACATTGTTGACACAATTAGCCTAATGGACAGCCCCTAAGAATTTGAAAATCGTTGCTTTCGGAACTTTGAAGACTCACTCGATAATCGATTTTCTCGACGGAGAAATGAAAAGCGATTTCTTAATAATGAATCATCACTCTATGCTGACGACGCTCAATTATTTATTTCCTTTAGTCCTACCGAAGTGACCGAACTCGACTCGACGGCATTTTCGTTAATCTCATCATGGATCTCAAGTTAACTAATCTCCTCGCTCTCAAGTCTCAACCCTTCCGAAACGAAACAGAATTCATTTTATTTGGACTGCCACAACAACTGAAAAATTGAAAGTCCACAATGATTTCAGTCCCAGACACAATAGGGCCTAATAACCTCTGTTCCATCAGTTCAACAGCAAAAATCTCGGATTTTGACTCTTCGCTAAATATCAAAGCTCGCTTATAGCAGCTATTCAAAGCCTTGTGTGCCCTTATTCGAGATCTATATACGCCGCCTTCGGCCCTACCTTGACATCAAAGCTGCTTCTAATATCGCCACTTCAATATTTCATTCTAAGTTAGACTGGCAAAAAACCAGATTCTTATTTTTCGTAGTTAATCAAGGAAAATTCTACCGACAAAGATTTTGTGGCTCTCCCATGCATGGGTCTTCTCGTAAGCCCTATTCCGTATTTGGGTTGGATAACTTGGATTGGTATAGTTATAGGCCTAGATTTTTTATTCAGTCCAGAAATTTCATTGTCGCAGAATGCTTTCTGCTGGTGAAGCAGTGGAATGGCAGTGAAAAACAGGGAGTCGGTCAACTTCCTTCCGCTGCAACGATCGATGCTAAACTGCTGTGAAGAGCATCGCGCCATCGAACCGAGGTCGTTATAGACGCTGGTGTAAACGTGGATGAAAAAGTGGAGGGCCCCAACTCCTATATATTTCGAATTCCTTATGGCAGCCTCTCAAAAAATATGCGTGGGGGCTCGAGCAGTGTTTTATCCAGACTCCAGGCCTTTGTGGGGAAATTGAGGCCTTTGGGGGGAAAATCTACGTGGTTGGAGGGGGAAAGACACAGTTCAATGCAAAATTTATGTAAGTGCTGGGATTTTAGAGGGAATTTTGAGGTTTGGGGGGCGGAAATCTCCCCTCCTAACAGGCCTGTATAAAACACTGGGGCTCGAGCCTAGAGGTCAAATAGAAGTTTGCGCCTATCGTTATAGACGGTCCGAATTGGGTGCAGTTCTACGACGAATGGAATAATATAATATATAGGGCCTAGCAAGGTTTAAAGTGGTTCAATAGCGGAAAGGCCGCTGAGCGCTTACCTATTGATCAAAGTCTAGCACTGTGATGATCAACCATATAATTTAGTTTAACTATCGTTTTTTAATATTGTACAGTGTAATCGTATAGGCCTAAACGAAGATTGAAGTGTCCTGAGATGTGAACCGGTAGTCACTGCAAGATAATGACAAGTTACGGTTGGGCACTGCTTCAGGACAGGCAAAGATAAATCAGAGACTAGAGTCTAGAGCAGGCGTGACCTGTTAATAGGTTATCGAGGGTCGAAAAGTTTCCTGTTATGTTCTTTAGGTCTCCATGGATACTGACCTGAATGTCAATCTCGATGAATCTGATATACCTTGTTTGGCCCGATTTTTGCATTTATTAATAATTAATTTGCTTATTAAAATTTTAGCCTATAAAGTGCATTATCACTGTTGTCGTTATTGTTGTTATTCCGGAGCTGTACAAAGCAATAAATCTTTTGAAATTTACAGGGTACGGTCCAGAGACGTCATTTCACTGTTTTTCAGGGGGAAGGGCAAGACACTTTCGATCTGACAAATTTGCTAAAAAGTTGACGACCTTTTTTGCTTTTCAGTCTTTTTACCTATTATTTAGCCAATTTACATTTAAAAACTAAATAACACAAACATTGGCGAAAAAATATCCCTAAAAAGCAGGGGCAACGGCTCCCCTGCCCTCTAAATGACGTCCCTGGTACGGTCACCCGCATGACCTTTCCCCTCCTAATCCTACCAATTATGGCCATGACAAAATAGGGCAACGTAGTCTCCACTGACAGCACGTCCGTCAATGTGTAGTCCAAAAAGGAAGAAGGTCACGACCAGGATGGTATCTGAGGATCAAACCAGTGGGGGGGGGGGGAATTGCAATTTCCCCAGCCCCCTTTCCTCGCTATATAAAGAATGGACAAGTAGGCTAGGCAAGCAGCGACCAGGAACTCCCATGACCCGAGGCAGGCAGGTCTAATTGGGATTTCTAGAAAAGAGTAAAGGGGACCCTGGCCGTATTCACACCCACCTACTGTATTCAGGGATCACTTCGTCTAAGAAGCGTAAACCGGTGCAGTATAGGCCTAAGCAGAGGCTACCAGCGCCGAAAACTTTAAAACCCATTTCAGATAATGATAACTGCAACAACAGGCATCAAAAGTAAGGTCTACCATAGACCATCCTTACGGTAATCCTATAGTGTATATCAGAGGGGCGTCAAATATACGACCCGCGATAGCTTCTCGTGCGACCCTTGTATGTGGCTGAATACAAGAAAAAACTTTATGCTTAAGCAAAGTTACTTTATTTAAGGCGTCTTTAACAAGTACATAAATGAAAATCGGAAATTACATATATAAAACTGAAATTTTTACATACGATAGAAATGCAATAAAATTATTGAAGCAAAATTTGTATATAGGCCTAGGGCCTACTCTTTTGTGTAATAAGCCTAGCCTGGTGTACAGTAGGCTTAGGCCTATATTATAAAAAGGACCTGGAATCATGCAACATTTATTTATTTGCTTGTTTATTAGTCTTAGATAAGGATTCGTCGACGCCAGGGTTTAATCTAGACCGTTTCAGGGGGGAATTGCCCTTTTTCCCTCCCCCCCCAGAAATTTCAAATTCCCCCGGAAATTTTGGCATACTACATCAACTAACAGGAGCCTCCTAGCTGACTTCTTCCCGATTTTGTCAGTTTCCCCCGGAGTCCAGAGTCTAGATTAAACACTGGTCGACACAAGCTAGGTTTAAATGTCGAATCAGTTAGCCATGCAATCATTTATGAAACAAGGCATTTACAGGCTCTAAGCTAGTTACGTCTTACGTCTAAGTTGAACACAATTTATACTTCGATATGTGCATAATGGAGGGAAAAGATCATACAGAAGTTATACTCGTTTTCGTCTAACGGAAGAAGTCCGAGAAAATCGGAATTATCGAAGCATTTTACGGTTATGAACAGAAGCCCAATGGTTGCGAGACTTGGCGGCGTGACCATAGGCCTACCTATGGTTTGCAACTCGCAAATAGACGTTTCCATCATCTGAATTTAACAGCAGCAATTAGATACATTTTACGGAAGCCTTTGTGGAAAATCGAAGAGTTCGACCTTCTCCTCCTCCTCCTCATCCTCCTCCTCTCAGTCCTCCCTCTACTGTTGTCGCCGTCGGATGACGAGTTTGATCGTTCCCTCCGGAAGAGTTTTCAGGTAATTCCAGGCAACGTAGCGGGAAAGAAGAGTCATATCCCTTCCGTTTGCCGAGATTAGTTCGTCTCCTGGACGCAAGGTGGCCTCGGACGCACCGGATGCCTTCGGATCAGACGAAACTACAAGGTTAGAGCAGGCCACAACGAGCTTAAGTTAGTAACTTAGTGCAACAAACAAACCAAAACGAGTTGTCAAATTCTTGAGCCCACGCAAGTAGATGTAGATAATACTTACTTTTCGACGCCATCATTTCCCTTTCTTAGTTTGTCCGATTTTACCGATCCACTTAAAGCTTGAACGTATAGGCCTGCACTATAGACCAGTTAACCAGGGGCGTAGCCAGGAATTTGATTGGGGCATACATATTCCCCATATAAATCACATAAAAAACTCTAAAGTAGAGAGATTGGGGGGGTTATATGGGTATATATAATCGATATACCCCCGTCGCTACGCCCCTGAAGTTAACTTAAGCAATTTCATAACAACTCAACTGGTTGAAGTCTCATTTGGCAGCGACTACGAATCGACAGCGGCGTCGCCAGGAGGCTATGGGTGCGCGGAGTGCGGACCGCACCGGATGGCACCAATTGCACCATCACAAGGGCGTGACACAAAAACGTTTGGTGTTGTAAATTAAATAGGCTAATCGAATCCATTTGTACGTATAAACTGGTACAGGAGGACTCGAGGGTTTCCATGGTATACAGTAATTGTTGGGTTTATTTCGGGGGGTGGGGGTGGGTGATAATACCTTTACCTCCCCGGACGACACCAACTCCAGTGAATCGTGACGTCACTGCAAATCAAGGACCATTCAAACTAAAACTGTAAAGTATCTAGTGTAAGTGTAATCGGTCTCCAGTTTGGTTTAGTTTAATCAGTTTGGCAAACAAACTTTTATGAAAGTCGTGTTAGTCAGCGTATTGTGAAGAGCATCATTTGCATATGGTACGAGACGATTTAGTTTCAGATTAGGCATGCTGCTGTAAGTACATTGCTATCTACAGTATGGCTACACATGCTGCGGTCTACAGTCAGGGAGACAGCGGCACACTCCACATCGTCTACATTTCTGTCGATTCCCCCACCGCCTGCGTTAACGTCACAGTTGGCTAATCTCCATGCAGATGTAGTGGCAGGGCTTTTGTAGGACACAGGAGGCGATTATAATATTATCAGAGGAAGTAACGCGTTGGACGAGGGACGCAGGGGACCGACTCATATCGACTCGGTCCTATAATAATCGTGAGATTCGTGCAGAAACTGATGAGAACATTTTTATCATTTGGGTGGGGGTTGGGTTGTCGCCGATATTCTGTCATATGCTGCTCTCTGAAAACATGTTCCAAATTTCATGATTTGAATCTAATATAACCCTTTTTTGACTGAGGCTCCGCTCTAGATTCGTTGAGGCGCTCACGACACTCCCAAAACTCCTAACCGGGCCTGATCAAGTTGGCCTTTAGAAATGATGGTGCCCTAGAGGGGCGTAACGACGGGGGTATATCGGTATATATACCCCGCCTCCCCAAATCAGACTACCTTAACATTTTCAATGTGTTTTTTGTTTTTTAAGATATTCAAAGTTTTTAAAGATTTATACCCCTCCCCCAAATAATCACCTACTCCCTAATCAAATTTCTGGCTACGCCTCTGGAGCCATACTCTGAAACCCCGGCCACGAACGACAGCGACTAGTCACCTCTGCTACGTCAAAACATGCGCCTATAATTAATTAACCCATATATGCCTAACTTTTTATTTCCTCGCTATATTGAAATATTTAGTCAAATCTGCGCCTAATAGCCTGGAACTAACCTATTTTCTGGAAAATTTTGACGGATCTCCAAACTATGACCACATAAATGTCGATCCTTTATAAAGGATGCTAGGCACTTATGGGTGCATAAATGTGAAACTAATACTTCCACGAAGCAGTGTGTGCAAGCATTGTATTTTTGCAAATTGTTTGATTTTTCTTAAGAACTTCATGGAAATTTGTTATAAACAAACAAATGCATCAACTGAATCTTCCAAATGTCATGTGTCAGCCATCAATTAGCACCAGGAATTAGCAATAAGCGGTTAGCATCACTCTCGATGAAAGTCAATGAAGCAGTCTTTAGGATGTAAGCCAACATTGCACTTCAAGGCAAACAAAATGGGCTTTCTTCTTGTAAAGCTGACTTACTTTCTGCTTTTCAATGTATGAAACCAGATGGTCTTTGCCATCATAACGGACACTCGACTGAACCCTTCTGTCTAGAACCATTAGCTGCCCAATCGGTCCTCTAAGTTGGAGTCTCTAAGCAAAACACTTGCTATAGAGTATATATACTAACAATATCTCGTCTGAAGGACAGATAATTGAGGCAACAAGAAGTATCTGCAGGTGATAGTGTGTATATGTAATAAGCATTCTGAGTAGCAACATCGACCATCTGGATAAATAGTGGGCATCACACTTCTTGGACCTGAGGGAAATTCTGTAGCAACCCACATTCTGGTCCAAGCGATCCATGCCTCCCATGTGCAGATTGTAGTAATTGATGATTACTGGCTGGATAACTTCTCTCACCTTCTTCTGGGCTGACCATCTTTTCACTTTCTCAACTGGATGAGTGTCATGCATGTTGGAAGCCATGGTCACAGGGCTGTTGTCGTGCCTTTGGTTGATGATGAATTTTCCGGTTGCATCATATATGTAGTCAAAGTGTCCTCTTTCTTTCTGCTTCATGTCAGATGGTGATATAAAAGGGCATCTGTACGTTCAGTTGACACACAGAGTGCCAGTTGCTCCAATATTCCTGAGAGTGAGGTAATCCAAGAGTCGTGGCAGTGTGAAAAAATAATCAAAGTACAGTCTGTAAGTTGGTCCAGGTGGCAAAGATTTGGCCAAGTTTATGACAACTGACCCTCCAAGACCCAGATCTTGGTGTGCCATGGGACCGTTGCTCTGGTAGAACTCAAACTGTGATGTGATGCATGTAAAGTGTAAGCCCTTCAGACCAATGGTTGATGTATACTGTATAATGTGTGACCCCAGATATGCCTAGCATCCTTTATAAAGGATGGTACAAATCTGGCACCTAAAAAATCTTGTGCATAAAATATGATGAAGCTGCCATTGACATGAGTAGTAATAGATGTCAAATCACATTGTTGAACTAAATTTAGCTCTTTATGGTGAGATTTTAGAAAAATTACAATATACCTTTTGTCCGCTATAGTTACAGGTGACAAAAACAGCTTTCAACTCTGAATCAAGATTTAAAATGTGAAAATATTCAGAACCAAAACACTTTTCTTAAAAGGTCACTTATTCAGTGAAGTCAATATAGAATTGCAATGCAAAAAATCTTCATTGGCATAAATAAGTAAGTAAAAAATCAACCATCCTTTATAAAGGCTCGTAGGCATATATGGGTTAATGAGAACACAGAGAATTCTGAATCATGCATTCAAAGCAAAGCTATTCACCTCTAAACAGTCTTTTGACGGTGATCGGTCGATCTCCGTACGGTCCGTCCTTGCCTCCTTCGATGCAGAATCCGAGTCCGAGTCCTCCCTTTGGAACATCGATGTAGAGCAGCTCACCGCTAATTGCCTCTGCAGGCACAGGAGCGTTCCGACGACGGACTCCGTTCTCTTCGGTCGACAGCGACCTGATCATCATCGTCGTCCTTATCCTCGCTGCGGCGTCGTCTTTTGTTGCCGGTTCACTGTCGGACGACGCTCTGCTCCGTCGACTGTCTGCGGCGGACGGCGGAAGGCTTTCGGAATCGAGTTCGAACCGGATCTTTCGTCGAAGCGTTCTCGGACGCGGTTCCTCCACCGACTCCCAGATCCTCTCCACGCTCGACGGCGGCGGCGGCGGCGGCGGCGCTGCTGCCTCCGCCGCCGCCGCCGCCGCCGCCGCCGCTGCCTTTGAACGATCCTTCTGTTCTTTGGCCATCAGATGACTTCAGCTGCATCACAGGGGATTCAGACATTCCGCCATTTACTGCGGTAGCTGGCCTTGTTTTCAGCTGATCGGTAGTAGGTCCTGCGCCTTCCTGCCTTGAACAGGACGTAGGAGCAGCATCAGTCGTCGGGGAAAGTATCGATTCGTGTCCACGAAGGGTCCTATGCTCTCGTCTGTCGCCGTTCTGTGACGCGAGGCTACTGATGTTTCTCTGTGGAAAACCGCCATCGCAGGATCCTCCTCCGGTATTGCTAGGATTTCGAGACCTCTGGTCGCGAGGCAAGGCCTGCGTTCTTGCGTTGACTGAACGCGATTCGACCAGAAAGACTTCGCGTCGTTCGGTGGAGCAGATGCCGTCGAGTCCTCGTCTACAGTCGTTGGTCTGGCTTGCATTAGATCTGTTACCAAAGAAATCGAAGGAAGCCTGGAGCGGATCCTCTGTCCCAGTGGAGCGTTCTTTTGCGTCTCTTCTTCTCAGATACACGTGGGAATAATAGCTTAGGTCAGAATCTGCAAATCAAAAGCAAAGGGTCTTCTATCACAGGGTTTCCCCCACTTCAGCGGTTCTGTAATGTGCCGCGACACTGAAAACTTAGTGTCATGCAACTAAAAGTGGATAAAACACTAATCATTTCAATATATGCCTTGTATGGAGGACTGCATGTATATAAATTTCTTCAAACTCTGTGCGCTTGCAACTTTGCAAGGCTAGTGACATTATGCATGGTGTTGGTTAGAAAACGACACGTTTGAATCTAATTTTGGGCTACACCGCGACCCATTAGACTGAGCTCTGCGGCCCACTTTTGGGTCGCTACCCACGGTTTGGGAAAGACTGTTCTATCAGACTATAGCTGAGTCAATAGACAAATCGTAGGTCATTGAATGAAATTCAGAAAAAAGATGCGAGAAACACGAGTAGCATATTAAAAGATGTCACTGAAAGCTTTGTCGCAACAGCCTCCAGGCAACTATAACTGTGTGTGCTCAATTGGCTGAAACTTCTCATGCAGTTCTGCATTGCTAAATTCCGAAATGCGACTAAGGTAGTAATGTCGCCATTCGCGTCTGGACAGCTTTAAAGAGAATTTGTTGCGCGTTAACGATAAACAAAGTCGATGGTTTGGTTCCACGAGGACAATGCAACAGTGACTCACTCCAGACTGCATCAATAACTGTCTGCCTCTAAACAATTAGAAAGACATTTGCAATACACGGGTCAAGGTTAGCATTATATCCAGACGTAACCCGTCTGCGCAGCGACTAGATCAGACAAATTGTCTAAAGTCTAAACGACTATTACGAGTGTATATATACACTTATATATATATATATATATATATATATATATATGTCATTCAGTCGTCTCCGACTTTGTGGGACATTATGGACTTTGATGTGCTATATATACATATTATATATATATATATATATATATGTGTGTGTGTGTGTGTGTGTGTGTGCAAGTGTGTGTGTGTGTGTGTGCAAGTGTGTGTGTGTATGTGTGTGCAATATCTATGCATGATCCTTACTTTTGGCTCTTAAGAAAACATTTGTCTTTTTGGCAAGATCTTTCAAATATGCCTATCTTGAATGGCGACTTAATAAGTAACAGGACGAAGATCTAAAAATGGATTTAGTACAGGACCTATAATGCCTTAACAGAATCAGTCGAATTAGAAATTCTTTCGTGCGAAAGACGAATGAGAACAGTACACCGTGTGAAATCCAATAGAATATGATAGGGAAAGATGACGCGCCCAAAGAATGAGACAACGTTCATTTAAAAAAACAACAGGACATGCATAGCGGCTTTCTTACATCCTCCCCACTGCGCTTCGATAACTAAATTGAAATGTAGGCCTGGTTCTGATTTTTAAAAGACCAATCTGTTAGCCCTAATTTAGACCGATATCAACCAGAAACTATAGATTCTGTCGATATGACAAAATTCTAAGCAAAACAAATAATTTCCGCCAATCTGTGGGCCTAGTACTGTATTCGTCATTGCAGTGGATCTAATTTTTTGGAAATGAAAAATAGAAGTAGGCCTATTAATTATCAGCAGGTTAGTCCAATGTAGCATTTCAACTGTCGGAGGAAATCGCGCAGAAGATAGAGAGATCGGCGAAATCTCACGGACTGCAAAACGCTTTTCGCTATAACAAAAAAACTACTTAGAATGGTCAATTTCGTATTATTGTCTCCTAGTTTTACACAATTTTTGACAGGTCTACTAGCTAAAATATGTCCCCAACAGCTAAACGTTAGACATATCGACTAAAAATTAGGCATAACCTACTGTAAAAATTCGCTACATAATCACCAGAGTATCTCGTTGGCGCAGTCTAAGTGCCTAAATTGTCTGAAAATAAGGTTAAGACTATCCAAAACAAGGGTGGCATCGTTTGCCTCCAGGGACGTCATTTGGGAGGGGTGCGGGGAGCCGTTGCCCCCTGATTTTTAGAGGGAAAATTTTTCGCGAATTTGTATGTTTTTAAATTTAAATTCATTGTGTTCTCAATTGTCTTTATAATTCAATCAGCATGTACTATGGACAAAACCAATTTGCATACTGCATAGGTATTTTGAAAAATACTGCCTTGCAGTCGAATGTCTTGCCCCCTAGAAAACAATGAAATGACGGCCTTGTTTGCCTCCATAAAAATTCTATACAATATTTTTATTAATCTAAATTTTCTCAGGCAAATACGGGCCATAATTTATTGCTTTGTGTGGAAAGCAAGTACTAATGCACCAGCTCCCAATCGCTGATATTTGCGAAATGCACAGACAAAATGCACGTGTCAAATAGCCTAATATACAGTATACCGGTAAATGTACTGCATGATTGGATATCATGATGGCGATTGCGAGATGACAAGCGCATTACTAAAGAGGCGCTATAGAAGTTCACCACTGAAGTAAATGCCAAATTAGCGAAGTGGCAAAATAGGCCGGTCTATTTATAGGCATAATATTAACAGTATTGTAGATCCAAATTCAAGAAGTTACAAACATGGGCGTCCGGAGGAGGGGCGCAAGGGGGTGCAATTGCACCCCTGGAAAAATTGTGGAGTTATGAAGAAAGCAAAATTACTTGTTTCTTTCGTCACAAAACCTTGTTTTGCACCCCCCTGGAAAATGTTTTCATTTCTTTCGTCACAAGACTCTGTTTTGCACCCCCTGGAAAAATTTCTGCTGACGCCCATGGTTATAAAGCTGTGAAATATTTCAAACGCATTAAAATTACCTCTGATTCTGTTTCCATTGAATCGATCATCTGTATTGGTTGGCGCCTGTGACAGCGTCTGTACGGAACGGCATGCAGTTGGTCGGTCATCACCAGGCCTGTCACTGCTATCAGAATTATTCGTGTAGTTAACGTTAATCTCCAGCGTTGAAATATTTCGCTTAGGAATGTCGATTGCTTCCTCTTCGAAATGCGAATTTTCCGCCGGAGAAGAGTTCAACAACGGACCTGGATATGAGCTCCAGTTTGGAACGATATTTTCCGCGACCTCAGCGTCAGATTCGCCATCATCATCATCATCATCGCCGTCGTCGTTGTTGTCGTCGTCATCATCATTAGCTTGGCTTTCGTTTGATGCAGCAACTGGTAAACTTCCGTTCTGCGTCGAAGAGTCTTCGCTGCCCTCATAATTCCGGGAACGGGGCGAATGGGTTTCTTTCAGCTGAATGCGGATATCCGAATAATACTTTTTCTTTTCGTTTTGGCTATAAGTGTCTCCTTTCGAGACGATGCGGTCATCGCCATCCGATGCTTTTTTCGCGTCTTCGTCAGCTTTCGGTGCTGCTGCGCTGGAACGGCGCGCTACCTCTGCCGGGGGCCAAACGCCGATATGGGCAGGAACTTCTCCTGCTTTAGAACTGAAGGTGGGTTGCTTTACCTTTGTTTTGTCGTCGTCGTCGTCTTGGTGGAACTGAACCGAATCGGGCGTTTCGATGACTCTGAGACCAGCAGCATGCTTGGCTCCATCGTTTGTGCCAAGCGATGATGATGATGACAATGATGACGACGATGGTGATGATGATGATGATGATCCGTTGATTCGAATGTCAGCGGAATATTCGGTCGACGATATTCCTTCGCAAGATGAACCTTCGTTTGAAATCGAAGGAACAGCAGAAAGCACCTCAGCTTCGTCGTTCTTCTCTTCGTATTCCTTGCAACGCCTGTCCGTCTCTTTGTTCGTCGCTGCAGCGGGGTCTCCGTCGGCGCAGCGGAATCGATTCGAATCGCCGGCATCGTCGTTGGCGACGACGACGATGATTCGTCGGTCGTCGGACTTGACTGTGTCATCGTCGTCTTCGTCGTTGCAGCAGCAGCGCGTGGTCGTTTCGATGGGTTGTGATTGGCGATCGACGCCGCTAGAGGCGCTTTGTTCTAGGCCGTACGCTGCGGTGGAAAGTCCTTCCGACGACAACGTCCGGTCGGCGTCGAGCGGAGAAGGAGCGTGGAGTCTTCGGATGCCCCTCGGGAGCTGCTCGGATGACGGTTCGACGACGAAGTGCTCCATTCCGCTCAGACTCTCCGTTTCCCGGAGCGGAAAGAAGAATCTGGTCGGCGTCTGAACGCGCGAACCGGCGGTGATGGAATTCCGCCGTTCTAACCGGTCGAGCGCTGCGGAACCGAAGAGACGGGACTGTGAGACGGCGCTCGACAGAAACGGCCCGGCGATGACCGACTGATAGGAGGACCTTCGCGTCGTCTGTCTCGGCAGGACGAGGAGGAGGTTGTTGTCTCCCGACGGACTCCGCTTTGCTATGACCGGCATCTCGTCGATCGCCGCAAACAAGGACGTCCTTCTCTTCGTCGTCGTCGTCGTTGTCGTAGTCTTGTGGAGCTCCTTGAGTCGATTCCCGACGGATTCGCGACGCTGCTTCTCCAGCGCCTCCACCAGCGACTCCGTCTTTCGCATCTTGAAGTTGCGATCCAGGGTCGAGTACTTGGTTGGAATGCCGGCGGCGTCTTCTCCTCCTCCTCCTCCTCCCCCTCCGCAGCAGAAGATCATCTCCGAACATACGCTCGACTGACCGTCGTCGTCGAAGTATTCTTCGTTGCGAGAAGCAAATCCAATCTCGCTGAGCGATTCCGGTGTCATCCGGCCCGGATCTTCGGGACTTTGTTTCTCTTCGAACTCCGACAGGCGGCGGTGGTTGCCTCTGTATTCGATCTGCATCTGATCGGTATTTGGTCGTCTGAGAATGACGTTCGATTCGAAAGACAGCGCCTCTTCGTTGGCGCCGTTCGTGTGAGGTTCCGGTAGACTCTGGCTGACTCCTCCTCCTGCCAGAGTCGTGACTGCAGCACCCCCGTTAGAAGTCGCCTGCATCGTTCAGGATCGACGATATGTCGTTGTGGTGACGTTTATACAGTAAGTGCATCGACAGAACGAACTTATAACTAATGTGATGTCACCGATAGTGTATAGAGATCGAATGCCGCTGCTTCGCCGTCAGTACAATGCTTTAGCTGCATGGACACGAAAACAGAAATATCTTTAAGCGGAAATTTCTACAGTTTTAAATACAATTACGCACGCCGAAAACACTACGTGCATGACAGCCTGCAGTGACGTTTAGACTGCGAGAGTGTAACTGTAACAATATAACGTTGTACTTGAAACAGGACTCAGGTTCGAATGGAAACACGCGGTTTCATATTCCCCAGTATGTCTGTACAGCACGGAGCGATTCAGTGCGAGGCGCGAATCATTATAGGAGAGAGAGAGAGAGAGAGATTGTTTCTCACTTCAAAGCCGCGTTCGGACTGTGGAAGCGGTAGAAACAAACATAAATCAAGAACCTATTAAGCCCACGGAACGCCTCAAAATTATTGCAATAGGTTGTCATTAGGCAGCAAATGCAAAACGATTATGCGACCATTTTCATAGGCGTCGTGATGTATTTGGCCAAACTATTATTTCTGTACTATGTGACATTACATATATATATGTATGTGCTATTGACGCTGTGCAACAAATGCATTCTAGAGCCAAACATTTTCACAATATATCCGAAAATGCCCTCGGAGCATTAGGCATTACGAGAAAAATACAGTTGTTTCTATCACACCGTCAACAATCAATTATTCTCGCAAGAAACATTACAAAACACACGCAGACAGACAGGTTTAAGCACGAGCAAGGGCAGGACAAGTTACTTGGTCACGAATTCGCAATAAGCATCGGAGAGAAATTTAGACCTGCGAAAAGTTCAATCTCATTCAGAGAACGTCGTGCTCATAAAGACTAAACGGTAAATGCTCGAGGCTTGCAATATGTACCCATTAACTGTTAACTCGAAGTGTTGGGTCATACCTGAAAGCATACTTACTTACTTACTTAATATTTTACGTTTCCGTATCTTGGGTTACAATCGCTGATCAGTGACGTGACGGCTCCACATGGGGGCCTGGCCTCCCAGTGGCCCCCTGTTGCGACTCTGTACTTACTTCTACATACTGTACCTAGGAAAAATAGTTGGCACCCCATGCTTAAAAGTTTCCACCTCAAAGGTCCCCCACTTGCCACATCCTGGATCCGCCACTGTCGCTGATTTAATGATGCTCTTTTGAAAGCCGAAGTTTTTTACATCTTATCCTATCGTAGTAATATCATGGGGGGTTATAGGGATGATAATTTAAAAGAAGAATTACATGAATGTTCGGTGTCGCATAAATTTATTTACCTCATAAAATTATTTTCTAGGCGGAGTCTGCGGTTGCTAAAGAAATAAAATTATGCGACATACGTATAAATTTATTTCTGTATAAATTTATTTTCTCCTATCAACATAATATCTACAAATAGCATATAGCATTCAGTTGGTAGCAGGTAATAAATGTATTTTCTACACATAACTATATAGCCTACTGTTTGTGGGGAAATAAAATTATAGCCGGTAATAAATTTATTTCCTACACATAACTATATAACCTACTGTTGGTGGGGATATAAAATTATAGCGGGTAATAAATTTATTTCCTACTCATAAGTATATAGCCTTAGTATTATTTATTAGCCTAATATTGGTGGAGAAATAACAGCACACGTCGCGTGGCCAGCCAAACCTGCGACGTCACACGTGCTATACCTCATGGCTCCACCCATATAATTGCTTCAAGGACTGCGATTGGTTGCCTGCAAAGAATTCCCAAGTATGAAAAAAATTATGGTAGTTGTTGTTATGGGAGGGCGGTTCTAATCTTGACTGACAGGCTATCTGCCGACCAATAAAAATTTGACCAGGAAATAATTTTATGGGATAAATAAATTTATACGACACCGGCCGTATGGAGATAACGATTCGAATCAAGGAGCGATGAGCGATCATCGACTGATGTCAAAAACATTACTAAAATGGTGCTATAGAAGTCCACTGATGGTGATGATGATGATGATGATGATGAATGACGTTTATGTTGTTGTTGATGTTGATGTTGTTGTTGATGATGATGGTGATGATGATGATGATGATGATGATGATGATGATGATGTAATTTTTATCTCATGATCGGAATTGAAGAGCATTTCTAGCAAGGCCGTCTTGCGATCATGTCATTCATTCGACTTTCGACTTTCTGCACATAAATAGCCTAATAACTCAGACACTTTTGTCCGTGGGCGTGGAGTTTCAAACCACGCCCGTGAGACTGTTCAAAGATGTACTTTGACCGTCTTGTTAGTCGCGGTTGGAGGCGGAACTGACGCAGAATCGTTTGAAGAACATACACTCATACATGCCTTGTGCTGTACCTTAATGCATGTACTGTATATCAAATCCAGACTACCAGTTGGTTAAGCTTTACTTTTCCTCATACCTCAATCAATCGATTCGCTATGAATATAAGTATATCCAATGAGTATATCCAGAGGTTCCCAAACAACGGCCCGCGGCCAGGGGCGTAGCGACGGCGGGTATATCGGTATACATGTATATACCCCCAAAAATCAGTCTACCTTAAATTTTTTATGTAATTTATATGTGGTTATATGTGGTTATATGTAGTTTATATGGTTTATAGTTAAGGTTTATACCCCTCCAAACATTTATACCCTCCCAGATCATATTCCTGGCTACGCCCCTGCCCGCGGCGGGCAACTTGTGACCCGTCAGCTCCCGGAAAGTGTCCCGCGGGGTTTCAATTTTTATTTAGCCTAATGTATCTTAGCAATTTCAAAAAATGCATTATTGACGTTCAAATAAAATAAACCTGATAGGAATAACTAAACGAAAGTTGCAATAATGCGCGATCTGTACAGTATTTTAGAGCCTGGATTTTTATAATTTTATGAACACTTAGAAGATTACCTATGCATTGAGTCGACGTTTCATCATAGAACCCTGATCAAAATCGTCTAAAGAATAGTATAAATTCGTTGTGGCTCGCTTAAGAAGTTCCGAACATAGTAGACAACGCACTCTAAGCCTACTTGAAAAGCTTGGGAATCGCTGGCTGAATGCATAATAATATTCTGCTTGCGTGCATGCAATTAAGCGCCGTTATAATGGTGGGATTTTCTGTGCATCTATACTTGAACCCTTTTAGAGTAGAGCGGATTGAACTGACGATAGAAATGGAGCGTTTAGCCTTAGCTTCGTACGATGGTTTTATGTATGACTAGGGCAAATGCTAACTATGGCTGGACAGCGGGAGACTAACGTGGCCCTAAAATGGTATCAGATACGAGATAACTAGGTTTTCATAGTAGGCTAGATAAGATATCGATAGGCACTATATCATGTGCTACCGTGAATCCACTCTGCTACGAGATCACTTACTCATGAGGATAGCCAAACGAGTATCGATGATTCACAGTATCATAGAATATTCATCCGACTCTCAAATGGCGATGTCTAATCAAAATACATTAGCAGATCGCTTCCATGATCTTTCACATCTAATAATCATTGCGTCGAGTGAAAAGAACTTCGCCATCATGCTGCTAACCTTTGGACATATGACATCCACTGCGATAGAGTTCCGTGATTTCCATAAAAGAGCAACGAATGTCTCTTCTAATCAGACGGAAAAGTGAAGTGAGTAAGGCGATAGACCCAATTTCAGTTAAACCGAGTTCTAATCGCGGGCATGTCACAACGTCGCGTCTAGAGGTATTCGACCGGCACACTGTCAATTCGCCTCACGGTGTGCGATTTCGCCTCGGAGGCCGATACGAAATCAATTCCAAAAAGGTCAGATAACGAGAGAGAGAGAGAGAGAGAGAGAGAGCTGAATGAATGAATGAACACTGAACAGACGACGAAAATCCGACGGCGTTCGTCGAAAGAGTATAGCAACTACTGGTCTGCAGTCAGCTACTAAAGACCCCGACCGACTCTTGCGCTGTCTCTCGCGACGACGACGACAACTGAAATGCGTAGTTACCGGTACTTCCGCTCGGAGCTCTCTGCAGCAAATTCCTCAGATGAATGCGCATAAACTAGGACGTGCTGCTCAAACGCGGAACACGTCGACTGAAATCCAACACGACACAAATAAAACGCCGGGGAAGCTTTCCACTTGTGGCTGAGAGAGAGAGAGAGAGAGAGAGAGAGAGAGACAGAGAGAGACAGAGACAGAGACAGAGACAGAGACAGAGAGACAGAGAGACAGAGACAGACAGACAGACACACGGGCAGACAGAGAGAAGCGGGTGGAGTTTCGGGCCTTGGTGTGGGGACCAGTCGAAGTCAAATTCGACTGTCGTCTAAGGATACTAGTATCTACAGACCCCCGTAAAACTAGTGGTTGGGTGGGGGGCGAGAAAGTGCAACGAGATGGTTAAACAATCGATATATTACTGATCGAGGCTGCAGCAAATGAATGTATACTAGTGCCACTTAACCGGCATAGGCCTATGGCTATTTCTACTCAACACATCTAAAGAGTGCAATTTTCACACCAAATGGAATGCAGAAATCAAATACTCAGTTAAACAATTTGACCTTTGCTTAGTTCTCAGTCTAAGTGCCGACCTTCTCATGCCAATCAGTTCTCCCCTGCAGCTGCAGTGGGCCGCGTGTTGACGTTGTAATTACACCATACCTTGAATGAAAGAGGTTTTTACACGGCGGATCCTATAACGGCACATGACACCGAGGCAGCTAAGAAATGCGGTGAATTAATGATCTGAATTTCCTTCATGTCGATCAACTTCAGCTCTGATGTACCCGCGAAAACACGTTAACGATTTTTTAAAAATTAGTTTTGAAGTAAACCGGTCTGACCTTCATTGGTTTTCTTTTCCGTGCATGCATCTTCAACATTATTCGCAGAAACTACATTTCTGTGGCTTCCAATTTCTTCTGCATGGCCTTGGATATAGTCCATGTCTCTGCTCCTACAAGAGGACTGACCAAACGTAGCTCCTGAGCACTCTTAATCGTGTCTCGTAAGAGATGTGCCTATTTGTAAGTATCGTTTTGAGTTCCAAGAATCCTGCCTTAGCCATTCCTATTCTTGATGTTATGTCTTTCTCCCATTTTCCCTCGCTGGTTGGCATACTGCCTAAGTATTTGAACTGTGCCACTTGTTTGATTTCATTTCCGTTTAGTCTTATTCTGCATGTGGATGTTACTTTGCTCTTGGAAATCACCTTGCAGAAGGTATTTTTATATTAATCTTTAAGCCTTTGTTTGATTTCATTTCCGTTTAGTCTTATTCTGCATGTGGATGTTACTTTGCTCTTGGAAATCACCTTGCAGAAGGTATTTTTATATTAATCTTTAAGCCTTTCCTTTCGCTTTCTATTGCTATCTTTTTAGAAGTCCCTGAAGATTTCCCCTAAGTTAGCTATTAAAGTGACATCGTCTGCAAAGTTGCAAACCTACGATTATTTACGTTTGCTCATCCAAGTTCGACACCTTCTAGATCTTTGATCAATTTTAGGACTTCCTCTCCATATACGTCGAAAAAGTCTGGCGACATTCCGCCATCCCTGTCCAGGACCGTCGAGAGGGGGCAGGAGGCAAATGCATATGGGTCCGGCGGCCTGGATGGGGCCCGGGCTGATGATGAACATGTATTATCAACAATCATTTTTAAAATGTCATCATGGTATGTGGACAGCAGTGCTGTTATAGATACTTTTCAAATGTATCTTAGATACAGATACAGATACATGTGAGGAAATGTATCAAAGATACTGATACTACATACATGAAATCAAAAGTATCAAGATACAAATACAAATAGAAAGTATCTAGATACAAGATACTTTTAAAGATACTTTTTTTAGAAGTTAGTATTGAGAAAAAATATCCAAGAAGAGTTTGTTTCAAAGTAAACCTAGTATGGAAAAAAGTCATAGATGCAATGCAAATTTACAACCAAAGAGGTTGTCATATTAATCAAATTATATATCTCTTAATATGACTCCAGGGCCTAAAATTAATGTAGCTTAAAGTATATTTGAAATGCAAATGAGATGCAGCTTAAAATTTGACGTTGATGCAAATCCTTCAGAAATAGTCTTATTGACACAATTTACACATTTTGCGAGAACTTTGCCACCTTCTACACTAACTATTTTGAAATATTTTCCAACTAATATCACAGGCACATGTTGATTATCATTATCAGCCATTTTGCTAACTATATCCAGGTCATAGATGCCACACAAATCTACAACCATATATATTTTAAGTAAGCAAGTAAGTAAAATCTCGTAAATTTTCATAAAATCTCGTAAAGTATATTTGAAATATTTGAAATGTCCATATATCACCATTCAACAGTATCCACTATAGACTATAGTCAACCTCTATTGAGAGTTTAAAAGTATCTTGTATCTAATTTTAAAATAAAGATACAGATACACTTTGTTTGTATCTAAGATACTGATACTAGATACTTTTGAAAAATGTATCTTGATACAAGATACAAGATACTTTTTTTGTATCTAAGATACGTATCTAGATACAAGTATCTTAGATACTTAACAACACTGGTGGACAGGGGCCCGGCGAGTAAAAGGGGGCCCGGGCGTCGGGACATATCATAAACAGCGTGATAAACAGTGATAAGCAAAAAAATCCATCACCAGTTTTCGAGAGTTGCAACATCGTATCGTTCGTGAAATCAATGACAGGGGAAAAAAGGTCGTCAGCGATTTTTCCAAGACTTGTGACTTATCAGGGGCCCGCCGTTCCTTCTGTACAGGGGCCCGGAATTTCTCCCGGCGGGCCTGTCCCTGTCTTGCCCCTTTCCGCATCTTAATCTATTTTCCTATGGTTACGTTTATCCTGATTGCAACTTCCTGTTTCCAATACAAATCCTGTACTTCCAATCGTACTTCCGGCTAAGTAGTAGCTGCAACGCAAAATAGATGTTCGCAAAAATCTGAACAAAACTATAAAAGCTCTGCGTCTTATCTTCTTTACCTATGAACATGCTGCTGCAATATTAACCTGTCTAAACTAAATTGCGTAGCCTATCTACTATCGTAGCTGGCCCGTCCGTGATAAATAACTCAAGGCAAATTATTTACAGAACTGCAGTCCGTATATACATACAGTGCCATCTCTATTTTAGTCTCCTATTTCATTCTAATACAACTCATTCTAATACTACGAGAAGCAGCACTGTCGACTGCCCGTCGAGTGTTCGAGGACTTTTGCCTTCACTCGACACTTCTGTTTACGCATTCGCTTCCTCCTCCTTACTTTGGGTCAAACATTATGGTTCATTTTCCAGACCAATTAGTATCGTCCGCATCGCCGCTAGAAAAAACTGATTTAAATGTCTCGTCTGACTTATAACCGACTTACTGTTCCGTCTGCAACGGTGAACATATCCCGATAAACATTCGACATCTGTTGAGAATTATGCTCGATCAATTACAAGATTTATAATAATATTCTTAAGTTCTCAACTACCGAAGACATTCTTCGAGAAGAGAAGACCCTTGGCACAGACCGCACATTCCTAGACAGGATTCTTATCGAAGAAAAAGCGAAGTTTACCTTTGAACTGAGAACAGAGAATCGAGTTGAATTAGTAGTTGTACGACGACCCCGAGAATTTAAAAAAAGAAAACATCACGGCGGGCGGGCGTGTTGGTTGAAATTTAGATGACAAGTAGTAGCGTGCGATGACCAACATTGCAGCTGGCATATAGCCTACTACGCCAATTCAACTGGTGGCCTATACGGTGACTATTCGAAATGCATGATTTAAAATTCTAATGCGATGCGCTTCAGTCTAGATATTATGCAAAACACCCGGATGATTACGATGAATACCTCAGCGATGAGAAATTTTATCACTACAGGCGAGTTCTATTCAGAAGAACGCCGTTGACTACAGTAAGTCTGTCTATACACCGAAAATGCAGCACTGCGCTTTGTACCCGGTCCAAGAAATGAAATATTTCAGCCAATATATATTCTTTCTCTAACAGCGTTGTTGAGCAGAGAGACTCGGTCTACTCCAGTGGACGCATACTACTATTAGACTGAGCAGTTCTCGATAATCTCATGACACATTGGAATGCGCACATAAATAAATAAATATATATATATATATATATATATATATAACATGGAATGTAGCTAATTATGCAGAACGGTGCAAACGAGAGTCGACGCAATGTCAGCAATAATCGTGTCGCATGCTGAATCTCTTTAACATGCAGATATTCAGTCAGCCATTTAGAAACAGTAATTAGCGTTGTCGGAATGATGTTAATGTCAGCTTTATATGCCCAATAGACCGCATCAAAGTCTATGGCCTGTGTAGTTCAAGCAAGCGACTGCATGCAAATGCAGTTCAAACTGTGGCGTATATCAATGGGGATTCTGTTTCCAGCGTCGCCCGTTTTTCTAAGGAAATAAGGAAAATTATTAGACTTTTCGGATCCCAGAAAAGTTTAATTTTTCATTATTTTAAAAAATTTATTCCACCCATGTCTAATGCATAAACAGTACAGAGGTTTAAAATGAGCTAATTTGAGTGATTTCAATGGAATCTGGCACTCCTATTCAGACTTTGCAGTCTTAGAAAATAATAGGCTATTAAAACAAATACAGACAATAAGCAGGGACGTAGCCAGGAATTTGATTTGGGGGCATAGATATGGAGGGGGTATAAATCTTAATTATAAACCACATAAACCATATAAATCATATGTAAATCACAAAAAAAACTTTGAGGTAGACTGATTTTGGAGGTATATGTACCGATATATCCCCCGTCGCTACGCCCCTGACAATAAGTAATACTAGCAGTGCCTTACAGTACATGCTCACATACTGTAAATGTAGACGTGTTAGTCAACGAATGTTGTCACCGAGGGTCAATAGTATGCTCGTCGTTGGAAGTATCTGCTGCCGTGTGAGTCATGGACGTCCGTCATTGAGCGTATTAATTAAGCAGATGCATTTCTATGCAGCGAATGCGTCTCATTTGTAATTATAACTTCCGATTCTACAATACACGACTACCTCAAATACTACTGTTTCTTGAAGTTTCGCTCTATATAAATTGACCCGATTTGCGTAGCATCGATAGATGGCGCTATAGACTCCGCTTTATGTGCCGCGTCAAATTTTATCCCGCACATTCGTCGCGACGCATCGTAGCCTACGGTGTCAGTGGTGGTCTGAACCCCGGTTAATGTGGAGGAACTCCCATTTTACAAGCTTAAGGCACTTTTTCTTTTCAATCACCCTAATTTTCATTTTGTCTGAATCATTTGATTCGATTTCCAGAACCAAACGTTGATCTGCGCCACAGACCGGCTTCTCGGCGGCTCGCATATTATATCATTATTGCAAGTGTAAAACGAGAACAAGGCAGAATGCAACGAAATTCAGGCAATCCGACTGTTTAAAAATTGTCGGAATGACAATTGACACATATTGAGTCTAACTCATTCACCAACTTCAGTTCAAATTCCAAACGTAGATAAGTCATCCATGACTACGAATCGGCGCTCTTCTGCTAAACTTGAGTTTTGCACTAATCAAACCCGTCTGGATAGTTAGAATGTCAGTCAACGTCAACTGTACCATAATATTGTACCATCATAATTATGACAGTCGCAAATAAAAAAATGATTCACACTTTTAAGCTTTGTCTTAAGTCTTAAGCTTAAGTCTGTCTGTCTGTCTGTCTGTCTGTCTCTCTCTCTCTCTCTCTCTCTCTCGCTCGCTCGCTCTCGCTCTCTCGCTCCCTCTCTCGTCTGTCTGTCTCTGTGTCTCTGTGTGTGTCTCTCTCGTCAGTCTCTCGTCAGTCTCTCTCTCCTGTTTTTGTTTCTGTGTTTCTGTCTCTGTCTGTTTTTTCTCTCTGTCTCTCGTCTGTCTCTGTCTGTCTCTCTGTCCGTCCGTCCAAATGACTTTGTCATGCATTAGTCTCAAAAACCTTTGGCATAAAACACCGGAAAGTAGAGGAACCTTTAGACGTTCAGTTGTGTGCATTTAAATTATGGCAAAATAATGGGACCAATGTGTTATACATAAAAATAGACTTGAAAGCTAAGATGACTTTGAACATTGAGCGCGATGTGAAACTATTTGTCTTTTGGAAGCCAAGAACTTCAAAAAGAACGGTGACACGAACGCACAGACAACACACATGTCTGTCAGTCGAACAGTACACGACGAAACTTACGAATAGCTATCGTAACTAATGTTATATATCTTATTTAGCCTATTTTTCGATTCAGAGAAGACGGCAAATTGAGAGGAAAGTTGTACTCCTCCCCCTTCTTTTAGGAAATTTGGGTGTCGCAGTTAATTTTGTGCGCAGTTAGTCTATGCGTTAGAATAGCGAATAAACATTTAATTTTCTGGTGTATGGTGCTGGAGACGCATAAATATTGATCGAACCCCTTGAGAGCAGTTCGTCGAAACACCTCAAAGAATGAAAACGAATTTTTAGAATCAGAGCGCAAAAAATCGAAGAATCAAATGTCACAACCGAAGATTTCACACGCGAATACGTCTTCTGATGGGCCCGAGATGTTAGCAAAGATGAACAAAAAATGAGGCCTCTAGAGCGCCATTAGAAACAAAAGACCTGGAAGAATAATTTTTATACTTCTGTAGCGTGCTTTAGAGTGGCTTAGGAGACATTATTACCTGCGTGAAATAATAAAAGTACTGCAAGCTTCAAAATTGAAGATTAACGTCCTCATTCATATTTAGTCCCAAAACAGAAACTTGAACCTTAATAGCGAGAACGATCAACATGGAGTAAATATTTAAATCAGCTTTTAACTGTTGTTAGATAGTCCACCTTTCAACGCAGGCAACACTTTTCAGCCATTGTTCTCATATAGACTAAAAGTAAACCGTTGCAATTCGATAGTGTGTCTAAAAGTGAACGCGAGACCATTGGCAACCTCATTTCTAAACAGAATCTACTGTATAACCAGTGGCGTAGCGAGGGTTTCCGTTCCGGCGCCCGAAGGCAGAACGTACTAATGACGCCCTCAACTACCGAGAAATCTCGACAAACAAGAAAAGGTTGTCAACTATACCAGGGTCGTTCCATAAATAAGTTACAAAACGATGCAGTTTAGCGAGTTTTTACAATTAAAGAAACCCGAAATATGCGTTTTGAAACAACCCTGACAAAGTTTTACAGCGATGACGTCACAATGACGTCATCTGTAAACATTGAATATGGCGAGATTGCCCGCTAGATGCATCCCGCGAGGAACAACGTTTCAATTCGTTTTTTATGGGCTAAGGGACTTAGCGCGAATGTCATTCGCTCTGAATGTGCCCACCAATATCATATAAGCCTATGGTGACAGATGTTTTACAAGATCGACGATACACTGTTGGTGTAATAAGTTTGCTAAAGGCAGAGAAAGTCCTGTCGACGACAAACGACCCGGCCGGCACGTTGTTGCACGGTTGCCCCGACCAGTAAAGTGATTGCAGCAACCACTGGGTTCATAAGGTCTGACCTTTGCGTGTCAATTTCAGTCATTGTTCTGCACACCAGTAGGCCTATGTCATTTACCCATGCTCGTACATCTGTTCACTGATTCGTTAGATGTTCATTTGATGAAAATGTTCAACTCAGCGTTTGTGACGAAACATATAGCCGGGTAAAATAATTCACAGACTCGCTGTTATAGTGCACGTAATGTCATAGAAATGATGTCATGTTTCTGAAACGATATTTCCGTTCGTCATTAGATTCTGCACAAAACGTATATATTTTGGATTTGTTTCATTGTAAAAACTAACTAAACTGCATCGTTTTGTAACTTATTTATGGAGCGATCCTCGTATTTCGCTCAGTTAAATTACATGAACGCGCGGACGGTACAGTATCAGCGCAATTTAACTGAGCGAAACAAATAAATGTTGACAATTTTTTACTTGTCACGATTATTCGGTTGCTACTGGTGTCAATTCCCAGAATGTATATAAATATATATCTAAGCAATATATTGAAAAAATATTTGGGGGGGGGTCGATTTTGGCGCCCCTCGGCGCCCGGTGGCGGTTGCACCGTTGCTGCCCTGTCCCTCGTTACGCCACTGGTTTGCAATTTAGAATGAAACGATGAAAACAGGTTTTAGGATCCACCTATTGTATTTTTTTATCCTCTGCGTTACAAATGCCAAATGAAATGGCAATCATTCAAGATTGTGAATAAAGTAAAAACCTGACCACAAAGTTCGTGCATTGCTTATAGTACATGGGTCTTACTTGCTGGGCCGCTTTATCCAGTAGGCACTGTGCCTATGGACTACGAAGTTCTCAGGAGCTTATGAACGCCAGAAAATAAAGTATTCGAAGCACAAATATAATATCTCACTTAAAAACTATGACAGATATTGCAGATACAAATTTAGTAACGTGGGTAACTTTGACAGTTTCTGTTAAACTGTAAACAGTGTAAGATGAGCGCTTGGTTCTTTGCATTAGCTGCCGAGATCCTACAAAGTACGAACTCATAATGAGAATGCCTAAGACCTACGAAGGTATTAAAACGGCCATGGTTACCTGGCTATTGAAACGATCTTGCCATCGAATCAGTGGCGTAGCCGGAATTTCCCGAAGGGGGGGCTACGACCATTCCCAACTTCAAGAAATCCTGACAAGCAAAAAAGGTCGTCTCCTATTAATATTTTGCTTAAGTTAATTATATAGCTAAATGAGCGCGTACAACTATATTGATATATTTCTTTGCTTTTTTTCTTTGTTTCTACATTAAGCCCGATTTTTACGCCCCTCTACCCACAAAATAATAATACGCAATAAAAAATATTTTTGGGGGTCGGGCAACCAAGGGGGTTTAACCCCCAAATTCCCCTGGCTATGCCACTGGATCGAATATCAGTGAATAGTCGCAGCAGCGATATGAAGCCTCCAGGTCACGGTACAGAAGACTTAGTTGGTTAATAAGGTAGCGCAACAGAATTACAGTACCCAACAAAAGTACAATACTTCAAAATGTCTGGTTGGCAGAAACCTCCTTCAGGCAACGCGAATTCTTTTGCATCCAACGTACTGAATGAACTTCAATCATTCAAAATGCACTAACAAAATGTCTGTGGGCGTTTCATCGTCGACAAAGTCCGTCTATGTAGTGTTCTGTTAGGTCACACTGAATCAATTATGAGCAATAGTTGACTGATCCGTCACCAGGGGTCGGTATTTTACACGCATCGCGTTCATCCTATATTCCTATAGGTCTATCATCAGTGCTATTATTTCCCGTACTTCGGCGCGTTTTAAAATCTCCTATACTGGGGTCAAAGCGTTCCTTCCAGTATACGAACAAAGCCTCTAGTTGGATGTCAAAAGGAAAGCGAACAATTTTTTACAGTTATCAGGTGGCTGAGTGGGAATGGAATATGGAGACGACGAGTAAAAATCTGGAGTATTAGCTGGCGACAACATATGAAATATAAGAGCTGTTCTCTTTCGTATCGTTCAGTTTTCAAAGCAGACCAATGCAGCAGCAGCAGAAGCCAAACAGGAGGCAGCTTCGAAGAAAAATACTCTCTGAAATAAAAATTCTATCAGTAGATTTCACCAAAATGGATCTCCTGTCCTTTCAATCTTTGGTCTTGTATATGTTTTGTGCCCCGAGTTCCAGGGGTGTAACGGAATCAGTTCTCAGTTTTTCTTCGGTTCGAGTGAACCGTTCGCTGAATCATGGCGTTACGACTGATACCGCAGTTCTAGTGCACTAGTTTCTTCTCGTTCTATTGTGTGAATGGTCGGTGGAATAGTAATTTCGGTGATTAGTAAAACAGTCTAGTAAGTAATTAGCAAAGGCCTACGCTGCTAAGGCCTAATGGCAGCCACCCCCACCAGAAGAGGTCTGCAGTCTGCACCTGGGGGATGAAAGGAGGTAACCGATACATGCATGACTAACTTTTTGCCAATTTTCTAGCTTCTGACCGCCTGTTAACAGTTGCCAACGTTTTGTTGACTCGGCAAACTTTGCAAACTTCTTGCTAACTCTGAGATCTTCTTTCGAGCTTACCCAACTTCCTTCTGCTTACATTTCTTGCTGCTTTCTAGCGTTGCCTACTTCTCTCTAACTTTGCTGGCTTCGATATCATTTTCATCTTCGCATACGTATATGCCTATACTATTAATCCCTTGAATAGAGTGTTGTTGGGCTAGCGAACCGGCTGTTATTGTATCAGCATCACACCCTTGGCTTGTTTGTTGTCTTTAAAGTAACCTTAAATAGTGGGTTAAGGCTGACATGTCTAAAGGAAAAGTCTCAACCACTACTGCTGAATTGCTTAAGCCTCAGGGAATCACCAAGGATCGATTAGTCATGCTTACTTTCGCATGAATATATGCTTAAAGCTGCGTACGAATAAACAGCAAGATGTCTTAACTAAGAAATAATAATAATAACAAGAAGAAAATACTATACGCCTTTACAGCATCAGTTTCAAAACACAAATTTGGGCATCAATCGATAGCACCCAAAACCCATCCGCTAAACATCAGTCAGAGTGGGAAACAGCAGCAGAACAGACTGCGGAGATAAATCCACTGGAAGAAATGTGTTTTTAATCAAGACAGGCTCGTCGGAACGAATTTTTTTAGCAGAGGGTGCATTCATAGTCCATTTTGTAAATTGGTATGTTTTGGCTGCTTCTCCTTATGTACCTGACACAAGGGGCAGGGATATTTTTACACCCCCTAATACCCTCCAACACCCTAATTTGAGGTCGACACCTCCCCAAAATGTGGTAATGTGACAAGGGTATGCATACAAAATGCATACTAATTAGCTCCGGACACCCCCCATTTGAGGTCGACACCCCCTGAAATTCACATTTCTAGAAATATCCATGCAAGGGGGTAAATACATCCATAGCGTTTTCCTTCACTGCACCCCCTAAGATATTCCAGGGGGTTCAGCTGCACTATCTGCACCTCCAGTTCCGACGAGTCTGAATCAAGAGCTATTTCATCGACAGTTTTCGAAATCATCAGCTAGCGACCTCTGCTCTTAACACTTAACAAATTTCCATCCATAAGATAATCAAGATATAGTTTTGTGATATATTTTTAGACACGTTGTGTTCTACCAGCAGTAGGTCTATGCCTAGAGACGTAAGCCTACGATTACGTAATGTCTATAAATAGCGCTGACTAGTCTGCGCATTCCAACGAACGAACGAGCAAATAGTGCATCAATAGTTGAAACGGTTCCAAAGAACAGGACACGCCCATAGCCTCAGGCCTTTGTATCGTATTTTAGCGCTTCTACTCTAAGCGAAGCTTGCAGCTCAAAAACACAAATAAACATTTACACTGTGATAAAAAATCTGCAAACGTCTTTCTATTATTTTTCACGTAGGCTTTCAAAATGTCTCATCAGCACATAATTTCTGAACATTAGCACATAATTTCTCCCAAGGTGATGGCATGAACCAGAGTGTATTAAATTTCACGATGAGCAAATTGAAGCCACTAAACTTCACCAACAAAAATCACAGTCATAGTTTACTATAGTCGTTAAATCTACGTATTAATACGTACAGAATTAACAAACCGTACAACTGTATGGAAAAATAACATTTCGTTAACAGCAACAACAACAACAACAACAACCAGGTTTAAAGTGGTCCAGGAGGGTCTGCTCTGTGTGAGAACCACTATGTTCACCACCACTAGGTAGTTGAAACCAAACGCCGTTCACCCCACCACTATGAGGACTACCGGTAGTTTGCCTGTCAGCACAGTACAATAGCGAGTCGTCGAGTCTTATTTTGTCCAGAATCTTAAATCAGATTGTCGCCGAATAGTATACATTAGGCAAGGCAGTGGCATTCTGAAGTTCTGAACCAGGCCACACACAGACCAACAGACCGACCGATTTGTGTCAACAGTTTTAATCAGCTCACCTCGATTAACTCAAATGTGATAAGAACTTTTAACAGACATCGAGATAATTATAATTCGGAAATTTTCAAATTTATGCCCGGCGAATATCCTGTCCAGATGCGTGACGAAACGGAATTGTTGAACTTGCAAATTGGCGCAACATAACTGACATAACACGACTCCACATGCAATGAAAAATATACTATGAGACTTCTCATTGTGTGTTGCGTTTGGCTAAAGACGCGTCCGTATTTCAAAGACGATAAGCGTGTGTGTGCATAGGTGTTGCAAACGTATAAAAAGAAAGAAAAAAAACATAAAAACGCGTTTTTTCTGGAAATATAAAAAACGTAGAAAAACGTTGAAAACACGTTCATCTACTTTTCGCCATCACAAAAATTAACATGCTAATATTTTACTGTGGTTGCGTAATTAGTTTATAAACAAAGAAAAGCAAGTCAACGAGAAACACTCATTAGTAACGCAGAAAGCGCTAACGTATGCCTATTTATTTATTGTGATAATTTGTTAGCAGCTTTTTTGAATAAATATTAACATTGTCATGGCGCCAAATTAATAAGCTCGTCTAAAAATCATAGACAGTCAAGTCATAGACAGTCAAGACACGAAAGCGATCATCTTAGGTTTAACGTAAACGTATCACCTTCAAAACTTGTTTAGACTCATATTCTAAGAAATTCTAAGCAACTGCCGATAATATTTTAAAATATACCGCACCTTTTCGTATAAATTTCGTACAATTTACAACAGAAACAAGATAATTCAGCTCAACGTGGTTCGTATTTCGACTTTTCAAAATTGCCGCGTTTTGACGCTAAACTTCACGTAATTTAAATTATGTAGCGCCTTGATCAATATTTGAAAATTTCGATTCACCGCTTGTCTGACCCATGATCTAGAAATAATGGAAATATCGTATTGCAGAACAGCCGTTAAAAAACGGAATAGACTAACAAACGTAAAAAATAAAAAAAAACGTAAAAAACGCTTTTTTTGGAGAAAAAAAACGAAAAACCTTTGTAACATCTGTGTGTGTGCATGTGCGTTTGTGTGTGCGCGCGTGTGGGTGGCTCGTCCTTTCTCACTCAGCCGGGCTTACTACCGGCTACGACGGAGTTACTGTAGATCTCAGTGATAAACGTTGCAATAAATACCAGTTACAGTAGCGCAACACTGAACGGCATTGACCATGGCTTAGTCTTATCTGGAGCCTTCTAATTTCTTGAAATTCTTACAGAGCCGTAGCTCGAGTGTTTGGCGCCCGGGGCAAGGCATGCATTTTTCGGTCCCAATGTAGTTTGGAAACTGGGGAGGGGGAGGAGCTGGTGATGACCTTTTTGCTTTCCTTTCAGACTTTTCGCCATCTTGAGGAGTAAAAGAGTAAATAAAGTGCTAGTAGTGATTACCTTTTTTGCTTGTTATACATGCTGGAAGTGCCTTCGGAGGGCGTTTTAAACTTCTTAGCTGTAACTCCCGTGACCCGTCGTTAATAAAACCAAGGCATGGACTCTGGCACCACCCCCCCCCGCCTCCAAGACGACGCCAAGGGCAGCTTGCTCCCCTGCCTCCACCTAGTTACGGCTCTGAATTCGTATAGTTTATTCAGATTAATATCATTCTTCTGTCAAAATCTCTTGAAGACGGTGTCTGAACAGTAGGCCTTCGGTACTGGATTCTTTCGCGCGCCATCTTTTGCCGCCATACGAATAATGCATTGATCTAATAATTGATTTTCGTGATTTTTGTCACGTAGACACAAAAAGACAGTTAATCCTACTGAGCTAAACACCAGAGTTTGGCCAATGATCAGTAGCTATCTAGCAACTTTAGGTGTGTTGTTAGGAGCTGGTAATTTCGCTGCTAAAAATTGATACCCAGAGGAGCGGAACCTTTTAGACTCGACTCGAGGGTTTCTGACCGAAGCAACGTTGGCCACATTGTTGTTACGCCACCGAATGGAAATTTAAGCGATTCATGTTTTGTAGCTAGAGAATGTCAATATTGTAAAAAATCTTACCTTACATCACCTCAGTGGTTCTCACACTCTCCTGAACCACTTTAAACCTGTTATATTATATCATGTCATATTATTTTGCAGTGTCTAGATTTCGTACATACCTTTCTCAGAATTTTGCTTATCTGTAGTAGACTTGCTTTCGTTCACTGCAGTATCACCTCTATCGTTGGTCGTTTTAATGTATATCTTTCTCTCTGGTTATAATTGAAACAAGCGAGTCGCGCTGCTGTTTAACACCCTTCTTTTTAAGAGAACCAGACCGTCTCTGCTGTTAGATCAGCTGCAGTATCCGAACCACTTTCAGCGTCTCCTGTTTTACTGAAAACCCAGGCCAGAAAGTCAAATCCACCGACCAACAAAGTGACACACTCCGCAGTATAATGTATGCGGTTAGATTACAACGTCTACCACAGAAGCAGAGACAGAGACAGAGACAGAGACAGAGGCAGAGGCAGAGGCAGAGACAGAGACAGAGACAATGAGTTACGTGCACAGCATCATTTGGGAAGGACCCGCACGGCTTTTTAATGCTGAGAAGAAATTTATTCAGCAACAGACCTTACTCAGATGCGCTTTCCAACAACAAATTAAGTCTTATATTCGTCAGAATGCCTTTAGCGAATAAGCATACAACAACAACAACAACAACAACAACAATAATAATAATAATAATAATAATAATAATAATAATAATAATAATAATAATAATAATAATAATAAACTCTACCCTTTAACAACTTGGCAATCAAATTGTAATTAAGTAAATCTTGTCAATGTATATAGCGCTTTCGAAAGTAGTCTCGTGGTGAGTAAATAAGTAAGACGAAATTTCTATAGCGCTGCTAGAAGCTTGGCGCAGTGCACCAGCTTATTCACGAGCGCTCAATCTGGGTGAAATCCATAGTCCGTAATCCGTAGTCCGTGGTGGTCAAGGTTGTAGATCCAGGTAGGCAGTCGCAGTGGTGGTCTGTTATAGCAAAAATAAGTAAGTAAAGTCCTTCTCGAGCTCTCGAGGCTCATTGAGCGGCGCTGATCTCCGTTTCAAGGCTCTCAGTCAGGCGATTGGTGCAGATGATACGGGACCAGTGTTCTCATGTAATACGTCTGTTTACTCTGCGGATTAATCCGCTACTCAGTTGCCATCACCATCTGGCGATTGAAGGCTGAGTTGACCTTTAATAGGGGCTCAAACGGGGCTTAAAGAACATCGTTCCTTCAGCGTTCCTCTGAGCAGCCTCTACACTCTACAGCGTGTAGACAGCTTCTGCCTTTTGCCGTCCTGTCCTGTCCATTAGGCCTGTATCTTCCAATGAACCTAGTTCTTTTTAGAATCTAGACTTAAAATCTCTTTAAGCTGATCTTTCCTCCGTCTTCTGCTCTGTGGTGTCCTATACTCCGACTGATCTCTGGAATTTACATGACCTAACATATATGACAGTTGTTCTAGAATAACTTATAGGCCTACTTGGATTTTAAAATGAATCAAGTCTAAATCTCCAAATGTTAACAATTAGCTATTGTGGACTAACTGATAATTTTTAAACCATGGTTTAATTCTGTAACAACTCGATAAATGAATTTAATTGTGTACACAGTTTTCAAGCGCGGTTTTCTGCAAAGATGACAAAAATCACAAAAAGTGAATAAATTTACTGAATACTTCCTGCGCCTGTACAGTCAACGGGAATAGTCAATGCTATTCGCGCGGTCATCTGCAGCCTATAGTTAGACGCTATAATACCGACCTTATCTGCTAATACAGACAGTCTGTTTTGTTCAGTTCCAGTTCCAGTGTCTTATCTTTATACACTTAACGACCGACGTTCCGACTCAAAATATCATTTGTCCTATCTTTTTATCTTATTCAAGGGGTGATTGCCCCTTTTAACGAAATCAAGTTTATACTATAAAATTAATATCAGTGTGAGATTTTCTGACACAGAAAGGGTTTGATCGCTCATCAGCTTTACCCTATGATATATACAGGGTGGACCAATAAAACCAGAACCAACATCTTTCATTGTAAATAATTTCACAACCTCTCACTCAAAATGCATGAAATTTGGCGGAGTTATGCGGCGAATGCAGCTATTTAAGTTTGCTATTCAAATTCCAAAGTGTAGAGGCGCCACCTTACGAAAACCAGGCTAAGTGTCGGACGCGTTCATTAAAAAATATGAGCTGCCATGTTTGATTTGCTAAAATTAGTAACTGACGGTTTTAATGCAGCGCTAAAGCAGGGATGGGCACACATTTTTATCCGATGGTCGCAAAAGTGTCTGAGACGAAAGCCGAGGACCGCACAATTTTTATTGGCATTTAGAATTAAATTTTTAAGTAGTCTCCAAAACGACTTTAACATAACGTATTAAATACTGTTCAGTACAGTAGTATAAGTAAATTATTAATAAGCCAAAACTGTCAAGAAAAATTAGTAAATATTAAAAGCATTATTTCTAGTTAACGATCAAGTGCTAAAGTGTAAATCCAATTTGAATGCTGAATTTTCCAGTGAGGCGTTGTCAGATGGTTCATATATTTTAGAGGGCAGCACATTAATGCAATATTTCTTGATGTCGGTGGCCGCACAAAAGAGCTTCGAGGGCCGCATGCGGCCCACGGGCCGCACTTTGCCCATCCCTGGTCTAAAGTCTAAACAAATGTCATTACTTATTATCTTCTGCTTTTATAGCGTCACAGTGCAGGGTCATAGCTGGGCATGGGCTTGGGGGCTCAAGCCCCCAAGCCTGAAATGAAATGAATTCAAGCCCAAATGGCGTTGCGGGCTCAAAAGGAAGGGAGGGGAGCGGGTCTTGGGCTTCAGCCCCCCAAACCTAAAATCCTGACTACATTCCTGTCACAGTGACGTCTTTGTTTTATTTACAGCCTGTTTTTGCAAGGTAAATACTATAAATTCTCAGATAAGATTGGCAGAATATCGCAAGATAATCGTTTCCTAATAAAGGATTTGCGTCGGGAGAATTTTTTGATTTCCCGACGACTTCTGACGTAACTTCCGAATAAGGTGTTGAGTAGAACGAATCTTGAAGCCTGCCGAAGAAAGTCGATAGTGCAGGTACGACGGAGAGGCAGCAAGGCTTCTCAACATCCCTACCCTCTCTAGGAGATCGCGCCTTCTCACGAGGCGGACCACTTCCATGGAATACTATTCCGCCGGAAATCAGAATGGTCAAAGACCGACCCATTTTAAAAAACTGACTGAAAACTCATCTATTTCTGGAGTCATTTATCCTTTGTAAAAGCGCCGCTGTCTTTGGCCCTGCTATGCTTACGGCCAGTGACGCAGCCACGGGGTTGTTTGGGGTTGTTCAAACAGCCCCACTTCAAAGAATATGACCAACACAATTTATGTTAACCCGTTGACTTTTGGCTGAAAAAGGGTTAGTGGGGGCGGGGGTCGGCCGCGGCTTCAGTGTTCAGTTGCATAGTGCCTCCAGTTAACAGCCCCACTTTGCACAAGCTGGATACGCCACTGCTTACGGTGCTATATAAATAGTCCAGTATACAATACAATACAAAAGGCAGTGATTATCCACGCTCTGCCCAGACGAAAACCAATATCACAGTTTTCAGAAATTAATGTGCTGTCAGGAAGAGAACCCACAGACACACCAACCAATGTGAAATTGCACGACAGACTGGCATCTGTCAATTTTTTATTAGTTACTAATTGTAACAATCAAACATAGCAGCTTGCTTTTTGACAAACGCATCTGCGCTTACTTAGCCTGATCTTCGCTATGTGGCGCCACTGCGCTTTGGAATCTGAAAGAAGAAACCTAAATGGCTGCATTCGGGATGCAATACTGCAGAAGTACATAAACTTTTATGCATTTTGACCCAGAGGTTGTGAAAATATTTAAAATATATACAATAAAGCAGGGTGGTACTGGTTTTATGGGCCCACCCTCTCTCTCTCTCTCTCTCTCTCTCTCTCTCTCTCTCTCTCTCTCTCTCTCTCTCTCTCTCTCTCTCTCTCTCTCTCTCTCTCTCTCTCTCTCTCTATATATATATATATATATATATATATATATATATATAGCCTGTAAGCATATATACATGGTGGGCTAATATAATATATTGACTGACTCTGTACTTTTAAACATAACACCCACATATATAAAAATTATGTATACACCCACACACACACACACACACACACACACACACATATATATATATATATATATATATATATATATATATATAAAAAGTAGGCGTTCATGTGTGTTTATTTGTGCGTGCGTGTTGGTGAGCATCACTCATAGTGTCCTATTTAGCTCCACTAGTCGTCTATCATATCATCCACAACAGTGGAGGACTTGGGCAATCGTAGATCAATTAATTGCACTCTGGGGTCCATTGAGTCGAATGCTTTAGTGTAGTGAACGCGAACGCGTTGGTCGCCAGAGTTACTCTTCGAGTTCGCTCGTGCGGAAAGTCTGAACAAGGCGCGCAATTACCACTCGATCGTCGCATAATGAAGACCAGGCCATTACGGTCCTTCGCTGATTGAAAACTCTCTCCCACCGACCGTCTCGACACTTTCATTCGCTGGTTTGGTCTTTCCGTCGGTCGTTTGTCTTTTAATTTCTTCCAGCGTTCCTTTGTTCCCTTCATTCCTCCGTCGTCGACCACTCCTCCGATCAATCTATTTATTGCTCTTCGATCGATCGGCAGTCAAGAGGACAATTTTCGTAACGTCGATTTGCAGACTCATAGGCAGAAACTGTGTTGTTGTGTGTCGGTGCAGTGGCGTAGCCAGGATATCCGGAAGGGGGTTTTGGTTTTTGGCTTCGACCGTGACCAACTTTGGACCAACTTCGGATAAATCTTGACAAACAAAAAAGGTTATCTCCTCTATTTTCCCTGACAAGCAAAAAGGTCATCGCCTCTTAAACCGTTACATTCTATACTAGCCAAGAGGGTTTTAACCCCCAAAATCGCGTCAGAAAATTAAAAAGGCATTAGAGTATTTTGTTTCGGGCAGCCAAGGGAGCGGGTAAACCTCCAAACCCGCCTTGGCTACGCCACTGTGTGGGTGTGTATGTGTGTGTGGGTGTGTGTGTGCATGACCTCTGGAGGGGTTCTCGGTTGCGCTCGATCAACCTGAAGTCACCTCTTTGTGGATACGAGGTGAATTCTTTCTTCGGAATCTTCGATCCGGTTCGGTCGTTCGCCCGATCGATGCATCTTCCGGTTTTCCTTATACACAGCCCAAGCCCCCTCCCCTCCCCCCCGCCACGCCATTGCGCACAATAAATCGTCGCCAAATGTAAGAGTCTGTAACCTTTCTTCGGACATTTATAGAAACCGAGAGATATATACAGACGACGTTCTGCTGCCACGGCGTCACCCGGCACAGCCAGGACCCTTTCGCATCAATCAAGTCGTCTGCGTTCCCCTTCCTCCATCCCTTCCTCCCTTCCTCCCTCTGGCCTTCAGTCGATCAGGGACTCTCGGCGGTTAACAGCCACCGGTCGACTGAGGAGCGCAGTGGAGCAGGTAGCGTCACTTTGGCAAGCGGTCTAGAGCGAAGCAAGAGCCTGCGACGACGACGACGACGACGACGACGACGACGACGACGCCGGGACGCGTTGATTTAATCAAGGGCAATTGCGTCGCGGTCGTCGATATTAATGGCGCCATGGATCGGTGACTGGAACGGCGACGCGATGCTAGACAGATAGATGGAGGGTCACCAGCCTGCCCCCTCCGGAGGACCGGACGGCGACCTCCCCGCGCGCGCGCGCTCTCCAAAAAGACCAGCCGAGGCTTCCGGTAGGTTTGATGCAGGGAACCTATAGCAGCAACACCGACAAAATTAAAGATCGAAGATGGAGACCACCGACGAATCGCCAAAAGAGATGCGAACTGCGAAGAGATGGGAGTACACGGGGTGGGTGGGTTGGTGGGTTGGTGGGTGGGTGTTGGCAGACTTTGCAGTGGAAGTGTTCAGGTGGAATGAAGTAATGCGTCATAATAAATCATCGAATTGGCGATGAATGCGGCGAAGCGAATCGAGCGAGAACTACAAGGCCTCAGCCTCGATTCGCCAGAGGGCGCAAGTGGACATTGACACTAAAGAGCAGAGAACAGACGGGAAAAGACATCCAATTCGTGAGCTTTCAGCTTTAAACATGAAGCTAGAGAAGAAGAAAGAGAAGAAGAAAAAAGAGTGGACTACTGTCAAAGAAAATGTGTGTTTATGGAAAGAAGACTCTAGACTCTGGAATAGCATATTAAGACCAAGCAACGCATAGGAATTCTATCTCTCCAACATGAAAACAAGCATGTCTTAGCATAACAATAATGTTAGAGACCTACTCGATAAACATACACACGATCTTTTGAAAGCAATAGATTCTAAAGATAAGAATGCGTTGGATGATGATCAGAGTTCGAATTCATGGACTCTGGACTCCAGAGGCGCATCTACCATACAGCAAGAATAAGCAAGGCATTAGGGCCCAGAAGAACTGGGGCCCTTTTTGGCCACCAATGTAAAAAAGAAAGTAAATAATAACAAAAGTAAATAATTAAAAACACATTAAAAATCAGTCTTAATCAGATAAATTTGGTAGGTATTAAATATGTCAGCGCTACAAAAACAAAGCCGTTTTACAGTTTTCAGTTTCCGGAATCCTGTGACAGACGATGCGTTATTATTAAGTGTTAAAAATTGCTAAGCCTTAGTGCACTGTTCGTCATGTTGTGACTTTTTAAGTTGAAGGGGCCAGTGGCGTCGCGTAATGGAAGCCAGGGGATGCCCGCGCATCCCACAAAAATTTAAAAAAATTATGGTGTCTACAAAAATTCAAAAATTTCGTTCATTATTGTTGCGTTTGCGTTAAGTTTGACCACACTCCATTCCATACATGCATTGGAAATGTCTTTTATGATATCTATGTTTATCCTATATGTCTATGTTTATGTCTACAGTCTATGCCATTTATGTTTACGTGGACGGTGGAATAACTTATTTGACAATTTTCGTTCTAATGATTGACTGCAGTTTCTGAGATGGGTTATTGCAAAACTTAGTAGTTTAAAAACTACAATTGGTTAAACTCGATGCCCCCCCGGCGTCAGAAGTGGGCATCCCCTAGCAAAATTGTTGCGCGACGCCACTGGAAGGGACCCATTAATAATTTTTGCATTAGAGCCTAAAAATCCTAGCTACGCCACTGCTCTGGAGGCGATAGACCGCGCTGGATTAGGGACAAGATAAAAACAATGAACCTGCAGGGCTCATCGTCTCTACAACGAAAGTGTCCTCAAATAAACGTATTAAATTTTAAAAAATTAATAAAATAGGGCTATGTCGACTTTAATGCCCGGTAAGCCCATTATGGATACCGAAATCTAGTGGCGGCTCCAGGATTTGGCATTTGAGGGCCGTTGGGGTGGAAATTTCTAAGCGTGGGGGCCAACCATCTATTGATAGGTATGTAGTAGTAAGTATTGGGCAGAGATGTAGCAAGTACACAATGCTTCAAGTACAAGTACAAGTACAAGTACCTGGCCTCCGAGTACAAGTACAAGTACAAGTACAAGTACTTGCATTCCAAAAACTCCGAGTACAAGTACAAGTACAAGTACCTGGCCTCCGAGTACAAGTACAAGTACAAGTACCTGGCTTCCGAGTACAAGTACAAGTACAAGTACCTGGCCTCCGAGTACTAGTACAACATTTTTGACATTGACATTTTTTCGCTGACATTTTTGTCCCCATGACATTTTCTACATGACATTTTGTCCGTGACATTTTGTCCTCGGACAGTTTGTCCGGCCACGAATAAAATTGACACTATTAGCATCTAAATATCATCACAGTTGCACTAAAAAAATAGAGATGATAGTCTTGCATCGGTCATATTAACCCTATGCGGTCTCGCGATCAAGCCAGCTTGGATAAATACGCGTTTAATTGGTGCGCCAGAAGCAGGCACACTAAGGTCTCTAATTAATGGCTGCATTATACAGCCTGCTGAACTCCTTTCTATTAACCTCACTGTTCCAAAATACGATGGTATCAGTGGCTTCATCATAAATATCGTTGAGTTCCAGGTACTTGGCCATCTGTGAGGATGTGCTTGTCATTAGCCTAAAGGAACAGCATTACTGGTACCATTGAAGTACATATAGCCAGAGATGTAGCAAGTACACAATGCTTCAAGTACAAGTACAAGTACAAGTACCTGGCCTCCGAGTACAAGTACAAGTACAAGTACTTGCATTCCTAAAACTCCGAGTACAAGTACAAGTACAAGTACCTGGCCTCCGAGTACAAGTACAAGTACTAAAAATTTGTACTCGAGTACAACTCGAGTACAAGTACAAGTACCAAGTACTACATCTCTGGTATTGGGTCCCATCAAGGGGCCACTGGGGGCCAGGCATTAAATAGGGTCCCGGACCCCATGTGAAGCCACCACTGCCGAAATCAATGCATGCCGTTGTGTGTCTTAAAATCTGATTTTTACACACAGTAAAAGCGAAGTCTTTATATGCGTTGCATTTCATTTTGGCTTATTTCTTGCTTCGTTACTTTGTGCTCATCGAGGCGTTTGGTTGCAGTTGTTTAGACGACGTGATTGCCGTAGCCATGCATGCAGCACACTGGCCATGCATACGCGCAATGTCTGAGTTCATGCACACGCGCAATGTCTGACTTTAGGAAAGCGAAGACTTAGACGAGAAGCAGATTAACGAGCGCTGACAAGAAGTCGGCGAGTGCAGGGGTAGCGGCGGGAGGGGGAGGGGGTCATGATCGGTCGAGTGAAGGAGACGTTCTTGAATCGCAGATAATGAATTCCTCTCGATGTCATCTTCGTCTCTCGCCAGCGATAGTAACAGTCCGAAGCGTATGCTATTCGACAACATCGCCAAAATCACCTTCGATCATAATCAATCGCCAAACACGAAAACCTCCTCAAGTTTTCCCGCCATCGTGGCCGCCTTCGCTCCGCCCACTGATCGACTCAGCCAATCCGCGAAGTCGTCTGCCAACGTCTGACGTCATAGACGGCGCTGAAGACGCGCGCGCGCGCACACACACACGGCCTTCGTCGGTGCGCTTTCAGTCGAAATTTCGGAAGCCATAGGGTGCGTTCTCTTTCAAAGAGTGTGCAACGGCGGTAGAGAGACTTCGAAAGACTGCGTACACGTTCTTCATAAGACTTACTCCGGAATGCAATCGACCTCCGTCAATTTCTGATAAGTTTTCCGGCGTGTCTATGCGTTTGCTCGCGCGTGCGCGCGTGTGCAGGCCTATGTGTACGCACAAAACGCGGCTCGGTTGTCGCCAAAGCCAGCTCCAGATAAAAGCGGAAATCCCACCGAAACCCGTTCTTAGCGACGGGACAGGACTGCATCCGACATGCCGGCCGACATGCTGACGGACAATTGTTGCAGCAGCAGCAGCAGCAGCAGGGTCAGCGGTGGTTTTACGGACGACCGCGGCGGACTGTGCAGACTCGTTGTCGAGGCGGAGATGATCGCTCGGTTCGGCATATTCGCGGACGAGAGCGTCGATCGGGAAGGAGGCCCCAGCGGCGTCACCGGCCGTCCTCGTGCCGACGGCGGCGGCGGCGGCGTCGACGGGATCTGCTCCCCCGCCGGTAATAAGCGGTCTTCCTACGCGGTGGTAGCCCACCAAACGCCGTCGACAACGTCTGCGATGAACTTGGGCGTCGAAGAGAGTTGCGGAGGGGGTAGAAATGACGGCGGAATGGTCGTGAGGAAAAGCGCCAACATGACAGAATGCGTTGCGGTTCCGAGTTCAGAGCACGTTGCCGAAATCGTCGGGAGACAAGGTGAGTAAATACACCTGGGAAACCTGCAATTTCTCATGCATTAGATCGTTCTCTATATAGCTGTGATATCTGCATGCCAAGCAGTGCCTTAAGGGGAATGCGGGGCCGGCGATCGCGTTTCATTTCCCTCATGCAGAGAACAAGCTGGACGTCCTTTAGCCAATCTGTCAATAGTAGACCTATACTGTAGGTCAGACAGAGGTTCCCACTTTTGGCCCGCCGGCTCTCATTATAAGTGGCCCGCGAGGTCTCATAGAATGTATTTTTTATTTCTAAAAATGTATTGACGTTCAAATAAATAAATAACTAAACGAAAGCTGTAATAATGTGCGATGTGCAGTATTCTAGAGTCTATAGATTCTGTTGCTTCTACGAAGTCGAATTTCTGTTCGAGCCCTGAGAGCGTCGCGTCGGCTTTCGTTAATTCACTCTGCACGTTGCTGTTGTTGTTCTCGGATATACAGTGATATTAATTATCTAATGCGCCCGCTGCTAGCGAACGAAACTTTATGAAATTCCCTGTTTTCATACCTTGTTGAAATTTAGAGTGTACAAGACATCAAAATGTCATCTGTTAAACTGTTAGTAGTATGCAGCTTTGTTTTTTTAAAAATAAGAACTTATCGTTAAAGCAAGCATGAACATTAATAGCGCAAAATCAGACGATGATGAAACGCCAAAACGTGAGGACGTTATTGTAAACTAAGCACAGATTGGACGGAGAGACTTATGTTTGTCCCTAGTCGTATGATCGTAAACCGGTTCGTTTAATCTTTTGAAAATTGTCATTTGTGGCTCGCACCTTCTATGGGGTTGGCCATCCCTGATCTATAGCGTAGCCTGAAATTCTCTAAATATAGGAATTGTATAATGTTGTGACCCGACTAGGTACCGAAAATAGTATATATGGCCCCCTCCACGCGAAAAGCTTGGGAACCACTGTTGTAGGTTATCAAATTCCGATTTTCTTCGTAACTGTAAAACAGAAATTGTGCTCTCACTTAAGTTTAAAATTCTGACCAGCAAAAAATGGTTTCCAGCACTTTACTAGAGACAAGAATTATAATATTTTGTGTTTCCTACAATTTTGTCGCAAGTATACGAGACTGTTAATGCCCACTGCAAATAATGAATAATAATAATAATAATAATAATAATAATAATAATAATAATAATAATAATAACCTCTAAATTAAGACTAATAATATTAATTGTCTTTAATTTGGCAGTGAAAGAAATTTAATTCGTCATTATATATCTTCGAAGCTTCGCATCATCCTATACAGTGTGCCCACAACAGTTAGGGCTTTAGCTTTCACGAGTTCTCTAACGATCGTATGGCTAAGCTATGTTTTGCAAGTGAGTTCGCTCTCTTGGCTCAAATCTCAAGCACAGTATATTGATAAACTTCATGATCTATCAATCGAGTCATCTCATGTAACTGATAGACTTATTCTGCTCTTCTTCAATGCAGAGGCGGCGCTTTTTTTGGCTGGGTGGGTCCAATGAAATCTACACAACCAGGACCCGGTTCAGACTACCCCCCTCAAGAAAAACAAAATTTCTCTACGGATTTGCACGAATTGCTCGGGTGCTCCTGCCCGAGGCTGGGTGGGTTCGGACCCGTGGACCCATCCCCTCAGCGCGCCCCTGCTTCGATGCTTGTTCAGCTTTTGCTAGCCATCGATAAACTAAGTGACAAAAACGTTGGAAATTATTATTTCTGTAGAATATCGAATTAACAGTACACCACAATTATTAGGTTCAACCTTACAAATTTTACATGGTATTTTATCGTTCACTTAACCCACTATACTGTCTCTTTGCACTGCGTATCTTGAAAATATAGCCTAGAAGATGATGCGAGGAACAGATTCATAACAACAAAACCAATAACTTTCTGGATTTAAGCATTAAAATTGAGAAGTCGATAAACTGCTTCGGAAGACTCCGGGAATTTTGTTTGATGATCGTATTAATGGAACTTCATTTATGATGGATGCATGAATGTCTCAGCGATGAATTTCTCCAACGCCCTCGTAGAACGCGTGATTTAGTGCCCGAAAGCAGGAAGCAATGCACGGCGTCGAAAGGTATCGTCGGGCATGCATACGCAACTGTCTTCGTAGCAGGACTAGGTTATTTCTGAACCAATATTCATCGTCAAAACTTCGGCGGTATTGGAGTATTTGGTAACTACTGCGATGTGGAATATGCACGCATCGGTTGCTGTCGTCGTCGTCGTCGTCGTCGTCGTCGTCGCTGTTTCTGATGAACCGGAGAGTCGAGCTTTCTGACGGATCATCATGAACAGATATTGTTCGTTGAAGCGTCGTTCTTTGTGCCCTACGGAGTGGGGGAGGGGGCAGTCGAACATGAAACAACCTGTAAAACAAGCACGAAAACCGCCACCGCGTTTTGCACTCCGCTTTAACGGCACGCTATAAAAGTTGGCTCTATATGTTACAGCCGATAGGCCTATAGGATTGAAAGAGGAAAGACACACAGACGCAGACAGATAGACATCGTAGACGGACAGACGTACTGACGGACAAGAACACAAGACACACAGACGGACAGATAGGCAGACAGACACAGAGTCGAAGCAGAAAACTCCGGCCGAACATTTAGAGTTGGTAATTCTTTACGAGAGGTAATCATCAAGAACAGTTGCAGCGTTCGTTGGCATTGTTCGTTACTGAGCAGCAGCAGCAACAGCAGCAGCACACCTCGCAAAGTGAATAACAAATCCTTCCTTCCTTCCTTCCTTCCTTCCTTCCTTCCTTCCTTCCTTCCTTCCTTCCTTCCTTCCTTCCTTCCTTCCTTCCTTCCTTCCTTCCTTCCTTCCTTCCTTCCTTCCTTCCTTCCTTCCTTCCTTCCTTTCCTTCCTTCCTTCCTTCCTTCCTTCCTTCCTTCCTTCCTTCCTTCCTTCCTTCCTTCCTTCCTTCCTTCCTTCCTTCCTTCCTTCCTTCCTTCCTTCCTTCCTTCCTTCCTTCCTTCCTTCCTTCCTTCCTTCCTTCCTTCCTTCCTTCCTTCCTTCCTTCCTTCCTTCCTTCCTTCCTTCCTTCCTTCCTTCCTTCCTTCCTTCCTTCCTTCCTTCCTTCCTTCCTTCCTTCCTTCCTTCCTTCCTTTCCTTCCTTCCTTCCTTCCTTCCTTCCTTCCTTCCTTCCTTCCTTCCTTCCTTCCTTCCTTCCTTCCTTCCTTCCTTCCTTCCTTCCTTCCTTCCTTCCTTCCTTCCTTCCTTCCTTCCTTCCTTCCTTCCTTCCTTCCTTCCTTCCGATGTCTGCAGTTCAGCAGTCGGATCTTCATCGGACGCTGTTCCTTTCTGCCTACCGTCGTCGTCCATCGAGTACATTCATTTGGTCTTCGTCAGTGAGAGACTTTATGCACCTTTTCTTCTACCTGCCGTCGTCTTCTGCCTTCGAACGCATCATCGTATAGTCTTCTGTCTATTTTCGCTGATGCTTTCTTTTTCCTCCTGTAGTAGTAAGCAGCAGTCATCCTATTCGTCAGCTCTCCTTCATTTTCCAATTTGTTCTTCGAACCCAACGCGTTAAGAAAACCAAGCGAAACAGATGAATGCACCTAGACTCACGGCCCAGCTATGCGCTCGCGTAATTAGAACGTTTTTCGGGTGTGTTAGTAGTTCTGTTCGTGTCGTGAAAGCAATTCCAACGTGAATTTAATCAGCCTAATTATGGCTTCTATAGTACGCTGGCTTCTAGTACATGTCGCCGTTGTCCAGGTCGAATCGCTTTACCGTTCACCAGTTTCTATTATATATATATATATATATATATTATTATTATTATTATTCGACGATTTGTGAAGCGCCGTAACATGGCCATCGGCCAAAACCAAAAGCGCTGTACAGTCAACAGTCAACTGTACGATATGGTGAACAAATGCGTTTTCAGCTCTTTAGCAAACGTTTCAGGTGAAGTAATCCCGGCCAGCGCATCAGGGAGCGCGTTCCACAGACGTGGGTTACCGCGAGTCATAGAACGCTCGCCAAACTTCGGAGTCCTGGCCGGAGGAGGAACGTACAGCCGGTGGCGGCTGCCAGATCTCAGCTGGAGACGGCACCCGGTCGTCGTTTGTCGTCGTACTAGGCATGCCAAGTAATCGGGACAGGCTGGGTCCCGAAGAGCACGAAAAGTTAACCAACACCGCTTGTAAACTATACGCTCCGGGATCCGAAGCCAATGGAGCTTGTCCCTTAGCACAGGTGTAACATGGTCGTGCCACCTCAAGCCGAAAATAATCCGAGCCGAGGCATTGATGACTGCCTGAAGTCTACTGAGCTGGTTCCCAGGTAGACCAAGAAGGAGACTGTTGCTATAATCCAGTCTTGAGAGTACCAGAGCACGGACAAGATGAATAGCGGCCGGTATTGTTATATAACGACGAACTTCCCGGATTTGCCGGAGTTGGAAGAAGCAGGAGCGGGTCACGGCGCTGAGGTGCCCGACGAGGGTCAGCGAGGAGTCGATGAGCACCCCCAGGAGGCGAAGCTCGTTGGATGGAGCCACTTCTTTGCCGCCTATCTCGAACGGTGTTGGGTCGATAAGGTGGCCCTCTCCTCGGAGTGCTCAGCCACAGCAGCTCCGTCTTGTCAGGGTTGAGGGCAAGACGGTTCGATGCCATCCATTCCGCCACCTTGAGCACACAGTCCTGGACCCGAGTTCGCAGCTCGCCGGTCTCGCCTGGGGGGCAAGCGGCGTATACCTGCACATCGTCGGCGTATGCGTGGGAGGACAGGCCGAGCGAGTCGATGACACGCCCGACATCGGCCGCGTACAGGACGAATAGCAGCGGCCCTTATATATATATATATATATATATATATATATATATATAAAACCTGACGACCCGCTGTAGGCCTATACCACAGTAATGTCATAATAAGCTTAACTGATTTGAAGATCGTAGTCCCATAAATGGGCATTGTATTGGTTAGATCTACTTGTCTTTGCTGTGGGTTCCAGATTCTCGTCTCTGATTTTATTGATATCGTCTTCAGCAGTGATGGGCAACTAACTAAAAAAACATTAGTTAAACTATAACTAAATTTAAACTAGAAATAATTAGTTAAACTTTTAGCTGCAAACTAACTTTCTAAAATAGTTAACTAAACTTTTAAAATATAGTTGAACTTTTTGCAACTAATTTTACAACTATTTCCTAGGTATCAGGTATGTGTTCATGAAAACATAGACGATGCTCGCAACATGAACATATCAGTCAATGAACCATTGAAATCAGCAATTATTCTCTATTTAATATTTAAGTCTTAGTCTAGACTGCAGGAACACAAGTTTGTCAAGCTTGTTTGGAAAAAGACCCAGTAAAGAATAGATTGAAAAGGGACTGTTATTGAGAATTCGGGACACCAACTAGTAAAAAGTTCTAGTTACACTATTTAGTTATTAACTAAAAATTTTCAGTTAAACTAGCATTTTATCTAAACTATTTATATTTAATTAAACTATGAAGATAACTAAAAAATAGTTAAACTTTTAGTTAGTAACTAATTAGTTAACTAGTTGCCCATCGCTGGTCTTCAGTCATTTTTGCGCCGTCTCTTTCCTCTCTAGGTAGAAAACTATTTGTCGGTCACTGTAGGCAGATGGGGGTTAATAGAGGCGATTTCTTTTGTAGAAGCTTCAACGTAAAAGCTCGCTTTTGCTTTAGGCCTACTCGTATAGACTGATTTCGAAAGAACACCGATAAAAACTGCATCGGTTCATTCGGTTGCAACAAGTCTTTTACGCACAAATGACGCCTTCGCCTTTCAATGCCTTGTTTTGATATCTAAAGAGCAGAAGAAAAGAGAGGAAGAGAAGACGGAGAAGGAAAAACGAGGAGGAGGAGGAGAAGGAGAAGGAGAAGGAGAAGGAGGAGGAGAGATTTCTGATCTCCAGACGCCGCAGAATCAACAGTAGTCGTTTTAGAAAGAGCTTTCATGACGGCTCACTTTACGCACAGTTTCGTACATTGGAGATTTTCAATCGAGCGCGTCGACTCATAGCAGAAGGACGAGAAAAGGAGGAGGAGGACGAGGAGGAAGAGGAGGAGGTAGCGCGCTGCACACTCACCGGCGGTCGAACGGAGCCGCACTGCGAGAGGCAGGAAGCCGCAATATCCGCCAACACTCGAAGGTCTAAACGCCCGATTTCAACGTCGCCGCGTCGTTACCACGACTCAGCTCTCAATTGCCCGTCCCCCCCCCCCGAGATACTCTCGACAAACGTCTAGAAAGGCAAAAACACGGAACTGTAATGGTGGAAATACCGCCGTACAGAGTACAGTGCTGCGTGTATCGATACCGTAGATCTACCAGCTTTTAGCAGAAATTGCACGATAATAATTGGGTCTCCATTATTCAAATGAATGGGAAAGCGTTATACGGTTGTGTGATTAATCCTCAAGGAATTCGACATCTCCCATGCACTACTTTGGTTTATCGTAGTACAGAGTACCTATATGTTCTGCGTTAGTATAGCGACCCTAATTTCTTGTATTGGTTTGATCGCATTGCAATCCACACAGGTTCGATTAGGCTGACCGTTATTGTCACTATTCTGTTTTGTTTGATTGATCCCGTGGGCCGTGGCTCGAATGTTTATAGTTGTGTATCAATTCTAATGCATGTGTTTATTTTTGTATGCGAGTCGTGACCCACGAGTCCAATTTGCATCGATGGTTATTACGAACAAATATATATATATGGGCCTAATTGGTTCAACTGAATTCGTTTGACGCATGCTGTCTGAGCCTTTGCTGCATTATTTCGAAAAGCCATCAAGGTATTACTCAATATCGAAAATCCGAAATGTATTCTTAACGAAAAAACTGCTTAACTAATATGTTCCGTGAAATGAAAGAAGTATTGTGGATTTTGTAGACAATTAACCATTGCAGAATTAAACATTTAAACGAATTCGCTATCAGCAAGCAGTTATATGAAAATACTGTATTAGTTTTTCGCAGTTCAATAAAATATAAAATGTAAAAACTCATTTGTATAAGCTAATCTCTCCCGTAAGATAAATTATAATTATATATTTCAGCGTAACTGCATATTTTTGGTATACTCTTCGTGATTTTAAGACTAGAGAGTTGAATTTTACAAATAGGCTTATAACGCAACTAACTCTTTAAGACATCCAGAAGCATGCATCTAATTCGGCATGAGTGCCCATTTGACTAGAAAGCAGACATTCCAATGTCTTTGAGCAAATCAATTCAACTCTAGGTTGGTCAGCACACAACCTGGTTACTGTTTTACTAAAGCGTCAAAAGTAGACAATATGGAGACTGAGGAAACAAAATTTGTTTTTGTAGCAGGCAAATCAGCATCCACAACGTATCACTTATCACTTATGTATAAGTGCTACGTCGATTGACGCGATTCTTGTTCATTTTTGAACTATTGTATATAGGAAGGAGAAGGTTATATGTCAGGGATGCAGTCCGATGCACGATCCGCGGGCCGGATCCGGTCCGCCAACGTGTCCTGTCCAGCCATTTGAGTAAATTATAGAGTAATTTAACGCAAGAAGCTGATAGAGAACAGTAATTTTTCCATAGAAATTATATATCAACTGACTGTGCTATCCATATCAATTGGACCACTATACTAATCTTTGTGTCAAGCAGTAGCTCATTGTAACATATATTAAAGTTAATTTTGTTTGAGTTCCAGACGATTCATATAAAAATATAGTTCATAGAACATACATTTAGAGATTGCGGCCCTCGAAGCTCAAATAATTATTATAGTCTCAGATTATTATCTGAGACTGTTCAATCTGGCCCTTGGTCTAAACTAAAAAGGTTTCGCACCCAATCGATCGACTCTTGAAACGTCAACTGGTTATTATAAACACATAAGCACTAAGGCTAATTGCGATGACAATTTTGAATTAAGCAAATTGTACGCGAAAGACGTTCAGCAGTACGCTCGATTACTCTGTTTGTTACCCTCCACAAAATAAAAATAAAATGCTACTTGCATGTCGGTTCTAATATCATGTTGTTGCCAGTGGCGTAGCGAGGCAAAGTACCGCCCGGGGCGAGAATAAAAGTGCCGCCTCCGAAATTTTCCTGACAAGCAAAAACCTTATCAAAAGCAAAAACCTTATAAAATTTCAAAAATTCGAAAATCTCGAAAATGCCGCCCCTAGGGGAATAATAGTAACCCGGGCGATTCGCCTCCACTGCCCCCTCGCTACGCTACTGGTTTTTGCACAGTTGCCCTCACTTAATACGGAGTCGTCTTTGATGGCGGCTTCAAGTCAATTCTTACCGAAAGACATCTAAAAGGGCAAAACAGTGACAAGAGGGCGATATTCGAAGCGGAGGAGCCTAGAAAGGTATATAGAGGGGGCTGCAGCTTCGGAAAATGTAAGACCGATAACTGTGACGTGACAGACCTCTTTAATATTTTTACCGCCGTCACTGTTTTCATTCGTCCCTCTGATGTGTCAAAGATCATCGTGGATTTCCCTTCCCCGTCTACTCTTTATGTATATATATATATAATATATATATATAATATATATATATTTTTTTATATAGTCACTTATATATACGCTTTATATATACGCTTTATATATAGTCACTTTATAACCGTTATGAGTTAATATGACAAGGGTGCGTTCGTTTTGTCGACGACAGGGTGCAAGATCAAAGCCCTTCGAGCGAAGACAAACACCTACATTAAGACCCCGGTCAGAGGCGACGACCCGGTGTTCGTGGTGACCGGGCGAAGAGAGGACGTTGCGTCGGCCAAGCGAGAGATACTCTCGGCCGCCGATCACTTCACCCAGATCAGAGCCAGTCGTCGCCATCTGTCCAACGTCTACCGACCTCCTCCTCCTCCTCCGGCGACGACGGAGAACACAGCGGCGGCGGCGGCGACCAACGGCAACGGCACTGTCCCCGGCGGGCGAGGCGGCGGCGGTGGCGGCCAGGTGACCCAGGAGATCCGGGTGCCGTTCCGAGTGGTGGGACTGGTCGTCGGACCGAAGGGAGCGACCGTCAAGCGCATCCAGCAGGAGACGCAGACGTACATCGTGACGCCGAGTCGCGACCGGGATCCGGTCTTCGAGGTCATCGGAAGTCCGGAGAACGTGGAGAGGGCGAAGAGGGAGATCGAGAGCTACATAAATCTACGCACGAAGGGCGAACTGAGTCAGACTTCGACGACGGGAAACAACTGCGCTCCCACCTCCTCCTCCTCCTCCTCCTCTTCCTGCTCTTCCTCCCGACTGGACAACAACTGGACGACGGTTTCCTCTTCCTCTCCTCCCCTCATCACCAACCTCAACCACAACGAGATCTCAGCCGTCGACGAACGCACTTCGAAGGCAACCGCAGACCTCCTCAGTCTCCTCCTGAACGCCCCTCGAGACGGCGGCGGCGGCGGCGGCGTCAGCGTCTTCACCTCCTACAACAACATCCTCAACCTCGGAATGGAGCAGCAGCTGCGCCAGCTGCAGCGTCCCAAGGGCGACCATCATCCGCGCGGAGGAGGAGTCGTCGTCGCCGGGTCTGAGTCGGTCGGTCGGCCGTTCTCACTGGACGCAGCCGATCTGCTCGACTGCAGCAGGATCTCCCCTCCAAACGATCCTCACCTTTATCCGCCGACCAGCAGGTGGAGGTCATCTAGCGACTACGACGATGACGACGTCGGAGGCGGCGGCGGCGGCGCGATGACGACGTCAGCGTCTTCCGCCGATCATCATCATCATCAGCAGTCCTCCTCTTCCACCCGCGGCGTCATCCACCGCTGCTGGACTCAGCAAGGGGGACTCGGCGGCGCTCCGTTCGACCTCGGAACCGCCGCCGCCGCCGATCAGATCGTCCGTGAGGCCGGGGACGACGGCGACTGGATGCGTCTTCGTCGTCGGTCGCTGTTTGCGCCGCCGCCGCCGCCGCTCGGCGAAACTCTCCTCAGCACCGCCCAAGAAGCAATAATCGGAGTGTGCGTCGGGTCCTTGTTCGGCAACAACGACCTGCAGCAGCGTGTGGTCGGCTGCGGCGGCGGCGGAAGCGCCTCCGACAGTTCGTCGACGACCAGTCCCACCGACTTCGGTGGTCTGTTGGTCGACCAGGAGGTGGATCGCAAGCAGCACTGCGCCCCGGCGGCGGTCTCCGACCTCAGCAAAGTCGATGGGTTCAGTCCTTGTTCTCCGTCGTGCTACTAGACATAGAAGTCCTCCTACTCCTGATGCGACGAGGCAGGTGCGATCGATCGAACGTCGGTCGAACGTCTGCGCTTCGTCGGGTCGTCAGCGGCGGCGGCGGCAGACGACTCTGATCGGCTTTCGTCGAGCAATTCAGCGTTTCTGTCGTATGTATTCTGTCAAATTATTGCTATATACGAACTTCATTCGTTATACAGTATACCGGTCGTAATAATTCAAAGTCCAGTAAAATATCAGTAGTGTGGCGCTACAGAAGCCAATAGGCCTGCGTGGCCGGAATCGTTCTGAATGCGCCATTGGGGGTTCGGTTCTCAAACTTTGTCCCAGAAAATCTGAAAGATGCTTTAGTTTTCTCGTCCGATCTTCACACACAGCGACCTCAAGATCTCTACGGCGTCTGCATGGGTCTCGCCAGTCCTAGGAGGCTGCGCTTACTTTTAGGCTGAACCGTTGGGTACTATACGTTCGTGACACAACCAGAATCTTCAAAATAGGAGCGATTGCAACATATAGTAGATTTTTCACCTGAGTGATCTTCGTACCGCTTGGCTTCCGCTATTTAACGCGGCTATTAAGTCGTAACGTTAATCTCGGATCGTTCTATATATATATATATATATATATATATATATATATATATATATATATATTAGCCCTCGGTACTTCATTCCCGAGGGGCTTATGAAAAAAATATATATATATATATATATATATATACACTGTAGGTCTACCTCTGATTCTTGTAACGATAGCTTCTGCTGCTCATCATTCACAGATTTCGTCGTCACGCTTTTTTTACCAAGTCTCAATTTCTTCGTTAGATAGTTAAAGTTTTGCGACTGTTGCTACTATTTTGTATGAATGTTCTTGGCATTTGAAATTATTGAATTCGCCTTCGCTATTGACGTTTATGAAGGTACTGTATACAGCGCCGTTTCTCCTGATAAGTGTTAGCGACATCAGCAGTTTTAGAAACGCAGGGGTCGAAATATATAGTCCGGGTTGTCTTCACGGTTTCCCTCTGACTTGTCATCTGCTTTTAGCACACCAGGAGACTTGGATTTTTGCTTTAAAGAACATAGCATAATATAATTTATATTTAATAGTTAACTGGGGCGTTAGACTGTAAAAATGTTTTATCGTTTTTGCAGTTTGTTTGCTTTGATCCATTCTACTTTTACATTGATTGCTCATCCTCTATGATACATAACCTCAATGGGCAATACAGCTCTGCAATACTCACTGTTCAAGCAATCCTCTTAAAATACTTCGGCACATTAAACTGGGCATTTGTTCCCTTATTAGGTTACAGACAATTACTTCGAACACTGAATTATACAGATACACATAAAACCGTCCCTAGTATGCAAAAGAAATTTTCGAAGTAAGACAAGCAAAACTAATTGTCCTCTTTCAGAATTAAAGATTTACTCCCCAGGTTCAAAACCGCGATGCGCCGGTTTCAAGGGTTTAATTCAAAGCAAGACATTGTAACGACCCAATTAATGGACATTAAAAATTCATGTTTCTGATTGAAACGGGTAAGTAAGAAAGTAAGAAAGTAAGTAAGTAAAGTAAAGATTAATGTGGTGACTAGTCGATAGACTGCGTGAACATAACTAAATAACTAAATAACTAAATAACTAGTTCTGAATAGCCAAGATTTGAGACGTTTCTTGAATGTGTCGAGTGATGGAGACAACGGTGTCTCAGGTTTTGAGGCTTCAGCTTTTAGCTTAGATATTGGGGTCGATAAGGATTTTACATTTTACAGGGCATGAGTTTTTTAGACAGAAATCTTTGAACAAAGAATCAAATCCAGAATTGCGCTTCCTTTTCCCATATATGACCATTAAGGGGAATATGGTATTTGGATATTGAGGACCGAAGTCGCCGTAACAAAAAAAAAATTCATCTTTGCCGTCAACTCCTTCCGTTCCTCGAGACTTTCGCGTCTTGAAGCGATCAGTTTAGTTTAGCGCCGCTTTAGAAGTCCATGGGCCTACATCGAGATGCACAGCCGGTCTGAGAAATATCCATTAGAAAACATTCTAAGAGTACAACTGGGTAATAATATGGAAAATATAGGAACTGTTTTTCTGACGTTGGATTCTCGGTACTATGACAATATGACAGATAGTGGAAATAACCAGTGGCGGTTCCAAGATTTTTTTGGTGGGGGACGGATGAATTCATAGGCAGTTGGTGGGGGATGAAAATAGAAAGAAAAAATCACTAAACCTTGCCGGAAAAGGCTGGAAAAAGGGAATTTTATCCTTCATTTTATTTTACTGCATTTTTACCGAAAAATAGGTTGACAAAAAGGTCAGCCCCGGTTAGTAGACTTTTACCCAAAAAAAGTATGTTTCACAAGCAAAAAAGTAAGTCCGAAAGTCCGGTGGGGGGATGCATCCCCACTCATCCCCCACGTGGAGCCGCCACTGGAAACAGCTGTAGCAGTTTAGACCGATAGATATTTGAACTCGATTATTGTAACTATTTTGGTTTGTTGTTTGAAGTTAAGCGTGAAGAAGTATTAGCATGTGAGTTCTAGCGGAGTCGTTTTAAAAATCTCAGTAGGCCTATGCATTCATACACGAATGCATGTTCATCACACGTATATGTACTGTATATATTTATTTTCATATTTTAAAGGAAATTGAATTATCATTATAAATGAATATATATTATGCATTATTTTTCTAGTGCCTGTCCAAATATAAAGGGTTTTCAGTGGCTAATGCGATTCGAATAGTTCTGTAGCGACTGGAAATTTTCTGGCATACATTTGCTCGCTGAGTGTACTTTTTTCCATAGCCCTAGATTGGACAATCAGAATAGCGAAAATATTGTTTAAGTTTATTCTTATAAAATTAAGTATATAGAATTGTTTGTATTCTTTGTACATATATGGCATACATGTCTATTAAATGCTTCTTGAATATATTTTCTATATATACATTGAAATAGTTGAGAAGCTAACCCTAGACTGTCAAGTTGACATACGAGTCAGTGTGAAGTGATTAGGCCTTAAGCCTTAAAGCCGATATGAAAAGTGTCATTATTTAGTGCCAAGACGTTGTCACAATGGAGTTTCATTAGTGTTTACAGAATTTTTACTAAACCGTATTACAGAATCTTAAGGAATATTCCAATCGATCGGGAAAGAAGCATAATTTCCCATAGTGGCTTCAGCCAGTCTATAGTTTTTCCGACTCCAACTAACATCAAAACTAAACTTCTAAATTCAGACTCTGTGTTTAAAGGCACTGTTTTCGCAAATGTCGCAGATTTCTTTAGTTAAGAATGATATAGAGAATGTTGAACTTAGAATCGCCCAGTCGCATGCAGTAAATCTCAAACGAAACATCACTGTACATTTCTCATTGTGTCTAAATAATTGCTTGAAGTCAACATTCTACCTTAGAAGTTATACGTGTGTTATCGTGAAATTGTGAATAGAGTTTTTTCAAATACTTGAATAGCAATATAATCGGTTTATATTTAATGTGATGTTGTACACTTAGAGGTGAAAGAATGCTTAGAATAATTATTGAAGTTGCATGCGTCAGTTGTGCACATCCTGTTGTGCACATCTTCGTCTTGCATCGGATTTCTCTTTCTTACGTCGTATAATCGATAAGACTGACTCTATACTCTTATATCGTCAGAATTTCTCTAGTTTTGTAGACCGTTCATGATCATTATGCAAAACGTGATGCTTGAGAAATTTGTGGAGTTTATTCTTTTCCAGCAGTAAATAATTTATAGAAATCCTGCCTTGTCTGTGCCCCCTCCCAAATCATTAATCGAAATTAATTAATTATCACTGTCGAAGCTGACAGCTATTTAGTTTCAATCACAGTTGACCTTTGTTTGGGTATCGAAGCCGAAGCCGTAGTTTGGTGTATCTCTCTAGTGCCAGCCGATGCTGTGTGGAAGAGTTAATTAATATCGTAACAAAGCAATGACCTGCAGTAACTATTAAATAACCGCCTGCAACGGCTATGGAGTGGGCGATAATAGGGGTTAAATTTCAATTATAAAGTAAAAAATAAATTTCAATAGTCCAAAGTATTGTTATTAGTGATAAGACTAGAGATTTCTCTAGCACAGTAACGAAAATTTGCAATTTAAAGCAAATTCGAATATCTCAAAATGTGATTGCTTCTATAGTCTATCGCTTTGCTTCCCAAACACTTCATAATGACAGACCAGTCGGTTAACTCCAAGCATTTTAGATAGACGCATTGATATCTGTATCCGACAATAGTAGCCCGTGATAATAGATTGACAAACCATTATATGAACTTTTTAAAATAATAATTGTCGGTGGCTTTTTCTAAGCGTCTTCCGCTCTCTATTTTTCCAATGAAGCAATTAATTAACTTGGCAAATACATGTATAAACATTCTGCTACTTATGCACTTGATTTTGTAAAGCACTAGTCTAGCGGATGTAGGCCTATTTGCTCATCTAAGCTCGTTCTTTATCTTTGGTTTCAAATAGTCCACTGGTTCTTAACCGTTTTATATGAGTACGTACCTCTGAAAGAAGTACAAGAGAAATAAGTGGCCCCCTACCAGCCTACCTTATCCGACGACAAATGTTTATACTCCGCCATATATTGAAAACAAGTATAAACTGCATGAAACATCTGTCACAGATTGCACACAGCCAGAAAGTGAGATTTTTCTTTAGAATTTCTAATTTAGTACAAAAATTTCTACAGTATTTGTATAGTATACAGAGTGAATTATGGCAAAAGTCTTCAAAACAGACTATTTCCGGATCATTCTGCGTACCCCCACAAAGCCCTTCAAGTACCCCCAAGAGTACCCCGGTTAAGAACCACTGAAATAGTCTCTAGGCATAACGATTTTCGGAATGTCTGATTAAACTTGGCAGCCATACAAAGGTAATATCACATTTGTAAAGTTAAAGAGATCATCATGACCGATATTTGTCGCACCCCTGAGACTGAGACGTCGTCGTCGTCGTCGTCTCCAGTTCCCCGGGCGTTCTGGCATCCCGTGCCGAAAGCCGCTCTCATCTCTTCGTTGAGATCTGGTATTAATATTTCTAATTTTTCATGTTCCTATATTTGAGTCAACTATTTCTCTGTCAACTACTTCTATGCGAACGTCCATAGTAACAAAAATTCGGTCCACCTCAGCAGCAGCAGCAGCAGCAACAGCAACAACAGCAGCAGCAACTCATGGGTCTGCGGCATCGTAACCACCAATACTTTAACCAACGAACGAACGGAACTAATACTCTCGAATGAAAAAATTCCCATCATAATTTACTGCCTTAGACCCACTGCATCGAAATTCCGTTGTCAGACCCGCGGTCTCTAGACTTCAGCGCAACCGCTATATATATATATATATATATATATATATATATATATATATATATATATATATATATATATATAGAGAGAGAGAGAGAGAGAGAGAGAGAGAGAGAGACAGACAGACAGACAGACAGACAGATAGACAGACAGAGAGACAGAGACAGACAGAGAGACAGAGACAGAGACAGAGAGACCGACGTGTTTTCTCACTATCTTGAGCCCTTCCCTCTTTCCATGCCAGACCTCTCTCTGTACGCTTTATAATTACGGTTCCTTCAAATATGCCATCGATCAAAACGATCTTTACGCTTCGAGTGAACGACGAGAGCAACGACCAACAGCACGCACTCAGACACTTATACACACCATACATACAACAGCGTATACATATACAATATATCATGCGTAATATTGGAAACACGGGATTCACATTTTTTAGAGTAGCCGCTATTTTATTTTGTAGAAGATGTGCATCAGTGATAGATGTTTTCTAATGGAAGGCAAATTTGACGTTCTGTTCGTTGTGTATTCAGAGAACACAGAGTTACTGAGTCGAATTGAAAAAGCAACACGTGTGTGAGTGAGAGAGAGAGAGAGAGAGAGAGAGAGAGAGAGAGAGAGAGAGTTTACTAAACTGTAAATTTTCTGTCGAATCGTTGTAAACCGCAAGCGCAGTGTCTCGCAAACTTTTTACCTCGCGGCACACTAAACAGAACAAATTTTTTTCACGGCACATTCTTCATAAAATTACAAAACCAACCAACAATTTATTAAATTGAGTGTTCTTTATTAAGGAACTGCCGGGTCTGCAGTCACATATAATGATATGTAGATGTAACAAACGCGAAAGTAACGTTCATAGACTGTAGATTCTCGCCGTTGTTTTCCTTAGTGTCGTTTTCACCTTGCATTTTCTCAGATCTTGCCAAAAATTTATCCATTTCAAATTTCATAGGGCTAAATCTCGGTAAAAGCATCAAATTCAACTGTTACTATACTTATAGTTACCCTACTATTGGAACATCTCAACACATGCAATGTAATAATTTCAAAACGGTAATTGGGTCAAATGTATCCTTGCGCGCTCAGACGCTGTTGTTTTTACATTGTAAAGGTCGCAAGGACGGTGACGTCAACGAAAGACGTTAATTTCTGGCAGTTGTATCGTTGCGCGCGCAACGTTATATAAAAAAATGGATGTCCGATATATTGTATTGTAGGCTGTGCCGCAGGCTGGTGTGAGGTTCTATATATGACGCCATTTTTACACTTGCTCATCCGGCAAAATTTTTAGGAAGGGAACAAAAAAATTAAAATAATAGTAAAATTCTGAAATTCTTTCACGGCACAGCTGGAATCTCTAGCGGCACACTAGTGTGCCGCGGCACACAGTTTGCGAGACACTGCGCAAGCGCTTCGATGTTGCGCCTATATATATAACATATGCGAAATTTGACACCGACACAGTTTATGAACCTATAACCAGGAATGCAAAACAGAATCGAATTATAGCAATATACATGCAAAGGGGAAGTGTGAGGTTCATATTCACGCAGACCAGCGCAGGTTAGAAAACCTGCGTCTAATCGTCGGAGTGGGAATTGAATCACACGTTTTATGGTATATAGGCTATTCCACGTCCGAAAATAACGACCAAACTCGATATTTACTCTAAGAAAAAATACCACGACAGGATAAAACCAGTGCATTTCTTACCTCTTGCCACTTAGCCTACCGGATATACATTAGTGTTGTGCATTAGTTATTATAGTTGTGCATTATTATTATTATTATTATTATTATTATTATTATTATTATTATTATTATTATTATTATTATTATTATTATTATTATTATTATTATTATTATTATTATTATTATTATTATTAGCAATGTGTATAACTGTGCAATTATGGATTAATAAGAAACTTAACCTCATGATTTCAAAAGATAAGAAGAAAAACCTCTCATTCTAACTGTGGACAAGAACGATAAACCACCATTCTGTAAGACACCTTTACTCTTAAGAAGAATTCAGTAACGGTTAATTAATTATTAAACTGTACATTATACAACGCGAGCGTGACCGCTACTGTAGTGAACGTCTGTCGTATCGACAAGACTACGAAGAATACCATAAAAGCATTGGTGCAATCCTGCCTTCAGCATTGGGGGCTTGGACATCTTTCGTACATGTAAGTATGCCCACCCTGGTGATGGTCTCTTTTGCTTAACAGACTTTTTATAAGACTTTTTGAACGTTAAAGAAGCACCAGAAGCACAAAAAACTAGTGATGACCTTTTCCCCGTTAAAGTAGCAAAGACGCACAAAACATTGCGGGGAATAAATGATACTTTATCCCCCTCACACATTGGGGGACCTCCCCCGCGGTTTACGCCCCTGCATACAAAACACCAGGAAAACACAGACTGCTCTGTAACCATGTTGAGATGTGTCGTCTGGATAGAGATCCGAAGTCAGGAGAAAACTTGATTTGTTTGTCTATGTGATATAACTCAACCCAACAAGCTGCTTCTCAGCTTGTCTAGCTGAAGCAATGATTCAGTATCTGATTTCTCTCGGCAATAAATCAATTATCTTTGTCAGAAATTATTCTTCATTAATGTTTCATATATATATATATATATATATATATATATATATATATAATTATATATATATGAAATATCAATAAATAGGAATATTTCAAGAAATTCTTGAATCACGTGAACTCAAATATATATTAGGATATTTGAGTTCACGTGATTCAAGAATTTCTTTTTTGAGGTAAAACGAATACGCTGTGTACTTTGCAGTGCCTGATTTAATGTGGCCATTAAATGACAAGATGCACAGTTCTTCAGAACATTTCAAGATTTCTGACGACGTCTTTATTCTTTAAGGCTCTTGGGCAAAAAGCCTGTTAAAATGACTAAAGCTGCGAAGGAAAGATTCTCTATTCTACCAGTGTCTTATCCAGACTCCAGGCCTTGGGGGGGGGGGGAAATTGAGGCTTTCGGGGAGAAAATCGACTTGGTTGGAGGGGAAAAGACACAGTTCAATGCAAATTGTGTGTAAGTGCTGGGATTTTTTTTTTTGGGGGGGGTCTCCCTTCCTAACAAGGCCTGTATGAAAAAACTGTATTCTACTATCGTGTCCGTCCCGATTTGACATCGTCTAACTGAAATAGCACTTTTTTTGATGCGTAACCCAGTAAAAGAAAACATTGCTGATTTATTTGGAATCTTGATTATTTTACTTTGTTTATTTAATACCGATGTCTAGAACAGGCAGTTACAGAGAAGAGAAATAAGGAATCTGCTAAGTGCGACGAAGGATGAAAGACCTGACAAGAAAAGAAGACAAAGAGGTAGGTACAGAGGCACCGAAACAGCAGCAGCAGCAGCAGCAGCAGCATGTGCGAATGGTCTGGTGCCAAGTAACCAATTCAGTCGAATAGTGCAGAAACCAGAATAATTCGATGCCAGGCACGGTTTGGAAACAGCCAGAGCAACCGGAGCAAATGAAAATGAAAATGAGCTAGATAAATAAGCGAACGTAAAATAGTAATTTTAATTAGCGGGAGCCACAATGACCCATCGATCGCGTAATTAAACCGTCGGCTGGACGCCGGGGGCAATTAAGCGACCGTTTCACGTCGTGTCCCTTGCCCGGTTGCCCCCCATCCCTCCGCCACCGCGGCCGCCGCCGCCGCCGAAGCAGACGCGAACGACGCAAAAGCTGGTGGTAACTGGTGGCGGTGGAACGGCGGTGGCTGCCCCGTATGTTACTCGCTGGACTACCTGCCAGCGGTGTATCGGCCCTTATTCTCCACCGGCCATGCCTGATGTTCGGTCGGGTCTCGGAGGCAGGCTTTCGGTTTCTCCTTCTCCGTAATGGGGGTGGGGTGGGGTAGAGGGAAGGGAGAGAGAGAGAGAGAGAGAGAGAGAGAGAGAGAGAGAGAGAGAGAGAGAGAGAGAGAACGCGGCTACTTTCGGTGTCCGTCCACGCCGATGGTGCGCAGATGTAACGCTCTGGCTGAGATGAAATATAGTCGAATGCAGATGGGACCTCCGAACTGTGGAATATAATACCGTATGCAGGTGCAACGGTCGACCGGTGGTAACTGAATTTACCGACGCCATTGCGAGCTGTGTTCCAGGCGACAAACGAACAGATGACCGCAGCAGAAATGGAAAGACACTACGGATGCAGGAAGAGAAACGAAGAAGACATACTGTAAACGACTTGACGTCCGGACGCCCTGCGTGCGGCATGACTGCAATGCAGTTGTATTCATTACTTTAGATTGGAATAATTGTATATAAGTCAAAGTTGGACCGATCCTATATCTTAATCATACAGACGCGAATAAATCCAATATTTTACCCAACCAGATCGAACGTGGTTCGATTGCGAACCACCTGAGTTGACGCTGAGAGTAGAGATGAATATATATATATATATATATATATATATATATATATATATATATAGAGATTCTAAAGGAACTCCGACATTTCAAAATGTCCCACAAAAAACCAGCGCAAAACACATTTGTGCAAAATTTGCGACTGTTTTTCCATAGGCCTATATTTCGAAAGCGATTCTATCAGTCTCCACTCTGAAATTTCATCATCCCACATAATGCCCTCATTCAATATTCTTCGACACACACACATATGTATATATAATCCGGCGGATTCGGCCAAGCGGTTTGAATATTTGGTTTGTATCTACAGTAGGCCTATAATCCTAAAGAAAACACTCGCTAGAGCGCCCACTGCAAAGCATTACTAAACGTGTAAGCAGTTAAGAACTATAACTTTAAAATCAATAAATTTGATTTCAATGTCAGAATATTGTACGAAATCATGTCTAATGAATATTTGCAAGACCATGCAGCGCCGCCATTTTAGATCCAGATTGTTTGCTGGTTGTTACTATGATCTCGAAATCCATGCATTGGACCTATGCACCTCCTCTCCACGGCCGACCAATACCATAGCGCATCGAGGAAATTCGCGTTTGCAACGACACATAAACAGTCGAGTTTAGCTGGTTTTATTTCCACTATAATGGAGCAGGCAGAGTAAAATGTGGACTTGACTCTTAACTAACGGATCGATAAATTAATTATTTACGGCGGCTAACAGCTCCATCGCAGAAACTGAGCAGCGGAAAAGAAGAGAAACAGTTCGCGGTCTAACGTTCAGGGTTGAATCGGAAATAACTAAAGAAATTCTAGAAAAAAATCTAGCAAAACGACGACGACGACGACGATGCAGATGAATTTAACATTACAGGCTAAAATTTTTCTGCGAAAGTGAGTCTTATTCCGTTTTTTACACATTTGCAAAATATAAGAATTGGAAACAAAAAAGATACCAGAAATGGAACGCAGGTTTCCGCAGACAGGTATCTTATGTATTAATATTATACAATCCTTTGAAATTACTTGAATATAGTCAGGACTGTCAGGCAAAATCATAACTAGTCTAGCCAAGCCATCAAAGCAACTTATTTAACTATCTAGTTAGGTGCTGTCCATTAATTACGTCAACAATTTAGGGGGGGAGGGGGTTTGAAAAAGTTTGACAGTTGTTGACAGGGGAGGGGGGTCAAGGGAAGTTGACGTCAACAATTTCACTTTTTACAAATAATCAAAAAATAGGAAATTTCATGGAATACTACTTATTACAATGGAAAAAAGCATGGCAAAAAAGGTCATCACCACCACATTTTGACACTCGATGAGCAAAACAGGGAAAAATGGTCATCGCCGCAAAAATAATAACCTTGTCATTGGGACCTGTCATTGATCTTGGGTAGGGGGGGGGGGTCAAAAGTTTTTGACGTAATTATAGGGGTAACTGAAAGTTGACAGTTGCTGACAAGGGGAGGGGGTCAAAAATTGTCCAAAAATTGTTGACATAATTAATGGACAGCCCTTAGCTGTTTATTATACATTTTAAAAATTTATTTCAAAATTCATTTAGATGTAATATATTTGTTAAGTATAAAGGTTGTGCGCGGTCCACAGTATTTTATTTTATGGTAAATAATCTAGTATTAGTGTGAGTAAATGGTGCACAAAATTTATTATAATTTTTCACATTATGCGAACGTATTTTTTTGTTTAGGCTGAGGCTAAGACTGCATGTGGTTTAGCAATAATTAATCAGCATGAATGTAGATCTATATCTCATTACCGTATTTAGGCTGTGAGTATGCTTGTCTGTACGCTTTCTGATAGATCTAATGATCGATATCGGAACAAAAGGAATATATGTATATAACATTATTGAATAGCTCCGAATTCAACGAGCCATGAGTAATGGACAACATTCGACCGCTTGAGTAAGTTAAAACGTAGAGTAGGCAACTTGCAGAATTTAACAGATGCAGTAAGCTTCTTATAATCGGCTCCAGCAAGGCTCAGTTTGAACGATTATTAATTGAAAATATTAAATTCTAGCATTTATATAGCGCCGCTGTTTGCACTGCACGGACCTACATGCAATCTGGATATTAAATCGGCGAAATTTGTCGGCCATCTTCTTGCTGCATGCATTGATTTTTTACTTCCGGCTTTGAACGTCAACTTCACAGGAGAGGCGGAGAAGGAAGAGGAGGAAGAGGAGGATGAGGAGGAGGAACAGGAGGAGGGATGTGGAGGAAGGGGAGGAGGAGGAGGGGGAGCAGGAGAAGGGAGGCGGCGACCGGAAGCAGTCTCATGTGAAGAGTCTCAGCATATGATTTAAGCATTTTTCGGAAATTTCGGAAGGATTAATTTTTATCACGTAATTTCAATAAAAGTTCAACTTTGGAATGCGTCATGTCCTTTCTGAGACACCGCGCTCTCATCATTCGTTCACCCCACACCTCCCTCATTCACAATTAATTGAATTTCTCCGAACCATGATGGCCTAAGACAACCAGCGAGTAAAAGTGGTGGTGGTGGTGGTGTGATAACGATGATGATGATGATGATGACGACGACGACGATGCCGATGATGACCATATACATTTCATATCTACTTAAGCAAATCACCTAAAAAGGTTTTCGACTAAAATGGTCGATATCGGAACAATAGGAACCAGAGCTGGAAGAAACCTGTAGGTTCCCAGAAACAAAATTAAGACTTTCATGTTATTTTAGGGTTCTTTGGTTTCTTTAGTTTTTTAGGGTTTAATGTTTGGCATCTCAAAACCCATAAACTCTTCTCTATCCCCCCTCATAAGTGTTACGTTGCCTGCAGAGAGTAAAGAAGCTCTAAGAACATAAAAAGCTGAGTTTCTTCAGTTTTCTACAAAAACCTAAAAGCCTAAAATTAGACTTTTCTAATGTATTTTACATGATAACTAATATTAAATAATAAAATGATTTTACATAATTTATTTTCTAAAAGAAAACCCCCCCAAAACAGTAGCCAACGAATGATCCAGTCAACAGGATTTGTGCTTTTCAAATCTCTTGTCCCTTCGTCGTGTCTTTTCGTCATATCTCTTTCCCTCGCGACCAGCCAAACAGTCAAACCCATCTCTTACCACCGTCGCTATACGCATCGCAAATACTCGATGCCACATTTCCCAACAGCAGCAGCAGCAGCAGCGGACAGAACGGAAGCGACGGAACGTCCAATTAAAGAGCGCGACGTCCGTCCCTTCTTCCGTCCGTCCGTCCGTCCGTCCGTCCCTGTGCCTCCGTCCGTCCGTCCGCGTTCTCGTTCGTCCCGGAGATACATAATTTATCCGCGAGATGAGCGATTCCGAAGTCGCGACCGCAATCGCTTTGAGGCTAACTGGAAACCGTTACTTATCCGGAGTGTCACAAATGGGAGACAAACGCATCAAATACGATCATCTGGGATTTCGTGCCGTGCGGCGTTTCCGAATTTTTCGCCGCGGTCGAGAAATAAGAGATGCGCTACTCTTTTTTTCGATTTCTGGAAGCGACTGCCGCTGTTGATTTTTTTGCTGCTTGTACGTCGTCGTCGTTGTCGTGCTGCATCGCGTGTGATTTACCGACGATCGGGCGGCTTTTCCTATTGCGACAACGATGTCGGCGACTAAGCAATGGAGTGACAGCGAAACGGAATCGAAGACACCAGAAGAATATTGCACACGAATATTCACGAATATTCACGCTGACATGTACAGTACACCGATACAACATACCATAGATCAAAACCTAACACAGCGCTGCCGAACCAAAGGCGACGATACCATCAAATCTTTGACGCACAAAAAATACGCCCAGATTAATAGGAGAAATAACCGGATATAATAATAAGAAACGGTACAATAAATGACGCAACTGAACCGTATCAATCTCTTTATATAGCGCAAGGAGCATTTGACCGAAGCGTGCCCAAGACAGCTACAAATTACAACCATTACTGACCTATTGATCCATCGCTTCTCATTTTCCAAGGTACGCGAATGACGATGTTGTTTATACGTTTAACGCTTTTCTGAGCACGACACTGAGACATCGCGTCCAGCTTTGTTGAGGCAGTGTTGTTTCTCTGCATGGCATGCATGGTTCAAAGAATTAATACACAAAACGTGAAGATAACCGCCTTTATAGCTGGTTCGGAGTTGGTTTCGAAAGCAGACAACGTTTAATCGTTGACAGTGTTTATTCTAGGCCTTCTCGGGAGGTGGGAGTTCCCTCTCCAAAGTTTGAATTTACCCACAAAATTTTGACATTTTGGCAAGTAGTATGACCTCCCCAATGTCTTTTAACTCCAATTTTTTTAAAACTCCCCAATGTCTAGGTGTTGATTTTAGATACATTTTAGAATAGCCACTGGTCGTTGGACCAAAATTCTTTCGATGCTTGCTTCACTTTGCCCTTAAACATACATATTAACCTTTTCGACATGTAAGGCCGATAAATAAGAAGAAAAATTAAGTATTCACTATTAAATCACCTTGGTTCTTCCTCTACACACTTCTAAAACCAATCGTCCAAAACCGTGAGCCTCTCTAGAGGAGAAAAACAGCATTATCTGATTTCCATTAGATCAAAGTAGTTGATCGCTATAAGGGGCTAACCGAAGGATCTCGGTTGTAGGTAGCGAACGCCAAACCTCAAACGTAGTATTCTCTTTCAGAAATCCACAAACACCGCTTTATGTTCTCTAAATTCTTTTAACGATGTGCTAATGAGTTTCTTTTGCTTGTCACCACTCGACACGAGACACTCAGGTTGAGAAATGAATGATCAAAGCAGTCGACTCTTCTTTTAGAAAGCATACATCTCATAGCAAGAATCGATGAATTATTTCCTGATCTTTATCTGTCTGTCTGTCTGTCTGTCTGTCTCTGTCTCTGTCTGTCTGTCTGTCTCTCTCATCTGTGTACGATGTCACAAGACAAGAGTATTAGGCTACATTCGGAGAATTGAAAACAATTTGCTGTCGGCTGTTGTGAAATCTAAACAATTATACAGAAATTACTGCGTTTTTAAATAAGCAACTTTTAGTTTTTTTTCTTAACGACAATCTGCATTACACAATTTACATTGGTTCTCGACACTAATCTTATTGATAAGTTTATGAGAAAATTTGCTTCTAATCAAATTATATCTGATCGAACCACGGAGACTCTAAATCAAATCGAAGAGATATACATGTAGAGACCAGTTTTTGATCTGATAAAGTCAGTGGCGTAACGTGGGGGGCTGGGGGCACTTTGTTGACAGCCCCCGGGCCCCGGCCGGGCGAGGGGGACCCCGAAGAGGGGTCTAAGCTAGGGTTAGGTTAGGGTTAACCCTAACTTAACCCTAGAAATGATGTGCTGACGACCTTTTTTTTGCTCGTCAGGATGAAAAAGGAGGCGATAACGTTTTTTTTGCTCGTCAGCTCGAAACTCTGGGACCCCATGGCAAAGATGCCCCCCGGGCCCCCAAAAGTCACGCTACGCCACTGAATAAAGTAAAGTCTAATTCGCAGTCTTGGCCTTGGACATCGGTCTGAAATTGATAAATCTCAAATGAAACTAGCTGAGGTTATAGCGACCCGTATCTCAACGTAAAATCTCGAGCTTCTAAGTCCAGTATTAATGTCGAACTTGTAAACTGCCTCGCTTTCCGGCGCGTGCACATCGCGTCTCCCCGATGAATAGAGAAAAGGCGCCGCATAAACTCGCACTTAAGCGCTCTTTAATGCCCTCCGATGCGCACGATAATAAGGCTTTTATGGCGCTTGAAACCTGATCGTCGAAACCCTGAGACGATTGTAACAGGAGGAGATATTTGACTGCTTCTTCTCCACCTCTTCCGTGCGTCCGACAGCAATTTCCCATCCTCGAGTCGTCTCTTCCCGTTGACACTGTTCTCCATTTCGAGGGCCGGGAGGCGTCTCGCTGAGTGGGATATTTGTACGTATACACAGCGATTGGCATCCGTCCGGTCTCTGCATTTCGCTGCAACGAACAGGCCGAGAAAGGAGGCATCGATGTCGAAGCAGAAACCCGCAGTTTTTTTTTGGGGGGGGGGGGGCGAGAGAAACGAGTGCTGTGTTTGCATGCTTCGGTCTGTGGAATCCCAATCAATGCTAACAGCCTCGATGTCTCTACAGTCTGGCTTACTGCACCTGTGTGTGTGTATGTGCATGTGTGCGTGTGTCTCTTTTTCCGTTATTCTCGTATGCACTTTGGCTTCATTTTCATCTGTCAATAAAATATAACCGAAGGAAAGCTCTCAGAGGATGTCTATGCAGTGCCAGAACTATGTCGCTGTTATGCTAAACGATCTCTATCGTCCATGATGTTATTTGGCTAACGTCGAGACCTTTCTCGGATGGTAGCAACAGACATTTTCTGGTTGCGGATAGTTGCATCGATCGCAGCGGGTGAGAATCTCTGCGGATGAAAAGACTAGCAGTTGAACTTGAGAAAAAACAAGGTTTAGGTGTTACATAGCACTCGCTGATATCACGGTGATTGTTTTTCCTTGAGACCATTCTTGTGTCTGAATAACCTAAAGTCTTGGACCCATGCAGCCTTTAGCGCTGCACGCATTACATTTCAAGACGTCACGAGTCTGACGCAGTTTAGTCTAGACGTATAGTCCTTATTAAACAACGGACACTGAATAGGCCTTATATTAGTTTCATATGCATGGCCTATCACAGACTAAAATGTTGCCAGCAGCAGTTATGCTTCGACACTGTGACCAAGTAAAGTTGAATCAATTTCAGGGGGAGAAGTTTCAGGTACATTCTGTAATTTGTAAAGAAAGAATTCTTTAATCGCCCCCAAACTAACTCCAATTGCGCCATCCAATATTTGTTGACTCTAATAATAAATTTGAATACCCGAAAATACCGATAAATAAGAAGACTATGGCTAATGGTTTATATTTTTGGGTGGGAGATATTTCAGTGGTTGAGGCAATTAGAAGACCAATTTCCAGCCATTTAACAACAAGAATTACACTGGTTGCACATGAGCAGAGCTGCAAAAGCACGACTCTGCACGAGTAATTTTAGATTTACGGGGCATTATGAGTTTACCCCACCCCTGTCAGGATGGCCCTCTTAGGTATTCTGTAGTGAAAGTTAGTCGACTCCACTGCATCCGTAAAAATAAACCGCTGCGCATACGGGGGGAAACGCCTGAAGTAGAGCCTACTGTAAAGCAGTTTGAAACTGAACCAGTAGGCTTATGTGGAGACGCTCTAAAGGACGATGCTTCACTGGTCACCAGTATTAGGCCTACCCACCGACCTTCATCCTTTCTGGCAGATGGTCAACAGTTGCTTGTTTTCAGTTCTCGCCTTAACACAGATCTAGCATTGCGCAAAGGCAGACATGTCTGACTTCAAAGAATCGCAATGGGATCTGCATGGCAAAAAAGCGAGAGCACAATGAATGCACGAGAAATGGTCGGTAAAACTGTAAAACAAGTGCTGCGTGTGCTGCCGCTTCAGAATTAATATGCGTTAACCTGGTAAAGAGCTATTGTCTACCTATTGTATTGTATGGTATGGAAGCCACATTTCCAAACAAAAGTATTCTTAATGCTCTTGACAGACTGATTCGAGTAGTTGTGTGCAAAATTTTTAAAACATGTGAGGCAGATAATGTCGAGTATATCAGAGTCCTGACGGGTTTGGATAGTATGCATGCTATTGTAGAAAAGCGACAAGCATCCTTTGTTAGTAGATATGAGAAGAAGCCACTGTACTTTGCTCAGTGCATTACTAGAATTTGTCTGAGGGCAGAGGCTGTACTGTGTAAAGCTTGTTCTTAGTGTATTTGTTTATTATTAGGTTTATTTTTATTATTATTTTTTTTATTATTATTTAGTTTTTGTTCAGTTGATTTGTGTTTTCTTTGGTTGTGTACTACTGGTTGTGTACTACTTTTTTATGCTGTGCTTGTCACGAATAAAGATGATTGAAAATGCCGCGATTGACCTGGCCACCATGCAGGCGAATTCTAGGTCTCTATTTGGGTCGGTATCTTGAGTTCTCTCTAGCAATTATATTATTTGCAAATGTATTCGGTCATATTGGTCAGCTATTGGTCTATAAAAACAGACGCCATGCCTGTATATCTTCGATGGCACAACAACTCAAGATACTTGGCAAGTCAGCCCTGCAATGTTGGAGTCCATCTTTAAGCCAGCGATGAGTGTATATATTATGATGAACGCTTCGTTGATAAGATCTTCATCGCCTCTGTGGTGGGTGTTACCAGGATCTGGCTATAGTGCGATCTGCCTGACTTCAATTCCGCACTGGAAGGCAAAGATTAAAGGGGAACATCGAGTGGGTACAGCAACAACTATACAAGGCTGCGAGATTTAACTTAAAACGGCCCCCGTTTACCTTTGCATCGGCGATTCGCTAAGGCCGTTTTGAGAATATGCATGTGCGAGTGGATGGCGTAGGAGAGGTCAGTGCTACCGTCAGACTGGTATCCTATAGAATATGACTCTGTATTCTAGAAGGCAACTGCGCAAATCTGGACGTTCTTTTGGAATGAATCAGGGTCTGGTCTGCGAGGAAGGAGACGAGAGAAACGCCGAAGACGCAATGAAATAGGCCCTGGCCCCCTATACTATAGGTTTCCTTTTTGGTTATTGACTTTATTCCATTATCATCTTAAACGGCGTTCGATTTCCTGTCTACCATTACTTCCAATCATTTACAGTGTTGGCCAGTGGTTCTCACACAGGGCAGTCCCTACTGAACCATTTTAAACCTTGTTATATTATATTATTATATTAAATTATTAGAAATTTTCTAAACTGTTGGATTCCGGACTTCGAGCTTGCAGACCTCTGAAGGTAGGGGTAAGGGTAGGCCTAGAAGTAGGCCTAGGGGTAGACCTAGGGGTAGGGGTATGCCTAGGGGAAGGCCTAGGTTTAGGGTAGGGGAAGGGGTAAAGGTAGGGGAAGGGGTAAGAGTAGGGATAGGGGTAGGCTTAGGGGTAGGGGTAGGTCTAGGGGTAGACCTAGGGGTAGGGGTATGGGTAGGGGTAGGCCTAAGAGTAGGGCCTAAGGGTAGGCCTAGGGGTAGGTCTAGAGGGGTAGGGGTAGGCCTAGGCGTAGGGGTAATACTACCCCTAGGCCTACCCCTACCCCTATCTAGGCCTACCCCTACCCCCTAATGTGATTTTTAAATATTTTCATAGTTTTTAAAAAAAGATTTATTACCCCCATCGCATTATACCCCCAAATCAAATGCCTGGTTACGCCCCTGCTGTGCTAATGCATAGGACCTAAACTACAACTGCGAACACAATAAATTTTACAAAATTCAGTTAATGTTGGTCCATCTCGGGAGTTGACTTAACATTCGTTTGGTTTGGTCAATTTAAAGGGCTATTTTTGTCATAACGTGTACTCGGTTATGACGCAGGCCAACCGTGACCTGGCGAGTCCTTCGAATTCCGTCGGCGAAGAAGATACTTGATTGATAGGAATAGCATTTGGATCAATTGCTACGCAATTCTGATTTTAATGTATGTTCATACAATATACACACATATAAAATTATATAGTTTTATACGCACCATAACATATAGCACTGTATTATGCTTTATTGTGTGAGTATACATAAGATGCCACCCATGACTCATATTATATAATTATTTATTAAATTAATTAATTTAATTAATTAATTAACTCAACTCCGACATGGCCGGTGGCAAACCCGGATGAGAGAGGAGGAGCCGAACGCCCATCGTTTTTGACAGACGTCACGAAATAGATACTTGATAACTTATGTATCCAATATCCCACAATCGGGTCAACACCCTAAAGATAGTCTGCAGTTATTCTAATTGACACAGAGAAAGACAGGCATGCACTTTCTGAATATTTCAGCGTAGACGTTACTTTTGTCTATTTGCGTCGGAAATGAGCATCGTTTATCATTTTCTCTTCTCTTGAAAACTCCGTCGCGACGACGGAATTTTCGTTTCAAGGTCTACACTCTGTGCGTCTGTGGTGACGTAACGCATTCCAGGTGATCGAATGTCTCTCGCGCAGTCGCCGAGACTTCTGCGTTCGACGCCCGCCGCCGGGGGATCGAATGGTGGCACGATGATGAGGAAGCGTCACGTGACGAAATGGAACGCCCTGACCTCTGACCTCTGGCGTTGTGGCCGTTCCCTCGGCGAAGGAGGAGAAGAAGAAGAAGAAGAAGAAGAAGAAGAAGAAGAAGAAGAAGAAGAAGAGGAAGAAGAAGAAGAAGACGAAGAAGAAGAAGAAGAAGACGAAGAAGAAGACGAAGAAGAAGAAGCAGAAGAAGACGAAGAAGAAGACGAAGAAGAAGACGAAGAAGAAGCAGAAGACGACGACGACGAAGAAGAAGAGGAAGAAGAAGACGAAGAAGAAGAGGAGGAAGAAGAGGAAGAAGAAGACGAAGAAGGAGGCTATGATTAGACAAAGCGTCTGGCGAGTGGAGATGGAGGAGGAGGAGGAGGAGGAGGAGGAGGAGGAGGAGGAGGAGGAGGAGGAGGAGGAGGAGGAGGAGAAGGAGGAGGAGAAGGAGGCCGTTTCACTGACTCCTGGTACGCCGATGGGTCGAACGCGGGAGGCGATCGTTCAGATGCTGCGAAAACAGGCACTTCGACTGCGGCTCTCTAGGAGATAAGCGGACGCTCCGGATGAAGATGATGACGACGACTACGACGACGACGATGGTGATGATGATGATCATACACTACTGTGATGACTTCCTATGATGACAATGACTACGTTGCTGTTGAAACAGATAAGTGTAAGCAGAATGGCATAGTTGGAATGTTGTTATTGTTGTTGGCGATGACGAAGCCGGTAGTGACGATGATGATCGCGAAAAAGTTTTTCTGGGGGAGGAGCGGAGCAGGAGGAGGAGGAGGAGGAGGGGAAGAGGTGCGAAGTGGGAAGATGCGTTGGAAGAATCGGCTGATGAGTGGCTGGAGTCTTAGGAAAGTAGATCTCTGAGCGCAGTTTGGAGAGGCAAAGGTTAGTCAGTCGAGAGAAAGATAAATGAAAAGTTAGACGAGGAAAGACGAGTAGAGAAGGGGAGGGAATCGATGGAGGGAGGGAGGTTGGGAGGAAGGAGGAGGAGGAGGACTGTAGCTTCTCTGCGTCAGTTGGCAGAGAATAATCGAGGCCAGAATTACTTATTCGAATACCACACAACACGTGTTAGGACGTATTCAAGCATCGCACGGCGATCCATAAACTCATTCAGTCATTCGTATATTGAGCGTATGGGTAAGACTGTAGCGAATCTACATAGAACTAATGAAACTTGGTCGTCACAGTACTTAATCTCGGTCAGGTCATGACCTGACCAGATTTTAATATGTGATTTTTCGTCAAAATTTGACGGGGCGTTTAAACCGTTTGGTCAATTTAAAGGGCTATTTTTTTGTTATAACGTGTACTCGGTTATAACGTACCGCAATGTACGGTTCCGTGTGCTGCGCTACCGTATTGGATGGTATTGGATATAACGTACCTCGGATACAACGTACTGAGTTTTACCGACCCTGCTAAGTACGCTATGACGAAGTTCTGCTGTATACGTAGCATTGATCTTCGAAGGGTTTCTATTTTATAATGTCAAATTTGTGTTGTAGCAAAATGTTCCTATATTGACATTGACTAAAGTCCAGAAGCTTCTTGCGCGTTTGTAGCATATATGTAAAAAACGTTGGAAAATAATTTTAAAACAACGTAAAAACGTTACAGAAATAAAAAAAATTTTAAAACGTTGAATAAAAAACGTTACCGACGTTTTTCTGGGCGAGATTAGGGAATGCGCCTTACCCACCCACAGGGAATAAACAATCAAATCACACCTTGCAAAACGACTGTGAAATGAAATAAACAGCAATAATACTGGCATAAATGGCTTACTCTATGTTGTAAGCAAGTAAAGCTGCATGACCTGCTAATAAGCAATCGACTACACTCTACAGCTAAACAGTAGAAAGCTAATTAATTAGCTCGTTGTAGCTGGTTTCAGAAAATCTGTGTTTCTATTTTACCAAAGTTTTTATTATAAAAAAAACGTTGGCAAAAATAAAAAACCGTTAAAAACGTAAAAAAGGTGGAGAAAATAAAAAACGTAAAAGACGTTTATTACATCAATGGTTTGCAGCGCCGTAATTTCCACTCCAGGCAAATTGGACTCGTTGAACTTACTATAGAATCTCATCGTGGTCTATATTTTGGCAGCTGATGCCTTCGATTATTCGTTGATAACGGCGTGTGAGTTCTATAGCGCAGCCCTTAGGCAAAAACCTGTCGGAAACACCAAAACCATAAGAATTCAGGCCGCAGTCGTACGTATAGTCATACGTATCTCTCTGTTTACCTCTGTTCATGTGATTTTAAATACTGTACCACCTATAAGGTTTCATTGTTATATCCTACCCAAATCCCTCTCATGCAGCTCGTAGAATGCGCCTCAACTTATATATATATATATATATATATATATATATATATATATATATATATTACCAATGGCGCTTAAAATAAAATATTCAATCAACTGTTCTCTATGTTCTACAGTGTATTTTAATTTCACATTTCAAATAATGATTATTCGTACTTTCGCATAACGTCTCTCCAAGCTTCAACACGCAACGTAATTCGAAAACAGTACAAGACACGGCTAGTGAATTTCATTCTTTCCAGCGACTTTGAAAACCAAGTGTAACAAATTCATCAACGTCTAAAGTGCTTTGATTACAGTTTTTTAAATTGTAGCAATCTGTCACGCCATCGAAGACAACATTAGCAGTCATCCGTGTCTCTCTATGTTTAGTCATCCGTATCTCTCTGTTTATCTCTCTGTTTTAGTCATCCGTATCTCTGTTTTGTCTGTTTAAGTTTTAATTCCTACTAAGGACTCCACTTCACCACCCCGTAGTCTGCATTCAGACATTATGGGCTTTGCAAGGGTGACCAGCGTGACTCTCTGGACCAGGGATAGGCGACCTTTTGTGCCAAATTTGGAGTTTTTTTAAATTCAGTCAACTTGTCAACGACTTATCAGCGGCGGCCTGCGTTAACACGGTTAAACGGAGCACAGACTACTGCCACACTGTGCACAGTAGGCAGTTAAGGGAGAAGTTTAGCGCATGTTCGTGGGACCTCACACATTCAATACAATGACTTATGTAGCGTCTTTACAGCCACAGTAATTAATTTTTTGTCTTTCGCGTGCCACTGACAATCGCTATTCATGCCACGTCCTGCACACGTGTCGTTGTAGACTGCCGACGTCTGCTCTATAATATACCTCCGTTGGCTGTTGCCCCCCTATTGTTGCTGTCTGCGAACGGACCACCATAACAGCTGCAGGGTCGAGGCATATGATGGCAGAGTGATCTCATGTGCCGTGTACTGTGCATGTGAAGTAAATTGATTCTCCTAATCTGAAATACAGCTCGAAGTCTATGCTGCTAACTAGGGGCTGAATCTGTAATCTGAGTTATAATATGCAGGGTGGGCCAACAACACCGGTAGAACCCTGTTTCATTGTAAATAATTTCGCAACCCATGGATCAAGAGTTGTTATTGGAGTGTCTCTGGGCTCAGTGCTTGGGCAATTGCTTTTTCTAATGCAAAAGCTACTACGACAAAGATCTCTAACCTTAATATGCCATTTTCAGAGGGCACTAATTCACCTTTCTCCCTGCCGACGGCCTTTGGTATGCAAACACAAAAAGGTGCCTGTGCCAAGTATTTAAACCAAGTGAGAACTATAGTGATATGGTGCCCAAAGACAGTCTCGAGACGACGCAGTGCCGCTATGCAGCAAAACTATACCTCTAAACCAGTGGTTCGTAATCGGGGGTACTTGTAGCCCTTGGGGGCACTTGAGGGACGTTGTGAGGGTAAGCAGAATGATCCGCAAATAAAGTCTGTTTAAACTTAAAGACTTTCACTGCAATGCACTTGGAACTGTAGAAATTCTTGTAATAAATTAGACACCGTAAAAGAAAAAAAATACCACTTTCTGGTGTGTGCACAATCTGTGACAGACGTTTTTTGCAGTTTATAATTATTTTCAATCTATTTCAGATCATATACTTTTGTCCTCATATAAGGTACTGTAGGCTGGTAGGGGGTACTTCGCTCTCTTATACTCGTTTTAGGGGGAAGTAATTACAGAAAGGTTAAGAACCACGCACTGCTCTGAACAATAGAAGGCGGTTGATCCAAGTAACGCAACGATCATCAAGCAAGAAAGCGCGAACGACAACATGACGAAATCGGAATCTATGAATGATTTTTGATGGGATATTGTGTATGGTTATTAAAGTAATTCGTAATCAATAAGATCCATGAGCAACTTGCGTTAAGCTATTGGCGGAAAGGGTTTTAAAGGACTTGTAATAGAAAAATAAGATTTAGAAATTACTGCTGGTCATTGTGTGACTCTTTCTGTATGCTCCCTTCCGACGAAGACTTGCTTTAGATTATTTACGTTAATGGAAACGCTGAAATACAAGCTAAAGGTTTTACTTATGATAAAACTAATTATATACTGTAATTATAACTGGGATTTTGTGGCTTAGTAGGATATCTCCTGTGTTAGAAACCACTGTATTGAAAGCTGTCGTATCCAATTTCTGTTATAAGAATATGAATATCCCGTATTCAATGAATATGCCTTTTCTCTGAAGAACTTCGAGAGAAATTGTTGACCACACTGCATGGAATATCAGTGAAATGCTAGAAACTAGAAATTTCTGACGCATTATTGTATAATTTATTCTAAATCCTATTTATTTCTATATTCATCTCTGGCGTAAAGTAACTGCAGTACTAACGTCTCTTCGATGCCATAGGCTACTTAATTAGAGTAACAGGCATCTAATTTTACGGACTGACGGAGGCTGACCGCTGACGACTCTGAGTCCTCTCGTTTCCGCTTCGCCAGCTGATGTAAGCGTTGTCCGTTTCCAACAACAACAACGACAACAACAACAACAACAACAACGGCGGCGGTAGCAGACCTTGGAATCAACGCCATGTGGCGTTGAGTCCTGCCTGGCTGCATGGGGACTCGGTGGGACTCCTGTATGGGCCGACGTCATCCAGTCGACGTTAATGGTCGGATCAAGAGGACGCGCTGTCGGTCGGACGTCACCCGCTCCTCCTTCCAGATTAAAATTGATTTTATCTGCGGCGGCGGCGGCGGCGGCGGCGGCGGCGGCGGCGGCGGCGGCGGCGGCGGCGGCGGCGGCGGCGGCGGCGGCGGCGGCGGCGGCGGCGGCGGCGGCGGCGTCTCCTCCTTCAGAAGCACTTAGTCCTCGACCGGCGAAGCGACTGCATGAGTCGACGGGTGACGCTCAACGAACGAAGTCTTCTCTGCGTTCTCCTCCTCCTCCTCCTCCTCCTCGTCCTCCTCCTCCTCCTTCTTCTTCTTCTTGTCTCATCTGCGTCACTCCTAATACGCCCTCTATCCGCTAATTCTAATTTCTAATTCGACTAGATGCTCCGTTTCCCTTCTGGCTGCATGCCTCTGAAAATGTTTTCTCTATTCGGAAAATAATTAGGCCTCAAAACATGAATTCGAAATTATATATATATACATATATATATACAGTATGTACTGTATATATCTTTATTTCGCATTAACTGCAACCAAAAGACAATCACAACCCAACACAAAACCAAACCAAAAGAAACTAGAATAAACCAACAAGACACAGTGCAGACAGAGCACATAACTTCGACGAAGAAGAATCGTCTGCAGCAAATTCCAGTCTGATCTTTTACAATTCCCTCTATCCTCTCTCTAGTCTTGTGCGGTTTAGTCAGACCTATAGTCCAGTTCAGTTTAATCCAATCTAAGCGTCTCTGATCTAATCTAATCTTAATCCAGCAGCGCTGTCCGCAATGTTAGCAGTGTTACCCGTAATTGAAAGTTATCGGAGTCTGTCTGTTGACAGCGTGCGAATGTGTTTCTCTTGTGAGGAAAAAACTCCCCAGCAGCAGCAGCAGCGACAGCAGCAGCAGCAGCAGATGGAAGAAACGCAACATCTGCGAGCTTTCTATCTCACCTCCAGGAGGCTAGTTGGGTGAAATTGGGGTTGAGAACGGATTAACCTCCGCTCTCACTCTCTATTGACAAGATTGACGCCAAGGCTTGAAAAGCAATCATTTCCGATGCGCTGCAGTTTGCATCGAAACATTTCGATCGGCAAACAAACACTGGTTCACTACTGGCACAGAAGAGGAGTGAAAACCCGCAGCAGCGACACAGTGTGAGAGGGATTTTCATTTGCACAGAATCCGCCGATGCAAGTAATGCCCGAATCGCTGAAACCTCAAATAGCGATACGCGACAATAGAAAGCCAATAGTTGATTAACATCCCAAGTCAAAATACAATCATTCACGACAATTTTACCAACTTTATTTTGGTTCAAAATTCACACACACACACATACACACACACAAACACACACACACACATATATATACATATATATACACATATACATACATTTATATACATATATAAACATATACATTTATATACATATATAAATATAAATTATGCATATATATGTATATACACATATGCATATATATGTAGGCCTATAATTGTTTCTATATGCATATATCAGTGAATGTGAAATAAATGTATCTTTCCCTATCCTGCTAGTGTAGGTGTGTGCAACATATAGTCATACGCATGCTCTATATAATACAAGAGTCGCTTTGTGTGACGGTACTTCAATGTCACGTGACAGTGTCCGGTCTTCATAGAGAAGATTAAGTGCGCTGAAGCGTAACGGAAAAGTGCCAAGTGAAGCGTTAGTCTTTTTGGCGAATTGCGCCGAATGAAGAAGCCAGTTGCCATGACGCTTTGAAGCCCTTCTTCGCTCGATCGTCTGTCTGTCGGTCTCTCTCTCTCTCTCTCTCTCTCTCTCTCTCTCTCTGCGGCCAAGGGTCGCCGCATGCCAGTTCAGACAAGAGCAGCGGCGACTTATTGTGGAACAGGAGATGTTGAGCGGATTTTCTTCCAATTCCCTTCTTCCATCCATCGCCCCGTCCACCCACCCACCCACCCAACCACCCAACCACCCGGAAATTCTTTTTATTGGGAGTCCGCTGAATAGACAGCTTTCACTACTCGGGCGCCGAGTCTTCGTAGAATATAATCGTTGAACTCATCATAGAGACTTCGAAATGACGCATCAATCGATATCTCAATACTCAGATCCGAATTCATAGATATCTAAACGGAAATGAACTTTTCTTAGATGACGTCGTCATTTTGAACTCTGACTCTTGGCTGACGTCATCATTTTGAACTTTGACTCTTGGCTGACGTCATCATTTTGAACTTTGACTCTTGGCTGACGTCGTCAATTTGAACTTTGGCGATCGCGTGGTGGCGTCTGATTGGTTTGCTCTGAAAAGCTGTCTCCATGAGTTCAGTTAAATCTTAGCGGAGGTCTTAACGATGCACGGCGACGCATAACAGACTGTTTCGAAGGAGAACGTCGATTGAGACTAACGTACAAAACAAGGGCGGATCGAGCCAATAATTAATTGATTCGGAAAATACAAAAATAATCTCAAATATTCGGAATATTATTGGATCTGTCAGAAAACATTCCTCATGTACACAGACCAGATCAGCAATCGTTTGTCGCCAATAGGCGTCTGCATAATACGTCCACTTAGTTCTTATAAGTCGCAAGGCTGATAGTTGGCAATTCCAATAAGACGGGAAAATGTTTTCAATCTGTCCTTAATGTCCTCTCTTCTCCTTTCTTTCTCTACATGTCTGTCTGTCTGTTTCTCTCTCTGCCTGTCTCTGTCTCTGCTTCTGCATCTGTTTGTCTGTCTATGTCTTTGTCTGTCTGTCTGTCCGTCTGTCTGTCTGTATCTCTCTCTCTCTCTGTCTCTCTGTCTCTCTGTCTGTTTCTCCATCTTTTTCCGCTTCTGTTTGTCTGTCTCTGTCTCTAGTTGTCTGTCTGTTTCCCTCCCCCTCTCTATCTCTCCCTCTCCAAATGGCTATATCCACTCGCTTCCCATCTACTTCGAATCCTGCTTCGTCATCAATAGGGGTCCTCCTGCAAAAGCCTCTTCCTCGTCAAGAATTTCTTCTCATTCAGAAGTCTTCCGCTAGGATCACTGGGACTTCTGGCGTCGTTACTCATAACAAGACTTTCGTAATTTCTGCGATGTCTGTCTGCGAGTGTCTGCCTTAGTGCCTTAGTCCCACTGCCAGCCTGCCTGTCTATAGTCCATATGCATCTGTAACATAGGAACCGCGGCTGACCTATATTTATCGGCGCCATCTATCGATCATTCGCGTGCCAGTCGATCTGATCATAAGGCGACCGATCGAAGCGCTCGGTGACGTCATAACAGCGCGCGCCATCTTTCCTCTTCCGGTTTGTTTAATCGCCAGTCTTTGTAGTTCCTGAAGCGGAATAGCAGATAAATTGCAGAAAACGAACATAAGCGCATACAAGAGCTTTGTCAATCACTTAATAGGAAGAGAGTCGGAGGCAAGAAGTGTTTTTCGCAGCGCTCTTCCTCTGTCGGTTTTCTCGTCTTCAGTCGCTGTCGTTTCGACGACTGTTGACTCCATGGCAGCGGCGATGCCCTGCAGCGCTGGACTCAAGCTGGACGACAATGCGCCCCACAATTCGCGAAAGAAAGGGGAAGGGCTATTAAACGGGTGAGTGGACCCAGAGGTGGTCGGAGGCTGCTGCTGCTGCCGCCTAGGGCCGACCGGCGCCTTCGACTGTCCAGTCTGATGACGTTCCTCTTCGAGCGTCATCGCTTCGGTCGCCGGAACCAATTATTTCTTTGGACGTCGCGAGAAGCGAGTTTCTGGACACAGAGCGGACAGTTCGATGATATCGCCGGTCTACGATCTGAAATGATCAATTATGAAGTCCTGTTCGATGGCGTCGCCGTTTCACTTCGCCTGCAATCAGTCGAACGGCGATGCTCATCCTCCTCCTCCTCCTCCTCTTCCGACACCAAACACCCGATCGGCGGCACACTCCTCCACAGCCGCGAAAACATATCTCCTCCTCTCCGTCTCTCTCTCTCTCTCTCTCTCTCTCTCTCTCTCTCTCTCTCTCTCTCTGCGTCTCTCTCAACTCTCTTTCCGTCTTTTTGTTTTTCTCTCTGTCTCTTTGTCTCTGTCTCTCTCTCCATCTCTGTCTTCGTGTATTCTCTGTCTTCGTGTATCACATGTATATCACTGTCTCTGTCACTCTGTCTGTCTGTCTGCCTGCCTGTCTATATAGCTGTTTATCTGTCTATTCCTGTCTTTGTCTGTCTATTTATCTCTCTATCTGCCTATCTTTCTGGCCGTCTCTTTATGTGTCTATCTCTCCGTTTATCTCTCCGTCTCTGTCTCTATAAATGTCTTTCTCTCTATCCTCAGTCTATATATATATATATATATATATATATATATATATATATATATATATATATCTTTCTCTGTCCGTCCTTTTCCCCTGCGTTCTCGTCCGAGAGCCGCATTTGCCTCCACCGTCTCGACGATGGGACCGCTGTTATCTGGCGTCCGGATGACTAACTTCGCCGGGTGAGCGGCAGTGGAGCGCCGATTGCGTCTGATTCTGCGGCGGTCGACGGAAGAATATTTGTCGGCGAAGGAAGACGCCTTCGCCTGACAGATTTCAGTTTCGATCGACTGGACTGGGAGTTCGGCCGTTTCTGGTCTGATCGCCGCCCGCGGCGAATGACCGCGGCAAACGGATCACCCTTTGCCCGTCGCACCTCTCGTGGGCCTTCATCCGCCCTCCCTATAGCCGCACTAAATGTAGACGGGTCCAAATGCTTTATTATTTCCTGGCTTACTCGGAATACCAACAATAAGGCGATCAATCTATTCGCATAATGACATTCGTCCAGTCGTCTGTTCATTCACTCATCCATCCATTCCTTCATTCATCAGCCCGTCCATCCATCCATCCATCCATCCATTCATTCATCCATCCACCCATTCGTCTGTTCTGTCTTTTCGTCCGTTCGTTCTTCTTTGGGTTCTTTTTGCTGATCTGCATTTTTGCATTTCATTTCCTTATCTTAGCATCAGCCTTCGTCCATCTCTCCATGCATCTTTGAGCATGTATTCATCTCAAACGCTTTATTAAAGTTCGCTGTCTCAGGTGCTTTCCTAGATCAAATACTACCACTACCCCTCTCCTTCTCCAATCGCCGATTTTGAACGAATCTTACCACGGGACCCGTCTTAATAGGTGAGCCGCGGGTCAGCCATGCTCTTCGTGACTACACCAACGGCGATAAGACGATAGACTGGCATACCGATAGCTATAGGTTACAATGTATAACGAAATGCAAAGAACAAATCCGGGTTATAGCCTAATAGACCACGTACAGTAGCTGGTTGTATAATAGAAAGTCGTCAATACGACTGGTCAGAGGTTAGAACTACTGTGATGGCTTGATATGAATGTCGTTGCTACATGTTCTTTTTTTTCAAATGTATGTCTTGAATGTCTTCATGTTTTATAGCTTTGGTCCGTGGCCGGACAAAATGTCACGGAAAAAATGTCACGGACAAAATGTCATGGGGACAAAATGTCCGCGGACAAAATGTCATGGTTTAGGGTTAGGGTTAGAGTTAGGGTTACATTTTGTCCGCTGACATTTTGTCGTACCACCCTTTGGTCCACTGTTGGTCAGTCACAATTTTCAAAATGTCGGAAAGACGAAAGAGGAACCGGAGGAAAATTCGAGAGAAAATATGCGATTTGATTTTGACTTGCTTTCATTTATTTTGCTCTTTCAAATTTCTAATAAAGCCGCTCGAATTTTCAGTCGGTGACTATTTTGAAACGTGGCAGTCTGTGTTTGATCTATTCCGTCTAAAGTGCTTCCCCTCTGAAGACGCTTATTTATGGGCGGACTGCAGGCTCTTCGACTGGTCCGTTCTTCCCCGTCACGTGGGTCAACCACCGCGGGGATGGTTGAGAGGACACTGTTCAAAATGACCATTGACAAGCCCACCTTTGCGTTCTATATTCTGTCGTTGAAAGTCTCCGAGTTATATAGCGGTTGTTTATATATCTATCTGCGGTTCTGACGAGTAGCGGCATCTGTAAGAATCAATGAGATCCGTGGAACCATCTTCGAGATCGCAAGGCGTGCAGAGAGAGAGAGAGAGAGAGAGAGAGAGAGAGAGAGAGAGAGAGAGAGAGAGAGAGAGAGAGAGAGAGAGAGAGAGAGAGAGAGGCACATCACCAATCAACGAAGCGGGTGGCCCTAGTCTAGCAGAGGGGGCAGAGGACGTTAACCCCTTGCAGAGATTTACTCAGTACGTGTGGTGCGATCCTCCTGCGACCGACTGTTTCGGGATTTTCTTGAACTATGCGAACACGTTTAGATAATTAATTGACGATAGCGACATTTACGCGTCAAGAGGGAATACGATTAAATGGGACGACTAAGTTTTTCTCTAATTAAATTTTCAAAACGAGGTTACAGATTCCAAAAGCTTCCAAACTGAAGTTGAACCAGGAGAGCCAAACGCGGCCAGGTACAATGACACGAACACCGAGTCAGTTTTATGAGTGGAAAAATGCTTAGAGAAATTGTGTCGATGACTACAGTTGCTAATGTCTTCACAAAATTTCAGTGCCAAGAGAACTTGTAATCAGAAGACATGCATGCAGTTATCTACTTAAGCAGACCATTTATCAGAGTGTATGTTTCCTCTGAAAGAAAAGGAAACGGAGTCTTTTTCCAACCATACGTCGGTCCACCCTTTGTTAGACTTTTAAAATACTCGTCTCCAGTATAAAACTCTGTATCAGATACTTTTAAAAAGAAATTCCTTAGAGTCTCAATGTCCATTTACCGCAGTAATAATATTATGGTTCTAATTGAAATTGAGCACAGAGTTTTAAATCAAACTGTCAGAATTAAAGATTTCGACAGGATGCAGTGTGTGTGTGTGTGTGTGTGTGTGTGTGTGTGTGTGTGTGTGTGTGTGTGTGTGTGTGTGGCATTTTCTTCGTTTCTCTTCTGTTGACGTCTGACTGATTGTAACGGAGCGACAGCGCGTTGGGAGTTTTCCCCTCTAAGAACCAGCGTCCACAGTTTCTTTTTCTCGGCTGTCGACTTTGGTTAATGAATGACGATGTCTCGTAACATCTCTGTGGGACGAAGATGTCGTTACGTCCTTCCTCCTTTATAGCTCGCTACGCCGCCGCCGCCGCCGCCGCCGCCGCCGCCGCCGCCACGTTCCGTTTTATATTGTCCGCTCTCCGCCGGCGATAAGAAAGCGAAATAAATCCGATCTGACAGACTCAGATAAGATTAATAAGAACTCGAATCATGATCAGCGGCGCTCCGGTCACGATAGTAATTATGAGAGAAGAATGACGAAGACGGAAACGGGCATGCGCACTGAGAGAGAGACGGCGAAAGAGAGGAAGCGAGAAGGTAATTATGATTGATCTCTTGCCTAGGTCAAATAAAATTTCAAAATATGAATAGCTGTCTTTCTTTTATGTCTTCTTTGCTCGTTCATTCAATCATTCGTTCGTTCGTTCGTTAATTCATTCGTTCGTTCATTCATTTATTCTTTCTTTCTTTCGTTCATTTGTTCATTCATTCGTGCGTCCATTCGTTCGTTCGTTCGTTCATTCATTCTTTCTTTCGTTCGTTCGTTCATTCATTTGTGCGTTCATTCGTTCGTTCGTTCATTCATTCATTCTTTCGTTCGTTCGTTCGTTCGTTCATTCGTTCGTTCGTTCATTCATTCTTTCGTTCGTTCGTTCGTTCGTTCATTCGTTTCTTTATTCATTCATTAAATGCAGCATTTTTGCCATCGAAAGTCTAATCTACTGCTTCTTTTACTTGCTAAAGTGACGGTCAGATATAAACGATAAATGTCTAGATTATTTGTTAAATTTTGTAATTTGATGTTGTCTTTTACAGACATTTCGATCGGCATTCGATTTACGACCCAACGACCGCACGGATCTTGTATCTGTATTAATTTTATGGTTCGCCCTGCACATTCTCAATCACTCATTTGAATAACTGCAAGTCAATCTCGAACAGGCATCAGGCAATGGGATGCAGTTTAATCGCATGCACCTTGGTTGGGTCGAATCTGCCAACGTCGCCTGCAATGCAAGCGTGAACATTGGCATCGTGTCTAGAATCAAGTGTTCTAAAATGTTATCTTTTTACCCCGTACAGCAATCGTTTGTTTCTGACATTTAAAACTGATCATTGTGCGTTTCTACTTAAGGCGAACAGAGGATTTTCCTCTGAGACGGTGAGCCGCAGAACGTACATTGGATATAAAACTGTAGTTTACGAAACAGAAATTCCTATAGCGGTAACATCAACATGTGAAAGTGCACTTTCCAAGTGCCGTGATCAAAAGTTTTAAAAATAAGCTGCGCTAGAGCAATTTCTTAATGTCCGTCTTCAGCACAAGACATGTTTTTTGTATCCGATGATTAATATTAAGACGCCATAGTCTTCTTGAGGAATGGCTTAGTTCTTTTCTCAAAATACACCACACTCGGAAAAAAGAATAATTACCTTGAGAATAGAAAGCGGTCTGATTAAAATTGACCGAATGAGAGAATTCTGAGTAACCGCGGATAAGAGACATTGAATGAATAGTTTTGGCGATATAATAAAGTAGCTGTCAACCGGTCAAACATGACGGGGCAGATTGGTTATTTTCTAGCCCGATTTATTGCAAAAGTTCATATTAGTACATATAATTATAACATTATATTAGATCTGAAAATGTAAGGTGAATACGTGATTACCACTAAAACATTTTCCTGTGGCCCAACGCATTTTGCATTTTTGAATATACTATATCAAGGCAAAGTACAGTAGCTATTGCAGTTTAAGTATTTATCACAAAGTTCTTTAGTGCTAAATGCTTTGGCTTATAGAGAGACGAAGAGATTTCTTTGTGCGCCGAGAGTATTGTAATATTCGGCGCTTGCGGATAAGCGACGCCGTTCTCATCTCCTTCGCCCGTTAGCGCCAGACAATTGCTAGAATGAGGATGACGACAATCTGGCACATGACCTAAGACATCGCAAGATGCTGAGAGAGAGAGAGAGAGAGAGAGAGAGAGAGAGAGAGAGAGAGAGAGAGAGAGTAAATGAACGATGGATTGAAAGACGAAAATGTGGAATTAGAACTGTTTGTTTGCCATAATATAAGAGACGCGTTTGTATATAGTTAAAATGGCGGACACGAATTTCACGAAGGGTCTTCGGTCCTAATTGTGATATGAAAGGCATCGATTCCTTCCTTCCTTCCGTCCTTCATTCTGTCCGATTTCTTCTCTTCTATTTCTTCTTTCCAGTTCATCAGTTTCTTTTGTCGTCTTCTCCTCCTCCTCCTTCTCGTCCTCCCCTCCTTCCTCTTCGTCGCCTTCTTTTGTCGGAGTTTTGGTTGTTCGGACAGAAAATCCCTCAGAAGTCGCTGTTAGGAGAGATCGATTCCTGGCAGAGGGACAGACCCTCGCATAAGCAGAGGTCTTCCCTAAGACCTCGACGACGACTCGGAGGACGACTGACTTCAATGTCACTTAATTAGCCAGCCCAGTCGTGTATGAAAGACTTCGTTAGCTCCGAAAAAGAGTGCGAGTGAGTGAGTGAGTGAGTGAGCGAGAGAGAGAGAGAGAGAGAGTGCTTACACTGTATGTCGATAGCGAAATGGTGAGAGTGGCCGGTGAAGGCGCCAAGGCAAAGATCGTCGCAGAGACTGCGAATCGTAGGGTGGGTGCCTGGGTGGGTGGGGTGGGGTGGGGGTGGGGGTGGGGGTCGTTCATTGCGGAAAACCGCTTTATCCGTTTACTCTGCGCTGGAATCGGTCGACGGTTTTCGTTCGCTTCGTGGAAACTGTCAATCGTTCTATGAGCGGATTCAGGCCGTCCTTAACATCTTGTCTTTTGGTCGAAACTGTCGACTGCGCTATCTCTTCGTCGCCAAAATTGAATTTGGTCTTAGAGATTTCGTCGGGCGGCGACCAGATGGGACTCCACCGCCCCCTGTCAATCGTCGAATTCGCTGGTGCATGCACGTAGTACTATTGGAGAAGATTACTGGAGAAGAGAGTTTTGGATACCAAGCCGAAGGAAGAAGAAGAAGAAGAAGAAGTAGTAGTAGTAGTAGTAGTAGTAGTAGTAGTAGTAGTAGTAGTAGTAGTAGTAGTAGTAGCAGCAGCAGCAGCAGCAGCAGCAGTAGTAGTAGTAGTAGTAGTAGTTGTTGTTGTTGTTGTTGTAGTTGTAGTTGTAGTTGTAGTAGTAGTAGTCGTCGTAGCTTGGGATTGGAGACAAGAGATAAGAGATAAGAGTAGAAGGATCCCATCTCGGAAAAATAAATCGAAGGAAAAGTCAGAAGAGATTTATTGTTTTTCGGTTTGCCAGTCGACTATCTTCTGGATCTGAAATCCTTTCTTGTATTCAAACGGGATTTTAGGATTGTGTTGGGTTCAACCAGTTTTCAAAAAATCCGGAAGAGTTTCGTTTAAATAAATTTAATAATTAAAGGTTTCAAATTTCTGTTATTTTTCTCCGAAACAAGTCAGTTAAGATAACTTGTGATCATGTTTACAGATGGCTTGGACGCATCTACCGTATATTCGTTCTATCGTCCATTCCGTAAAAACGGCGCAGTAGTGTAGAAAAAATGTGGAAACGGGTTTTAAAAACCCAAAGTTTCAAACATTTTAATCCTTTCTTCTCGATTTAATCTGCTCGAAAGCTTTATATCAATTACGAAATCTAAGAAATGTTCCTTAAGATCGCGCAAGCAAGGTTCTCTCTTTTAAAAAGGACCAGAGAAGCATTGAAAGCATTTTACGATTTGCTCTTAATGCGTATTCTGGGTTTGATTAATGGCGCAGGTCGTCCTGCCCTGCGAGAGATTTATTGGTCTTTTAAAAAATCTTCATTCCAATCTTCTGATGATCAGCGGAGATTACGCGGTACGCGATGTTCTCTTGTATCGGATCTCTGCAGCCGGTCGACCAATTAATAGCAACGGACTGCTTTGCTTTCACAGGCGACACAATTCCAACTGAAAATATAAACTTGTTTGCCAGACCCCACAGCAAGTATAAAATGCATTCTGTTTACACTGGGTATATACAGTACAAACAGCATCAACAACGTTTCAACATTCTATAATGTTCATTTCCGCCAAGCGATCCAACGGTGGGTCTTTGAAAATTTCTACAGACAAACAGGACAGCACATGTGACATGTACCGGTACACTGCTAATACAGTATGTGTCTATGTACTGCTGAAATAATTTGCGTTAGACAGCGTTTCAGTTTTCCCCCGTTTTACGCTTTGTCCTTCTCATTAACCTCCGTCTTTCCGGATTCCTATACAAGTATCTTCTCCTCATTTGCTTGAGATAGCGCAAGTCCTCGAAAATGGGAGCGGCCTTAACATAATTGCGCCACATAATACAACTTTACGACCGGCGTCTCTTGTAAATTGGAAGTTAGGGGGCGCTGAGGGATACGGAAATAATCAGAGAAGCGTATGGCTTTCTTTATGCCCGAAGCGTACGGCAGTCGTTATAGGACAGTTTATGAAACTGTTACCCGCTTCGCTGAATGTGAGGTGCGGTGTCCGTCTATTCCGCGGACAAATTGACAATTTTTCTACTCCAGGCGCGAGTATCTTTCTTGCACTACTACGCGGGGCATAAATTCAGTCCTCCATCTGACACTCCGTCACCTAAAAATTCCATATCGTCTGCTGATTCGGGACACATTTGCACACGACCAAACTGCATAATATACAGAACGCAAATATTCCAACGAAATCCGTGTAGCCTATGTTGACTGCTGGTCTTGAGTGTCAGCGCACTGCACTTTGAGTAGACGGTAATAACTTAATAAGGGCACCGTATTTTATTTCTGCTCCGATTTTTAACATTAAAAATAGTCCAACGTTGAACTCCGAAACAAAAATAAATCGAAAATTGAGGGTCCAAACCAATTTGCGTACCACTAATCGAAGGCTTTGTTATTTGATAACTTTCTGTTTTAAAAAATATATGTTCTGTCTGGTACTCTGGTAATTGAAATAGGAGCTCTTCTATGTTAAGCTGTACGATCAAAATAATAATAATAATAATGCGAATGATCTGTGAGCATCAGTATTCGAATATTTTATATTTAGAAATGGAGTTCGTGTTGTCTTTGTGCAAAGAAGCAGCCATTTGTATTTAATTATTGAATTTCAAGCAAATCTAGTTTCACTCCGCATCTGCTGGAAGATTGTTCATAATTCACACACGAGAGAGAGAGAGAGAGAGAGAGAGAGAGAGAGAGAGAGAGACGCAGACGCAGTATCTCCGAAGACGGCACATGTACAGTGCAGTGTGTCTGATGTCGTCGGCGGTTATTTGACATGTCACAGCAGGCCGACTGACATGTCACCGAGGGTTGGTTGACCTGCCATTTACAGCCATCGCCGCCGTATTAACCCCTTCTCGTTTCGTAACATCTTTCCCGAAAACCTAATTCTCTCCTCTCTCTCTCTCTCTCTCTCTCTCTCTCTCTCTCTCTCTCTCTCTCCTTCTCGTTTTCCGCGTCGTCGTTTCGTCGTCGTCGTCATATAAGTTAGAATTTCGTTGCTCGACCGGGGAGCCTGCTGCTGCTGCAGCAGCAGTAGTTTTTTTCTCTCTAGAGAATGGTCACTGCGGTTCAAAAGAAACGATGGATTTCGCGGAGAAGTCACCCGACGGCGTGTTCGTGTCAGAGCAAAGGTGCTTCGGTCGTCGAATTTTCTCGATCACAGAAGAAATTTTCCATCGACGCTGATCCGCCTGAAACGCACGAAGCAACCGACTCACTTGACTTATGAGTTTATCGTCCTCTCTCCGTCCCCCCTCACCTCCCCTCCCCTCCCCTCCCCTCCCACCCCTCTCGGCCTATTAGTTTACAGAAGCGACTCAAAATCCGCGAGTGAGGCCTGGACATGGACGTACTGCCGTCGCGTATATAGTTATTAGGCGGAATCGACCGTCGCCTTTTGTATTATTGGAAATAAATCTAAAGAAAAACAATTGGGAATTCGGACTCCGCCGCTACAAGAACAACAAAGACACGCACGGACAGTGTGGTTTAAGTTAACTGTAACTGTAACTGAAATATGAGTTAACTGAAAATAGCAAATCACTTAAATCAGTTAACTGTTACTGTAACTATTTAACTGAATAATGCCAATAACTGTAACTGTAATTGAAAAATAAATAACTGAAATAGTTAAAATAACTGAAAAAAATGACAAACTTAAAAAGTCAAACACCACATAAAAAGGTCTTCGATTAAACACATGGAAACTCTAGATCTTCCGAAATTATTTATGTCATGTTTTGATGGACATGCAATGTAAAAATATGGACATATAAGTAGATTTGTCAATAAATTAGAGAGAATAGAGTTATTGCTTATTAAGAAAAAGCATCAAAATTTCACTAACGTGTTCAGTGGCGATTAACTGAAAATAACTGAAAAATAATTAACTGTTACTGTAACTATAACTGAAAAATGTAACTGAAAATTGACAATAACTTTAACTGTAACTATACAGTGTAACTAGAAAATAATTTCAATAACTTTAACTGTAACTGGAACTGAAAAATGAACAATAACTAAAACCACACTGCTCACGGACAGTGGCGGTTCCAAGAACTCTTGGTGGTGGTGCAATGAAATTTTAGGGAGTTTGTGGGGGATGCAATGAATTTCTAGTACGATCCCGCCAATTTTCAAAGGAATTATATGTAAACGGTTTAGAAGAAATCTGTAGCTTTGATTTATAAGGTATTATGTTCAGAATTGACAATGTATAAAAACTGTTTTGCACAAAGTCATAGTGCAAAATCGAGTTTTCTATTGTCTATGGATATGTCCATATCTTTGTGGATATACATCAGGGCTAATCCGTTTAGACGATCATCTTCCATTGAAGACGCATTTTGACGGGCCAGTGGGTGGGGGATACAATCCCAGTCATCCCAACGTGGAACCGCCCCTGTTTACGGATAGGACACAATGGAAGACACACGGCGATCGAACTCTAGCTCAGAAACTGCAAAGACGTTTAAGAGCTGCCCATCCCCTAAAACGACGACAAAAAATTTTGGGTGAGCTAAAAATTATCGGGAAGGCACACAATTTTGGGGCGCAAAATTAAAATAGACAGTGTAAATAAGGAAAACCTAAAAAATTTAAATAGTGTAAGACTTATTATAAATAACGAACCTAAAAATGCAGCTACATGAAATGCAGTAGTTGATGGCCTTTTTGCTCGTCAGACTTTTTCAGAAGTTGAGAGCGCATATAACCGACGCTAGGCTACTGGGTTAAGGTGCCTTGAATTTTTAAAAAACTTAGATTAAACGAGTCATTTGCCACCGTTCAGTTTAACTGTCGTCTTGAACATAACTTCCAGTTTGTCCATATGCTTTGCAGTTCGTTCAATTCCATCTCCGCGTAGCTTCTAAATATCTTTAATTCACAGTCTTCGTGTATCAATCCATCTGCGCTCTGCGTGACCAGATATTCAGATTCGTTTGTGAACTGATAAATGCGGTAAATGGCTTATTGGTGTATTTGGAGTCAATCAGGCAATTTCTCAACGGCTTTGTGCAAATCCCACGACTAATCTCAGCCAGAATATGGGACCCAGTTCCCCCCCCCGTCTCCCACCCGTTGCTGCGCCAATGACTAAGACCAAGACAATTTTTAATTCTCAAGTGTTTAAAGAAAGAAATCAAATAAAAATTTCATAGAGACGTTAGTCTTTTTCTATATCAAATCTTGAACATTGTTTTCATATAGCAGGACCTCTTAGCGCCAAAGATGCCGTCAATATTTATCGATCCTAAATATTGTGTTTCTTGATTAGCATGATTTTGGTCTATTTAGGTCTAAAGCAACGCACGCAGGCAGATACACATAGCCTACACACAGAGGAAGAGAGAGAGAGAGAGAGAGAGAGAGAGAGAGAGAGAGAGAGAGGCGTGATCATCGACCATACTCCCTCAATTCTAGCGGCACTGAAAATCCATAATAATTCTGGTTCCTTCAAGACTCGAAATAGGTTTTGTCAGAAGCGAAGACGGGTGATGAAACGGATCGATGACGTCCGAAGCATCGGAGAGAGAGAGAGACGCTTCAACGTCGCGATTGTAACGACCCTGCGCCCGCCGACGACGACGGCCGCCATTTCGGCGGATGACTCTAACTAGCCCATGTCAGCCTCCTTTGAGCCAACGAAAGAATCTCTCGGAGAACGGCCACAATTACAAAATAGGGCGCATTCGTTCTTTCGGATCAAAGTCATAATTAGGAGCTTGTAAAGTCAGAACGGAATGTTTCTTCTTTCTTCTCAATGAGTAAATCTAGATGCAGTAGGCCTATGCGTCGGCCTATGCTTAGGCGAATCGCGGCTTATGACGCCACTGTGTTGTTGTCCATATTCCAGTCTGGTTCCGGTGATCTTTCAACTTAACATTGAGGCTCAGCACTAAGCGCATGTTGCCTTATCTCTGTTGCCAATTCGCAACCAATTGTACAGTATATATATATATACAGTGAAACCAGCTTAATTGCATAGGTGCCGTGCAAGCCTTGCTTATGCGATTAACTGGGCTATGCAAATAGCCGGGACGTCTGATACACAAAACACTGGTTCGGGTTTTTAAGTTGATCTGCGATTATGCGGGTTATGCAATTAAGCGGTAAGCGATTAAGTGGGATCCACTGTATGTATATATATATATATATATATATATATATATATATATATAGTCTTTCGGCTTTCTACTTTGTGATGTTAGTTGCATATGACTCTGAATCCCGAATGTGGAGTGGCAGTCTAGAACAGAGATTCAAAGGTAGCTCCCCAACCACGGCCCTCGGGCAATTGCGGCCCGTCAGCTCTCAGTAAACGGCCCGAGAGGTTTCAATATTTGATATAATGTATTTTAATAATTTCAGTGGTTTGACATTCAAATAAGTAAATAAAATAAATAAATAAATGAAAACTAAACGAAAGTTGCAATAAATTATTATCTGCGATCCACAGTATCCTAAAGTCTTGGTTTTTATAATTTCTATGAACGTTTAGATTCCATTTGCATTTTGAATAGATTTTTCATCATAAGAACCCTGGTCAGAATCATCCATAAATAGGCCAATTCTAAAATTTCGAATTCTATAACGTTGCGGCTCGCTTAATTAAGAATCGAAAACAGTATAGATACTGCCGTCCGCTAGACAGGCTTGGGAACCACTGGTCTAGACTCTATGGTATAATGCAACGCGGATGATCAATCGTCGTGGATTTTAGCAAAGAAAGCTGGCAAGAAGTAAGATTCAAAACAGTTATTGTCATTCACGTGTTCGAGTAGCTTGTACGGTTGCATGATGAGTTCCGATGGTTTTCGTGCCGTTGTTCAGTCAGATTGAAAGTACTTCTGATGACCAAAACGATTGCATTTCAAGAGAACTGACCAGTTTCTTCGCTTCTGCTGACCTGTAGTCTTAATGAAATATTTCACTGGAAGGGAGTGTCTGCCCTCAACGGCGGCGGGGGCAGCGCCCACACCCTCTGTCAACTGCCGTCCATCTTTACGACGACCACCTTTCGGCGACCGATATGAGGCCATTTGCGAAAATTGGGAATGACACTTGGCAGTCGTTTCGGCAGCGATACTGAATATCTGCTGGCATTTCCTCCCACCCACCCACCCACCCTTCCTGTCTGCAAATGGACTGATCTAAAACTCGCTATTTGCTGCCGTTTTCTTATATTAAAGTCCGACGTGTATTCGAACAGATTAAATTTACGCGAATCAGTGTTTCAACACGGCGCTTAGAGAATAAAATTCCTTCAGGTATATAGTCTGTGGTTAGGAGCCGTCTTTATGCTTCAATTACTCGCCAATTTCGATAGAAAAAAACAGCGCAACGTGCCTGTCGTATAGTATTTTTGTTAGCGAGTCTCCAGACAGAACGAACGAAACTCTGTCTAAATTAAAAGCGCTTCACTCAGACGCCGAGACTAGAGCCTCTAAGCTTGTATATTAAGCAACGACTTTAGGACTTTAGTACTGAGCGTAACAAGAAGCATGAAGTCAGACAACGTAAGGAATTCTTTCGGCAGTCTCTTTCTTGGCGGTTTTGGCTAATGATCTGAAAATATAATTTTACTCCGTTGAGATGCTCTTCTGACCGAGTGATGCAATATTATGACCCTAACCATATAACCGATACCGTTTAAACAGACTCAGAGTCGTGTCTTATGCGAAGAAATTTGAAGATGAGGATTTTCTACCATTAGGGAACATTTATTGTTGCCCGCTCTTACTACTATTACTAATAGCAATCAGGTATTCATATTACTTATTGAAATCGAGACAAATAACTTGGAACGTGCTACTGCAAATCTCGGACTTTCGTCGGTTAAATGCGCGAATCTAGTAAGTAAGTGGCTAACTGTATATGTACAGCGGCATATCTGAGTGTCATCCTCAGTGGCGCGGGCCGACCACAAAGCGACAAAAAGCGGGGAGATCTGCTGTGGAGCGGCGGCGACATCTGTTGCTGCTTCTGCTGCTCCGTCGTGCTCTGAAGAGGCCAGACACAGACGCATGTTGACAAGAATTAATGAATTGAGTCGTCTTATTTCAACGACCGACGCTCTTCAGCAGAGGTATCGACGGCGGCGGCGCAGAAAGACCTTGCCATGGGAAATTAATCCAATCTAGACCCTTACTGCTGCAAACGACGGTCGAAAGCGAGAAAAGGTTTCGCATTTGACACGGCCACGCATTCTTCAATACGCACTCCGTGAAACTTAGGCCCATTCTCACCGCACAACTGCAGGGACAACGGCGATTCTGATCTGCGCTCCCTTTCCTTTAAGCGACTATCGACTGACATGACCACTCCGTCCATGGCAGTGCTTCCCAACCTGTACGTGTGCCGCGGCACACGTACAGGTTGGGCGTCCCGTACTCAACTGTGCCGCACAACGGTAGAAGTGTACCGTGGCAAAAATTTGGAAAATAAGAAAAATAATAATGGTGCTGTGTTAATTGTTAATTATAAGTTGAATTAAATCTCTTTAATGAAGTTAGTGATACAGATTGCAAATAAAATATGAACTTATGAGGAACGGTAGTCAATATTATAGTGTATACTAGACTAGACTAGAGTAGTACTAGTACTAGTAGGCCTATACAAATGCATCATTTAAAAATGCAGTGTGTGCATTTCGGCTGCAGTGTGCTGTTGACTGTATACAGTATATACTATATATACATTTCTTGGCTAGTGTGACGTGGCTGGAAAAAGTTTGGGAAGCATTAGTCTAGGGTACATCAGCTGAATAATATCGTACGGGAAACGTATTGTCTGACAGATATATTCAGTGGGATGCTATAGTCGGCGTCATAGGCGTAAGAAAGAGTTTTCCAGTTTGGTGAACTTTTAAAAACATTTTCAACAAAATCAGTACGTTCTCGAATATAAAAAGGTGAAGGTCGTCCCGTACTCGGACGATTACTTTCTCTAGACCTGCGTTTTACCTTCGCAGCTTAGCGCTGCTACCAATTCATCGACGCACAAGTAATGAACGGCTTGGTTGGCCGCCGGCACCACGGCTAGATCCCGGGATGGCTAGATCCCGGGATGGTCACCCATCCAAGTACTAACCGCGCTCGACGTTGCCTGGATATACCATTTGACGAGGAGCGTCTCTATGTATCCAAAACCTTCCCGTTCATCCTTTCCGTTGCGCGCCGAACAAAGAGATTTAACTTCAACGTTTCCTCATATCCTCATTTTGGTTCAGTCTCCCCCCCATCCGTTATAAACTTTCTACGCCGCCTATGCTGCTGCCTTACAAGACGAATTGATCTAGAGGCGGTTAGACATGGCCACGGCGATGCCTACTAAAGAGATATTTGCTAACTGATTTTAAATATTTTGCGGGTAGACTGGCATTATAAGGCCCATATAAGAACATCTGCAATTTTTTAAGCAGCAACTAGTAAATCGACATCTATTCTTGGCTGGAGTTGAAAAGGAAGGCGTCGCTTGCTTTTCTTTGTGACCTAAATCGTCTAAGCGACCCTATTCTTCTTTATGACTCTCTATTCATGGACTACTTTCAGCTGCGCAAGATCGCAGACATTCGACGGTACATCCCTACATCAGCAGTGATCCACGTAGTCCGGGTACTAGTGCTATCCAGGTTGGATTATTGCAATGGTATTTTCCTGGGGCTTCCGGACTACCAGCTGGACCGTCTCCAATCGGTCATGAACGCTGCGGCCCGATTGATCTTCAGCGCGAGTTGGAGAGATCACGTGACTCCATTGCTAAAAGAAAGGCTACACTGGCTGAAGATCTCGGAGCGTATAGTTTATAAACGTTGTACGTTGACATTCCGAGCACTGAACGATCCTCTCTGCCCGGAGTATGTTTCCGCGCTCATACGGCGGCCGATGTCGTCAGACTGTCGGAAACAGGCGCCTTCGCCTTTATGTCCCTTCCCCGTCCAAGATGGTGATGCTGGGAGGAAAGATCCGTTACCCGCGGCAACCCTCTTCTCTGGAATGCTCTTCCCGCCTCAGTGACATCGATCACATCCTTCGAGGCGTTTGCGACTGCCCTCAAGACGCATTTATTTCGCATATCTTACGAACATTTGTAAAACGCAAACGATCTTGACTTTAGCTCTAGCTATGCTATAGCGTTAAATAAATTATTTAGGGAATATAATTAATATAATATTCTGACAAAAACGGGTGTTCTAATAAATACAATTCACGTCGAGACTAAACCCCATTGTTGATTACTTTGCCAATATGACCAACGCATCGTCTTCTCTCATAGGCTTGATTATAAGATTTAAAGATAAGACCTAAATAGTTACCCCACTCGGTGCAATTTGTTCTTCGGCGCGTCGGTCGTGTCGAATTGCGTTGTTCGAAATCAGAGGCGGAAGATAACTGAATTAGTAAACGGCCCGTTTAAGGTACGGAGCAGGAAGGCGAGAAGAACCATGGACGCTGACAGAATCCCCGTGGACCACGATCCAACCGAGAGAGAGAGAGAGAGAGAGAGAGAGAGAGAGAGAGAGAGAGAGAGAGAGAGAGAGAGAGAGAGAGAGAGAGAGAGAGAGAGAGAGAGAGAGAGAGAGAGAGGCAGACAGACAGACGGGCAGACAAACAGACGGAGACAGAAAGTGACAGAAAGTGACACAGAGAGAGAGACAGACAGACAGAGACAGAGTGACACAGAGAGAGAGAGACAGACAGACAGACAGACAAACAGACAGACAGACAGATGGAGAGAGAGACAGACAGAGATAGGGGGAGAGAGAGAGAGAGAGGTCTCTGGGGTATGCTAAGCAGAATCTGTGTTAGTGTATTCATTGAATTTAGATCTCAGTTGTCGAAAGGGGAGAGCGGCTTTCGTCGCAGTCGAAGCCCCTCTGCCTCCTGAGCGTTGACCGATCTGCCATCTACAGATAGCAATCTGCGGCAATTCTACCGCCGAGGTCGACGAGTTAACGCAATGCAAACGTCACGCTGTCACGTGATCAGCGTCTTCTGAGAAATCAATGACGTCACTTTCTTCATTTCACTTGTGATATATATATATATATATATATATATATATATATATATATATAACATCCCCGCCCACAATGTCTAATCAGAAGACTGAACACGTTTTAATCGTGTTCAGTCTTTAAACAGTGGCATTTATTATTATTATTATATTTCCTGTATATTTATTATTATTATTATTATTATTATTATTATTATTATTATTATTATTATTATTATTATTATTATTATTATTATTATTATTATTATTATTGACTCAGACCTAACTTTGTAGATTACATAGAATCATCTCTGAGCAAGTCAATCATATATTATATTCAATCAGCTGTTGGTTAGTTTTGCTATCAATTCAGTCGGCCATTCATAGAGCCGTACCGAGAGAGAGAGAGAAAAGAAAAGGCAATCTTATCTCGGCGGCAAACGTGTTCCTAATCCATGCTTCGATTCGTAAGACGGTCAAACAAAAGACCGAATAGTCGAGTATTGAAGTTACTCGCCGGTTCTACTCCGTTGTGATCCAGTCTTAACTCGGAAAACGAGGAGAAGGAGGAAGAGGAGGAGGAGGAGAGACGCAGGCAGAGATGGACACGGTCCAAATCGGATTACGGGACGCGATTATGAGTGGCTTAGCGGGCAAACTAATAGAAGATCGGAGGACACACACGGCTCATCACGATCCGAAGAAGTACGTTGTCAATATTGGCCAGCAGCACCGCTCTCTACCGCGCTCCGTCTGATTCCATTACTCTGGCACCAGATGGCCTTGTAGTTCCGTCCTCCTCCTCCTCCTCCTCCTTCTCCTTCTCCTCTTCCTTCTCTCTTGCTTTTCACTGTCTTCCATCGGACGTTTCTATGTACTCAGCGATTTCTAAACTAATCACAATTCAACTTATTAATCTGCATTCCTCTTTATTTGCCTCTTCATTCGCCCCTTTTCAGAAGATTCAAACTTCTGGGATTTCCTTGTTATATGCGATCACAGACGATGCAAAATATAGGCAACTACTGGTTCGCTAGTGTCAACGTTGTTTTCAATAGATTAATATGGCATTTGAGTAACAAATATTATATAAAAATTGGCAAAGGTTATTAAAGTTAGCTAAAAGTGAGCAAAGTTCGAAAGGCTTGGTAAGTTCGCAAGAGGTTATCAAAGTTTACAAAGCATTATCAAAATGTTCGCTAAAATCCCGCACACATTGAACAGCAGCAAAATGTTAGCAAAAGCCTATCAGTGTGAACAGCTAGAAAAAGCAAACAAAATGTTAGCATAGAAATAGTTAGCAAAAGTTTGAAAAATGAGAAGTGAGCAAAATGTCAGCAAAATGACAATAATTAGCATAACTTTTCATTTTTGTCAACATTTTGTTGACAATTGTTATACTAACTTACCGGATTTCTGAACAAAATTTTACCTGGATTATCTCTTAATGAGCTCAGTTGGTTCTCATGTTCTACTCATTGTTGGAGGCTCGGAGCGCGATGCTGTATTATAAGACGAGAAATCGGTTGATTTAATAAGATTATAATTCTCGAGAGTCATAACAGTGCGAACATCAGAACGGAAGAGCTAAAACAAACCCAAAGACTGCAAATCTACGTATATAAAATAAGCAAGCAAATCACAATCATAACATCGTCTTTACTGTTGCACTGCCCACTTGAGTAGTACTATACAATGCCTCGTTTAAAAATGCACTGGACATTGTGACATATAGTAATCGGTTAGAATGGGACAAATCATTTATAGTATCTTTAGAAAAGCAATCGCGTGCTTAAGTTTTTTTGTGCGTATTTCGATCACTTGTCTTTTCATCTGCTGCGCAACATTTTTCGACGCATTGTTGAAAGTTACTCTTTCTCTTTATAGCACTTTCTCGTTATACTACTAATGAACTTCAAAAGTGTCACCACAAAACGGAACAGCTAAACAGCTAGACCGCTATTCCTGTCTTATCGACCAGTCCTATTTTATGAAACAGTTACAGAGGAGACGACAAATATCACGATATCTACAAAATATCCAGAATTATTGTCCGGTACATATTGTTGCTGGAAACAGCAGACATGACTGAAGGAATCTGTGCGCATAAAGTGTGGTAGGATATAATCAGAAAATTTCCAGAATTAATCGAATTTAATTAATTTCCAGTATCGTGAAATAACGAAATCCCGAGATTCCTTCGCTGATTTTATTGACTCGATGACTGTTTCGTCGATGCCAATACTATAAACATCGATCGGCAACCTTTTGTCAATAGTGTGCCAAAGTTAGCTCCTCTAATTCAGTCAATCTTTTTATGAGGCTTATAGGCAATCTCATGTACAACAAAATTATATAAAAAGAAATTTGGTCTTGAAGTAATTACATTATAGCGTCTTTGATTTAGGCCCACAGTAATAATTTCTAGAATAAATTTTTGGTCTTTCGCGTGCCACTGTAAATCACTACGTGTACCACGTCTGGCATGCGTGCCGTAAGTTGTCGGCAGCTGATCTAGACGTCTGTTAGTTTTTCATAGCAATCCTAACAAATTCATAATTTCATTTACTTTCGTGAGGCCGGTGTACTATCTCTTGTCTGCAACAGCGTAATAAGTCTCGATACCTTAATTGTACCCGGTAGGTTCGGCGGTAATCTTTTGTCTATTCCATCCTAACACAACATGGACTCATCATGTACCCATCGTACAGCGCAGTTATCGCTATAGCAAAGTCACATAACTACGAGTATCTCTCGAAAGTGTCTTTTTTACCTGCCATTTAGAGTCTCTTATCGCAAACTACGCGCTTATTCGGCTCTGTTTCAGAAATCACTTCATGCAGAAGGCCGTTTCTATCGTTATTCGTATAGGCTACTCAATATAACTGATTTGCGGTTGCTTTTGTCGAAGTTGTTCGAGTTGATTTTTCAATTCTGGAACGCAATGTGTCGAAACCAAACGTAAACCTATTGCGTAATGGTTCAACCTGAGCAGTGGCGGCTCCACATGAGGGCTCGGTGGGCTCGTGTCCCCCTATTGAGAATGCATGGACTCCAGCGGTCCCCCTGTTGGGACCCCATACTTATATCACATACATATCAACAAATGTTTGCCCCCCATGCTTAGAAGTTGCCACCCCAACGGCCCCCATGCCAAACCCTGGAGCCGCCACTGAGCCTGAGAGGAGCAGCGGCAGCACCAGCACGAGTCCATTCTTCTTCAAATAAAGACTTCTTTTTCTTCTGGAGCGTTACGCTGCTGCGATGATTAACGACCCCCTCCTTCTTTGCTTAATTATCTACGTTTTACTCAGAGGCGTTTCTGCTTTATAGTCTCAGTTCCATTAGGTCAACTGGAGACACACGACATCGTCAATTATACATGGAAATTCAGAGCGAAAGCAGCGGGCGATAGGCAGTCTTCTACCGTGTTCTATATATAGACTTAAATGTCGTGAAATCTCGGGGAGTTGCTTGTCTCTGGGACCAAATATCTGGGCCGTGAATGATAAACAACAATAATAATTACGATCGCAGGTAGAATAGGTCTATGTATAATTTAATCTGGAACGTTTGAGCACGATTTCAAAATTTCCACATATGTAAAAATAGGTCCCTGCTTTCTAAAAAGAAATGCCAAAGGCACACGGTCACCTCTTCGGCGCAGAGGTTATGCAAATCTATTGGGCATGTCAACTTATTATAGAAAGAGCGTTCAATGCTTCGATCATAATAGACGGTAGACGTCGCTGACGCAAAGACGTGTTTGAGCAAAAATGTTTGCAGAGGAAGCGGAAAAAGGGGGCGAATGGGGCGCGTCTGGGAGGCGTCGAGGCCGTTGAGGACAGAGGAGGGTGGACGAAGATGGAAAAGCAGAGGACAAAAATCGGGAAATGTCTGTTTGCCGACAGAAGATTATGATTTTGGCCAACTCTAAAGAGGAACGACTCGAAATGCAGAGACGCTATACTTTTGCTTTGATTCTCGGTGCATATCGACGTTGAAGCTGGTGACGATGATGACTACGACGATGGCGATGATGATAAATGAATAAGAATAAAGAAGGATGAAGAGGAAGAGGACGACGTAAGAACATCCATGAAGTAGTAATATGGAAAGCGAATAGTAGACGCTCGGACTAGGGCGCCTGCCTGCTGCGTGTTGACCGTTGTTGGAGAGAGAGAGAGAGAGAGAGAGAGAGAGAGAGAGAGAGAGAGAGAGAATGCAGAAGATGTGCAGAAATGTTCCATTTGCCAATCCATCTTCTATGCGCCATTCATCGATGCGTTTAAGGAAGAAATTGTGTAGAAAGAGGAACAAGAGGAGCAGACGGGAAAAAGGAGAAGGAGAAGAAGAAGAAGAAGGTGGCATCTGATTTGTACAACTTTGTCGCCGCCATAATCATGTTTATTCAAATGGTATTTTATGATCGCATTGGAAAGATAGCGACAGATGCGCCCTCTGTATATATAGGAACATTACTTGAGTTCTGACTATAGTTGAATGTATACACTGCGTTGAAATCGAAGTGGCACCATTTTAGAGATCAATATGACTTCAATAAATTTTATCCAAAATTTTAAAAAACAAATTGTCCACATTATATCGTCTATTCTACACAAAATGTGCAGATTTCAACAAAATCAGTCTTACAGTTAACGAGATATTAATGTTTAAAAATTTGAACCAAAAAATGCACGTTTTCACATTGCAATGGCGTCATTACGTCGTTTATAGAATGGTTTCTTGTTAACGATGGCTTTCACCAAAGAGGATCGAATCTTAATGCCAATTTTGAGACTAACTAAGAATTCCAGTGCACGACAATTTTCAACAGAATTTCCTGATAGGCAGTGGTCACTTCGATCGCTCAATCGACTTCTGCGGCAGAACGAGGAAACAGGTTTTGCAGACAAGAGGCAAGGGCGGTGGTAGACAAAGGACGACCTGGACGACCGAAAACATTGAAACCGTTGCATAGCTCGTTCTTAGTCAAAAGAATGCACCTGGAACTCATCGAAGTGTGCATCAGATTGCGGATTGAGAGAGAGAGAGAGAGAGAGAGAGAGAGAGAGAGAGAGAGAGAGAGAGAGAGAGAGAGAGAGAGAGAGAGAGAGAGAGAGAGAGAGAGAGAGAGAGAGAGGGCAGGGCATCGAGCAGACCTCAGTGTGCAGAGATTGATTCACAAAGAACTCAAGCTGCGTTGTTTCTAGAAGAACTGAAAAGAAAAACCAGCTCAATCGTTTTGTTTCTGCTAAACACAACTGTTAAGGCGCTATCCAGAACATGCCGCTTCGTTTGTTGGCTTACGAACGAAAAGCTGTTCACCGTACAGCCACCAGATAACCTCCAGAACCGTAAACGACGTAATGACGCGATTGCAACGGTGATTTTCCCACTCTGTGGAAACTGGCATTTTTTTGCTTCAAATTTTAAAAATTAATATAGGCCCTATATATAGTAAACCGAAATTTGCCTATTTTGTGTAGAATATACTGTATGATATTTTATTGTTATTGTGAATGGAATTTTAAAAAGTTTGAATAAAATTTATTGAAGTTACATCGATTTCTAAAGTCTCCATGCATTGGACTTCTTGCGCTCTACGGAGAAAGACTTCGGAGCATGTAAAAAATGTTTAGGTGAACTCGTATAGGCTCATTGCCCGTAGGGTCCGTGCTGAATCTGCTGATATCCACATGTTTCTTTGCCATCAGCTCATAGGTGGGTAAACGTCGGACGGTGATCAGCCTTTTCCGCCGAAACTACAGTATGGTTACATTGGTTAGCCTACCTTTGCAGTGTTGCCATTGCTACTAATTTTTATCACTGCCGCCGAGTGAAGGCTGAGCCACCCCAAGGCTCATTGGGTATCGAACTAGCTTCCATCAGATCTAGAAATCATACTCATGCGATTACATGTAAAAAAACTTGAAAATGTTAATCAGCTACTGTACATTCGACGAATTACCGAGTCATACCGAAACGACCTGCATGACTTCAATATTATAATATGGCAACACGTAGCCTATACATACGCATTATAAATTTACTATACTTTGAAAAATGCTGTGCTTGATATACTGTGTAGTTCTCTTAATGAATCTAGTAAACAACTTGATTAAACTCTTCAGTGGGCGGGATTTTATCGAGATCGTCTGTAGAAGGGGAACATCGAATATTTAAAGTTCATTCAGGTGCCTTCTGTAGTGAGAGAAGCTTTGTATAGGCCTATAGGTCTGTTCACTGACCATCTTCTAGACTAGAGGTGGTCGGAAAGAAAAAACGCCGGTTCCGTTGAAATTTAATGACCAGAAATCTTTATTCATCTATTCCAACCGTCTTTCTTATAAACATGCGTTCATTTGTCTGTCTGTCTGTCTCTGTCTGTCTGTCTGTCTGTCTCTCTGTCTGTCTCTCTCTCTCTCAGTGGCGGCTCTAGGATTTGGCAAGTGGGGGTCGTTGGGGTGGCAACTTCTAATCATGGGGGCCAACCATTTGTTGTTTAATGTACTGTATGTAGCATTAAGTATAGGGTCCCAACTGGGGGCCACTGGGGGCCAGACAATAGGGGGCACGGGCCCCTCTGACCCCCCCGGTGGAGCCGCCACTGCTCTCTCTTGCCTCTAGCCTCAACATCCACACGCGCGCGCACACACACGCGCATACACGCTGTGATTGCAAAATGAAGAGAAAACGCCGTTCATTTCAAAAGCGTCATGACGCTGTTGCGCAGATACAGCATCGATCTTAATTAATCAACGGATGTTGCGTTCTGTTGCTATTAACCAGCGGACGAACGAATACTTTCAGTAATTAATCAGTCCACTGCACATAAAGCACAAATAATTTCTCAGTGGACCGACCGACGGATTTCTTAAAAACCACTTTCAAAATTGAAATTGCTTTCTGTAAACGTCCGATTTCCTTTTGGGCCACCGACCGCGTAGTGAGTCGAAGCAGCCAGCTCTGTGCGTCGCTGTAACGGCGATTAATGGGCATTTTGCTCGATCAATAGCGAAGGATTTTGTGACTTGGGATCTCTCGCCGCGTTCTCGGCACGCATGCTCACGCGCATGCGCAGTCTCCAGAGAGTTAAGTGACCGGTCGACTGGACGTGGCGGAGGTGGGGCGGGGCGGGGGCGCGATGAGTCGTTCTGATTTGAATTGTTTTTCAATTTCCTTGTCGTCTTCGCGGAGGACGCAGCAAAGCCATTTCTATGGGCGTCGTCGTCGTCGTCGTCATCGTCGTCGTCGTCATGTCTAAGCGAGCGTAGATCAGCACGACCGTCACAAAGTCTCTCGAATCGAAATCCTGTCGCCGAACGAGAGCGCGAGACAGACTTCGTCAGAAACGATCGAGTTTTCGAAAAGTTCAATTCTAGGCTACACGCATAGATATACTGACCTTTGCCAGTGGCGGCTCTAGGATTTGGCAAGTGGGGGCCGTTGGGGGCAACTTCTAATCATGGGGGCCAACCATTTGTTGTTTAATGTATGTAGCATTAAGTATAGGGTCCCAACTGGGGGCCACTGGGGGCACTGGGGGCAGGCTCTCAATAGGGGCACGGGCCCCCCCTTGCCCCCCCGGTGGAGCCGCCACTGACCTTTGCCCGGCCGACAACCCACCTTGTCTATAGCTATTTCAAGAAAGATTAAGCGCATAAGAATAAGCTGCTACTACTGTACTACTTTCCAGGGCGCTGTATAAGTTTACGAGATTTTACTTACTTACTTACACACGCGCGCACGCACACACACACACACTAGTACATGTATAATTATTAAGACGGCGTTTCCCAAACTGTGGGTCGCGACCAAAAATTGGGTCGCAGGGCTTAGTCTAGTGGGTCGTGGGGTAGAGCGAAATTAGATTCAAAAGATGTGGCGGTTCCAGGATTTCTTAGTGGGGGTTGCTAAGAATTTAAAAGAAGTTGGTGGGGGATGCAAAGAGAAGGAAAAGAACCACTAAATGGAAATAAACTTTCCGAAAAAAGCTGACAATAAAAACGGTCATCCACAGTATTTTCCACTAAATTTTTTTATAATTACCTGAAAATACGTTGACAAGCACAAAAAGATCATCCGTTTTAATATACTTTAAACTTTACCCGAAAAATAGGTTGACAAACAAAAAAGCTCAGTGGGGGGATGCATCCCCAGTCATCAACATGGTGGAACCGCCACTGTTCAAAAGTGTCATTTTCTAACAAATACCACAATTTCACAAGCCTTGAAAGTTGCAAGTAGGCTTAGGTCGTAATTAATAAATTCACAGTATATGCCTGAAATTCTCCATATGCGGCTTATAATTATCACTGTCTTATATTAAAACGATTAAGACTTAGTGTTTTATTCAATTTTAGTTGACAATAAGTCTGCAGAGTCGCGGTGCGAGCTAAAAAGCCGCCGAAGTAAATCACACAGTTTCAACGAGTTTGGGAAACCCTGGCCTATAGTACGTTTTAAAATTAACATTATTTCGAAATAACGCAAGGAAAGCGTATTTCGACCATTTTGCTCTGAAACACCGTATCAATGGAGAATCTCTTTCGAAGAAGAGCAATATACTTGGCGGCATTTCACCATGCTCATAGGATTTTTAAGACGCGTAACAAATGTATGTACCTAACAAAATTTTTAAAAGATAATTTTCATCTATTTCTCTCATTTTGTCTTATTTGTCGAAAATCTAAATAATTCTTCCCAATCTATTTGCCATATTTTAATTCGAATGAAATCAGAGCTGTTGTTTTGCCATTTATTCAAAACTAAGACGACTCTTTTCAACTAAAGTTCGCCAGATGGCAGATGGCCTAATGCATTTTTGGTATTACATGCTATGATTAGGGTCGCGGCACGTTAGAAAACCGCTGAAGTGGTCCGCGGTTCCAAAATGTTTGGGAAACCCTGTATTAAGATACCCACACAGTGTACAGTATGCCGGCGTTATATCCATCTGTTTGCAAACTGAAGCCGTCGATTTAGGCAGAGGGAATTAGCCGGTCGATCGGTCTGTCGGTCGGTGAGTCGGTCGGTCGGAGTCGTCCGTTGTACCTCGACCGTTCCCTGGTCGTTGGACGCTTAATTTCCCCGAAAAGCACTGCGCCGACTCTCTCTCTCTCTCTCTCTCTCTCTCTCTCTCTATCTCTGCGGCGCTGATTTAGAGCGGAACACGACAGAATTGTTATTGCGCTGTATAGAGTCGTTTAATCTTCGCTACAGGCATTAGGCCTACAGCAGAGGCCGCCGCCGACGCCGCCGCCGCCGACGCCCGATGTCCGGGTGCTGACCGGGAGGACAGCGACTCCTCGGCCGCCGGACGTGACGACGGAGACTGCCGGCCCGCCGCCGCCGCCGCTCCCGAGGGCCGGGCGAAGCTCCCAAATAAAATGCAGGGCCTCTGATTTCAATGCATAATTCATTGCCGACGCCGCCGCAAAAAAGTGTCTAGACTTTCTCTGGAATTTCTTTATTTCTTTCCATAGCAACTAGGTCGACAGGCTCTCTTCTGGAAGTTTGAGGGGGAGGAAATGTTTTGTCGAAATTTCTGTTAGCATGTGCGTGCTCCTTTGCTAACTGAAAAGAGGTCTGGAGAACTGTAGGCTACTTGTACAGACACTCTGACAACGTTGCAGTACAATGCACGTTAATGCTAGGTTCTGATAACTTAACAGTAGTCAGCGATTGCCTTTACTTGTATCTATCCAAGTGACGCACTTTTCTGCTTAGGCAAACTAACAGGACATAATGGAGGTCGTCAATAATTCAACAGGCCATAAGCTCTGTCTACACGTGTACTATATACGGGCAATATTCCCACAGGGGTGACGAAAATGATTCAGAGGCCTAAACACGTTGTCAGAGGAGACCGGCTGTTGGGCAGAACGAGCGCCGCGAAATATAAATTCGGACGTTCTAAGTTCATTAGAGTTTGGAAATTATGAAATTATTATGAAATTATTTGGAGATTTCTTGAATTTTGCAGTTTTATCCAGAGCGTTTATAGTTCATTTTTGAAGAATCGTTTAGTTTCAGCAAAAGGATTGTCGTATTAAAGCGATGCGAAACCATTCACATTTTTAGAGGCGCGACAGTGGGGCCGTCCATAAAGTACGTCACGCTATTTGGACAATTTTCATCCCTCCTCTTGTCAAGCTCTGCCACAGATCTCGGACCATCTCAAAGTATGGCACAAATCTCCGACTCTCTCCCTTTAAAGTGTAGTCCATAAATTAAGTCGCACAGCTATTATATTTAATAATTGGAGAAAAATGACGACGACGATGTACAATTTCTTCCTATTCATTATTCGGTTAGTCACTGGCTCACTTCTGCACTTTTTTTGCATTTCAATTGCGGTAGCATCTGTAGATTCTGTACCCATTTATGCCTCTGCTGAAGCAAAGGCTCTTTCGCTTCAAACAAAGACGCCATCTTCTTTCACTCTTTCACTGACATCATTTTGAAATAATTTTATTCACACTTTAGGTAACGTATCGTTATTAATTTATCAAGTCCTCTATTCTATTCTATTCTATTCTATTCTATTCTATTCTATTCTATTCTACTTGATAATTTATGTAGCGCTATAGCATGGCCAAGGCCAAAGGCAAGAGCGTTTTACAAAAGACAGTCATACGATAAACGAAATAAATGAGTTTTAAGGTTCGATAAGAACGACTCGAAGTTGGTTGTCGTGGTCACAGAAGCTGGAAGTGCGTTCCAAAGGAGAGGATTGCCCCGAGTCACAGATCTTTCTCCAAGCTTCACGGTCTTAGACGGAGGGGGAACGTAGAGGTGAGATCGTTTGCTAGAACGAAGCTGTTTGCGACAGTCTGTCATCACCGGCCTGCGTATCAACGCCGAAAGATATTCCGGGCAGAAAGGGTCATGCAAGGCTCGGAAGGTCAGCGAGCATCGTTTAAAAACGATACGCTCCGGGATCTTGAGCCAATGGAGCTTATCCCTCTATATTTCGCCATCGCCACTTGTCTAGTGTCACCCCTTGATTTGCCCTGGATCTTGAATTTTGATTTGGTGTGCCATCGGCCGATGCTTCTGTGTATTATAAAGTGGCGCCATAGAAGTTCAGGATTAGACTAGATTAGGGTGCAGCTTGGCCAGAGCTGCAGCTAGAGTATTCGGCGCCGGGGGGCAATGTATGAATTTTTCGCCTCTTTAAAGTCTAAAAGCGGTGACATCATTTGCTTATTATTAGACTTTCCATGACGTATACATTATTCATTTTTCGACCCTAAAAGTTTAAAAACCGGTGATAACCCTTTTTTGCTTAGACCTATCAAACTTTTCACGACGTTGCAGTAGTAAAGTGGTGAAGGAATGAGAAAAATACACGTAGTGTATTTTTCTTTGTCATACTGACAATGCCGTTGTCAATAAAATCAACCATGGTCTCGGGCGCCTCCTCCACCAGGACGGCCCTCGGGGCAGCTTCCCCCCCCCCCGCCCCTCACGCCCCGCCCCTTAGCTACGGTTCTGAGCTTGACGTCTACGAAGGCATTCCTGAATGCATCCACTCATCCACTGCCATCCCATGTCTTAGTACTGCGTTTACTTTTCGTGTGATTTGCCGTACGATTGTAAATCACTGAGAGATGCAAGCTTAATTATATTATACGTGTTTTGTCTAATACGCGTTTTTTTCTAATTTTCAAAGGTATAGTCAAACTTCTGAAAAGTTCTTGCTAGCCAGCTCCTGCAAAAAACCATGCTCTATTTCAGTCGACAGAGGGAGGCATGTCGTCAAGCGCAGTACCAACCTTATCCATAATATAGTTTTTGGTAAAGTTCGTCAGGCGGCGCAGCAGTAGCAGCGTCCAAAATTTTTAAATTGCACGACGACAACAATAGTGTTGGAAAGAAAGAGGACGAACCAGAGGCGTAGCGAGGGTATCCGGCGCCCGGGGGCAAAGTTTACCGTTTGCGCCGCCAACACTGCTGACGAACAAAAAAATGTCCACATCGTTCTCTCGGGCGCCTCTCAACTCTCTACTGCGTCCCTCTCCCTATCCCTATTCTCATGACGAGCAAAAAGGTCGCCGCACCTATTTCTTCTTATTTATTATATATTTAACTGACCCCCAAATCCCGATTTTGGCGCCTCCACACCTTGGCGCTCGGGGACATATGCCCCCCTGCCAGGCTGCCACCTCGTTACGCCTCTGGGACGAACCATAAAATATATAGAGTTCATTGAATATACCTATGCTGACACTGTCCATGGAAATTGACTGAACAGAGTTACCCATTCTTCATGAATTTCAACAAAGTTTTCATTACAGCAATTTCGTTACAATTGACACACGCACACACACACGCACATCCGGTCTAGAAATATTATGCACTACATAAACTAAGCACGACTGAAGCTGAGCAAGAATTGTGATGTCATCAAGAGCATCAACCCACCCCTTTCATCCGCCTCGTCATCAAGCATCATCAGGTTCATGCCCCCCTTCCCCCCCGGTTGATGACTTAGTATATGGACTCTATATTGTATGGCGCTACAAGAAAATGAACTCTTCCAAGTTTTTGATAAAGTTGAACGTCGTCTTAAAAGCTTAATCACCTAAATCTATGTCAGACACCATCGCCGAAAAAGTGAAAATGTAATCCAAGTAGGCCTAGTAGACACACCATTTTAAAATAAGCTGCAGTTTTACGTATATTTTTGGCAAATTTTTGTGGGAAAGTCAACTTTTTTCACTCATTTTTCGACGACAAACGTCGCCTGAATTTTTTTAGCACACGCCCCATATTTTCAGATGATCCTGGCGACACCTGTAATTCGGTATTGCTTTTAAATCCCAAGGCTCACCTTTGAACCGCTGCCGTCAGGCGTCGGCCCGTTCTATGGGCGTCCTCTCTGGCTGTGTTTTTGCACGTGCGGTCTTTATCATCGGAGCGCCTAACTGCCAATCACGTCAACCGAGCACGCCAATGAAAGCAGGAACCGACAAAAAGTTTGCAGACGATCACCCGCCGGTCGAAGCCCCGCCCCGGGGTAAAGGTGACAACCTGTAGATAAGAAGTATCCTTGACAACCATCGTGTCGATTGGCCTCGGGTCAAAGTGCGGTCGTGCCCGAGAGAGAAGGGAGGGCTAACTTTTAAGGTCATGTTGCACGTTTGTAAATTAAACGGCTCTGCGCCCGACCGAAGCATGTGCTGCTGCGACGCGGGTTAAGCGTCAAAGTCAGAGTTATCCGATCTGCCGACGACGACGACGCCTACGACATTTGCCGTGGCTCGAGAGGTCGCGATAAGCGGGCCCGGTGGAATCCGCAGGTACTCCTCTCTCTCTCTCTCTCTCTCTCTCTCTCTCTCTCTCTCTCTCTCTCTCTCTCTCTGTTCGCTTCACCACTCGCTACCACGTCCACTTTGCAAAACAACAACAGCAACAACAACATCTGAGGCGCCGATGGCGAAAGAAAGATGCCGTAAGAGCGTTACCCGGAGTTTAAACGCCGTCTTATTTACTGTCTGCTCGCGCGATTTCTCCCACAGCCGACCGACCATGCCTTCGAAGGATAAATAGATGAAATCCAACGCAGATAGAGCGCAATCGACATTAGAGCGTCGATTGATCGCTGGCGGAACGATGTCCGCCGTTGCCAAAACGCCGGATTCCGTTTGGAATGAAGACCATCGGACCGGAAACGGAGTAGTGTCGTCGTCTCTTCTTCGTCCCACTGCCACTTCCGGCGACAGCCATTCGACCGCCGCCGTCGCCGTCGCCGTCGCCGCCGCCGCTTCGTCGATGCCTCGACTGAACGGAGTGCCACCTGTCGGCGGCGGAAGCGGCGGCGGAAAGGGCCCCGCTGGGTCGCCGCCCTTATTAATAACGGAAGCGGTTTTGCGGAGGACGACCGACGCTGTTCCGGTGTCGTCTGGAGAGATCGTCAGCGCAGAGTGCGCCGTCTGCGGAGACAAGAGCTCCGGAAAGCACTACGGTCAGTTTACCTGCGAAGGATGCAAGAGCTTCTTCAAGCGATCGGTGCGCAGGAGTCTCACGTACACCTGTCGAGGCGGTCGCGACTGTCCCGTCGACCAGCACCACCGCAATCAGTGCCAGTACTGTCGTTTTAAAAAGTGCGTCAAAGCGGGAATGCGCAGGGAAGGTACGTACGACGCGCGTGAGTATTGAAGCATACGAGTGACACTTTCTACCGTCTCCTCTTATATTTCCAATGTATTGTTTTTCTTTAATTAACTGTCATTTATAAAAAAAAACCCTGCGTTGCGAGAGGGACCCGGGGCGCATTCTTCCCGAAAGAAACAGAGCATCCATGAAAACGATTTGTGGTCACCAGGGCGGAGAGTGTGAGAGAGAGACAGACAGAGAGAGAGAGAGACAGAGAGACAGAGAGAGAGAGAGAGAGAGAGAGAGAGAGAGAGAGAGAGAGAGAGAGAGAGAGAGAGAGAGGGAGGAAGGGAGGGAGGGAGGGAAAATAAAAATGCCAAGAAAAGGGCAGTCAATCGGAAATCTCTTTAATAGCATTTGCACGAACTTTTCGTTGACAATTTGCCTTCTGCTAATTTTAAGCAACCACGCTGACAGTAGGCCTACAAGAAAAGTGTTTAATCTTCGATAAATTAGGCCCCTGTGTGTTTTTCCTGTTTTCCATAACTTTAAATCATCTATATTTTTGAAACCTTATAAAATATATAGTTCTATGATTTTTAAATGTGGATAAAGTATGCTTGAGAAGCATACATTATAGAAGATTTACTTTCTGCGAGCATGTTGAAGTTTAACAGACTTCGAAATTAGGTGTTTCGAATTTCACGGCGATTGGGTAATCGTGATCTAAGCATTTAATGAAGGCTGCGTTTAAAAGTGCCATTTCCTGTGACTTACAGTAGCTAAGGGCAGTGCTTGATTTCTCGAGACTTCGGTAGGGTATAGAGAAGTTTCGTTTCTAGCTGTGCTACCCACTCACCCACCCAAACACCCACACAAATATTGGGATGCGTCGAACCTCTAACTGCACTTACTTGGCAGATTATCCATGGGCGTCCGGAGGGGAATGCAGAGGGATGCAATTGCACCCCCTGGAAAAAATGTGGAGTTATGAAAAAAGTAAAATTACTTGTTTATTTCGTCACAAAACCTTGTTCTGCACCCCTGTGGAACATTTTAAAATTTCTTTCGTCACAATACCTTGTTTTTGCACCCCTGGGAAAATTTCTGCGGACGCCCGTGAGGTTATCTAATCTCCTGTAGTAAACTCCTATAATCTTATTTCTAAACAGCAGTGCTAAAAATTCCCTCTCAGGCTGTCTCTGGACAGTCATGTATGAATTCCTCCCACGGTGTCTTTGACAGAGTTATGACTTAATTGATTTTCCTGAATTTGTCGCAATCGGTATTTGTCAATAGCAACTTTAAACACGCTTTCTGGTGTTAATGATTTCGCTGCTAGAAATAGAGACCGCGTGGAGCGGGGCCATTTCGACTCTAGGGCCCACGGTTCCTGAATTATATTTGGGCCATATTTTTGTTGCGATACTTATCTTCAGGTCCATGGTAATATTATCCCTGGAGACGGCATTACTTCATTTCGGTGAAGCCGACTTGCTGGGAAATTCCCAGGCGGCAGCCACAGTTTGGGTCTACCAAGATGGCCGCTAACACATGATTTGGGTCTACCAAGATGGCCGCTAACCATGGATGTACTATATTTAGCCTACGCGCTACTGGCTCCACGGAGCCTGGGCTAAAAATGACATAATGCCGTCTCCTGTGATAATACCTCCATGTTCAGGTCCGTATAGGCTTATTGGCACAACCGGCGCCATTTTCGATAGCGTCGCTTGTTCGTAAAATATAATATTTCCATTGACATTATATAGGCTGTGTGCACAGCAAATGCAATTGTTTAAAGTGTGGTGACTGTAATACGGATATGCGTTAACGATTGAAATGGTGCTCCTAAATTCTAGGAACAACAGTTTATTAGAAAATTATGTTACACCGAATGCTTCAGAATGCTGTTGATTTTGTCCCCCATTCAGCCGTTCAACGAGGACGCCTTCATGCGCATCCGTCGTGTCCCGGTCAGATGACACCGTACGCCAACACAAACCCTCTCTGTTCTGTAACCGGAAGTGGAACCGCCGGATCAGTCGCTTCCGGCGGTCCGAGTCATCATCACCACGGATATCTGTCGGGTTTCTTGTCGCTGCTGCTTCGAGCCGAGCCGTACCCCACTTCCTCTTCTTCTTCTTCGTCGTCGTCGTCGTCTCGGTACGGCGGTGGGGCTTCGTACGCTCACGCCCCGCAGTCGCCGCCGCCGCCGCCGCCGACGGCGAGCAACCTGATCGGGATCGAAGGCATCTGCGAAATGGCCGCCCGGCTGCTGTTCAGCGCCGTCGAGTGGACGAGAAACATCCCGTTCTTCCCCGACCTTCCGGTGACCGACCAGGTGTCGCTGCTCCGACTCAGCTGGAGCGAGCTGTTCGTCCTCAACGCCGCCCAGTGTTCGATGCCCCTGCACGCCGCGCCCCTGCTCGCCGCCGCCGCCGGGCTTCACGCCGGGCCCCTGGCGGCCGACAGGGTCGTCGCCTTCATGGATCACATCCGCCTGTTCCAGGAACAGGTGGAGAAACTGAAGTCCCTACAGGTCGACTCCGCCGAGTACAGCTGCCTCAAGGCTCTCGTTCTGTTCTGCTCAGGTACGAACGCTGGAATTGCTCGGATAAATAATCTCAAATAGAATCAAATATGTGTAAATCTACATACATGTAGGCCTATACCTCTATTAAACGCATACATATATGTACACATTATAGTTGACCTTTAGACTGAACTGTGGCAAAGTAATATAATAATAATAATAATAATAATAATAATAATAATAATAATAATAATAATAATAATAATAATAATAATAATAATAATAATAATAATAATAATAATAATAATAATAATAATTGTGCACTTCTATAGTATCATTTCTGCTAATCTGCTATGTAGAATGACTCTTAACACTTCCCGTGCATAGGAAGAAAGTTGTCGGATTTTGGCTTCCTTGATTTGCGACTCAATGTCTCTGCGTTTGTAAAGCGCCAGTTGGGCGCAACAGCTTCAGTCAGTTCTTCTTTGGCGTTTTTCATCCATATTCATGTCTTTTAGCCTGTACCTCCCTCTGTGCCGAAAAGGTCTCTGTGTTCGTTCGTGTAGATGTCCGCTGTATACAGACCGAGCGGAACTTCGGTTGTGCTGCTTACAAGCGTCATTGCATGTTGTGTTGCCACTAAAATTCCAAAGTGCGGAAGCGGATGAAAGATATATAATGTTACGTAGAATTTATCTAGTTCTATAATAGCGTATACAGACTGGAGGAATGCAGGATATCAGGGTGACATTTAGATATCATTACATGCTTGAGAAAAGCATTTCAACCCATTGCTCGAATACGATTTTGCTCAAATATGCTCAATTTACAGTCTTTTATTCCTTCAGTCATATTGGCTTATACTCACAGTATATATACACATAAATATACATACATATATACATGTATATGTAATTATATATATATATATATATATATATATATATATATATTGTGACCCAATAAACACATGCTACTGTATACATAGGCGGCATAGGCCTTATATTTGCCCATAACTTTGTTAAATGTGAACCGATTTTCAAAATGTTTTCACTATTTGACTCAGATATAAATCGGGGAGGGGGCAATATTATATATATATATAACGATGTCTTTAACGTTATCACACTTAGGCCTACGGCCGTCTACCTATAGTAAAACTGAAATAAGCGGGAAAATAGTGAAACTGTCACGTAAAGCACATTAAAATGTTGTTAATTGTTCACAAAATGTTTTGAATTCAACAAATGAACTAACGCAAAGTTATAACAAGTCAAGGGCTCAAAGCTCAAAGCAAATGCTCGAAGTGTCCTCCTCTTGAGCCGAACACATTGCACGCACGCACGCAGTCATTCACGCCGTTCATCATTAGCATCTCATTGATGACGCGCTTCGCCCCGTGCAACTCGTTCATCCAGACGTTGATCAGTCGCTCCTTCAGTTCGCTGACTTGCAAACTTTGGTTTCGTTGACCCACTGCTGCATGCATTTCTCCCCAAACTTTGTAGCACACAGGGTTCCGGTCTGAACTCTGTTTTAGGGCCATAGTTCTGGTGGAGTGAATGCAGGTGTCTGCTGCTGCTGCTGCTGCTGCTGCTGCTGTAACAAGCCGACTGTCTGGAGAGCCCCCGGTGAAAGCACCGGAGCACCGTCTTGATGAAAGACAAAGAAGTCGCCTGCATCAACAGCACGTCTCGGTAATTAATACACGCCACTGATATTAACTCCAGAGTCCAGACTACCTACACAAAGATGAGATCGGCTCCGCCAAGTTTTGACACGCCGACGGAAACCATCAGCGACTGACTGAACGTTCGCGTGCAAATGGAGGACACTTTGGACTTTGACTTGTTATATTAACGTTTGCTTTGATTCGTTTAACATTTTAACATGTTTAGTGGCATCCTCGGGGACAGTTCCTTTCGGAGAGGCAATCCAATCCAGTGGAACACTCTGCCAAGGGTGGTCACCATGGAGACTTCTCCAGGAGCGTTTTTGAAGAACATGAAGACACACCTGTTTAAAGTTTCTTTTGGTTGTTAGACGCCTTTGACTTTAGCCTTAGCTATGCGTACGGCGTCGAATAAATTGTCCTGTATAATAATAATAATAATAATAATAATAATAATAATAATAATAATAATAATAATAATAATAATAATAATAATAATAATAATAACAATAATAATAATAATAATAATAATAATAATAATAATAATAATAATAATAATAATAATAATGTTTTTCATTGGAGAGCTCCGAAGGTCGCAGGTTGACTCGGACTTCACTCGCTAGAAGGCAGTGACAAAATGAATGAAAAATGAATAGCAGTGGTAACGCTGTGCAGTCAAGCAGGCATGCTACGCGATACACTGGGCCCGTATCTGCGATATCTGCACGGTTAGCTAGCTATTGACACGGAGATCAGCGCCGCCCTATATGAACCCTACGGTTATAAGAATGACCGACTCTGGTTTTTTTTACTGTGAGTGTCATTGAGAGAGCAATTGCCCTTCCCCAATAACATGCCCCAGCAATCTTCGAGAGAGTGGAAATATTTTGATTCATTGCCGAGTCTATAATGATTCCCCGTTCAATATCTTTAATGATGACTGGCTTACGCTGTTTCTGTACATTGCATAAAATGCAATGGTGACGTTTTGGTTGTATTGCTATTTGCACAAACTGTCTGCTTAGTTTACTGTACATGCACGCTTCATATTCGTATATACAATAACTATAGGGCACGTATATATCAAAGAGCTTTATTGTAAAAACAGAAGCTTTCAAAATCGTATAATATATGTATATAATCTACCCATACTCCTATAGCGTATATATGTATAATTGTATATCGACCAGCTATTGTACAGTGTAATTAGCAGTGGCGGCTCCAGGATTTGGCAAATGGGGGAGGGGCGTTGGGGTGGCAACTTCTAGTCATGGGGGGCCAAACATTTGTTGTTAGGTATGTAGTATTAAGTATAGGGTCCCAACAGGAGGCCACTGGGGGCCAGGAACTCAATAGGGGCACGGGGCCCCTTGTGGAGCCGCCACTGGTAATTAGTATAAACAAGCATATAATATATGATGACTCCTTTGTGTTTGTTTGGCTTGTATCGGCACTTGTAGGCCTATGCATGTATAGTGTGTGCATACACTGTACGTGTGTGTTCGTGTTTGTGTGTACTGTATTTGTCGATTTGGTATATCTATTAATCCAATGTTATTCAGTTTCGGGATTTGGGACTCCGTGTCAAAATGGGGAAACCGCTGGTTACTGGCTTGCTATGTAGTTGGGAACTATTTACCACACGAGTTCGAGAGATTTGTGATATACGACAACCTATAAGCATCTTTTGCACGACGTCCATCTGGGCAGTTGGTCAGAATAAGACCTATACCTTGTCGGCCTGTCTTTGATCCTTAGGTCTGCCGAAACTTTTTTCTTTTTACACTACGTGTGGATACTAAAAACCTTTCTACTCAGTGTCTATATGAGAACCCTTCTGTCTTTTAGCTGGAGGGGCTATTTGCTCTCTGTCTGTCTCTGTCTGTCTGTCTGTCTCTGTCTATCTGTCTCTGTCTGTCTGTCTGTCTGTCTGTCTGTCTGTCTGTCTGTCTGTCTGTCTGTCTGTCTGTCTGTCTGTCTGTCTGTCTGTCTGTCTTATGAACTCCCATCTGGAGATTACATTACGCCAGCGAACGATACCCTGAACGGTATCTCCAGTTTCAAACTGGCGAAACTCTCTACAAGAAACGCTCAATCGCATCCAGTAGCCTTTCATGCGTTCAGCCGACTCCAGTTGAAGGTTGGAATCGATTCAAAGTCTCCGTCTTGACCTTTTGAACCGAGGCTTGCTCTTACGTACGCTTCTCCACGGACCCCTCCCATTGCCGTAGTCTGCTGGTCGCAATTACACCGCGCAGTGCGCTGTATAATGATCGGGCACTGTAACTTACGCAGTTTCAAAACGCCGCCGCAGTTTGAGCTGCCCGTGCGCTGTAGAGTGTAGACCCACACATAGCTATTTGTAACTGAGTAATCTTATCACATTCTGCAGTGTTCTATAGCGTCATTGATATCCAATAGAAAAGCCTAAACTGCCAGCCAGTCCGGTTTCTGTACTATATCAGTATTTTATTCTCAGTAATTGGTATTAATTGACAATGTGCCGGCCCTTTGTTGATCGCGTTTATCGGATTTCTTCTCTTGATTTGCGATCAAGAGCGTTTTGCGTGCGAGTTGAAACTGCCAATAGTCCAAGATCCGTCTCAAAAGACTTATAATGATAATAAAAGGCTCGTAATTAGTCTAAATGCGATGCATCTGTTGTTGCGCACACCTACAGTATACGTGACATGTTGCGGATCAGATCAGCTGTGTAAGCGACTGACGGCAAATTAATGGCACATTTCCTGCTTAAGTTTAATCCAGCATCCTGCTATTAAAACTGAGCGAGTAATTAATTCTCCAGACACACACGCGGACCGCTGACAGAAATGTCTTTCCGCAGAATATTATGATTGCGGCGTTTTATGGCCAAAAATGGAGACTATATGAACGGGCCGTATCCAGTTCCGTATTCGATTTCGGATCCGTCGTTCCCGTCAGATCTAAACGCTGAACTAAGAATAGTTTGTATCGGCAATTTTGGATAACTGCTGAAATGTGCGATTTTCAAAGCATCATCATCATCATCATCGTCATCATCATCATCATCATCATCATCATCAACAACTCAGTCTCCTCAGGAACCGTCGAGGCAAGCAGCTTGTCGAACGATCCTTTTCCAATTTTCCCGGTCTTGTGTCGCATGAATCGCATCCCTATAAGACCTAAAATGTTTGTGATGTCGTTTTGCTTAATGTGTTGTGTTTTTAATGAATGCAAATAGTTCCGTTAAACGACGATATCCATTTGTCTTTCGACGCATTAGATCTCGTCATTGCATCGCAACATGCAGCGCATATGACGATGAACTATTGTGCTTTCAAAAAATGTTTTGAAGCATGTTGGTAGTGACAGTGGCGTAGCGAGGGTATCCGGCGCCCGGGGGCAAAGTCTACCATTGGCGCCCCCAACACTGCTGACGAGCAAAAAAAGCTCGTCACAGTATTCTCGGCGCCCCTCAAGTCTTACGGGCGTCCCCCTCTTCATAGTAGTGCTGACGAGCAAAAAAAGTTCGTCGCATATGTTTCTTCTTCTTTATTATGCATTTCACTTACCCATATACCCAATTTTGGCGCCCCCACCTCGGTGCCCGGGGGCAACTGCCCCCTGATTCCCCTCGCTACGCCACTGGGTGGTGAGTAGCCGTATTGGGTAGAGTTTTGCTTTGATATTTGAGACACCAGAGAGGAGACCTTCAACCGGTGGACTGTTCTTCCTTTTCTATATTCACCAGAACAACTCTTGAAGAGACATTTTAATTTTTTGGAGGTGTAAAAATGTTCCCCAAATCTGAGAACGATGCCGGGCTACGCCTCACACCCATCGACAGACATCCTATAACTGTGTAACAGAATGTACCGCTCAACTGTAGACGATTAATCAAAAGCGAATTCTAAGAAAAGCCGCAATATAGTTTCTCAACAAGAAGAGGTTCTATACACGAGCCAAACCTATAGACGCTGGGCAAGAGACACCTTACATTGCCCCGCGACGATTCAACAGGTGTTCTTTTTTTGCAGACGCCTGCGGTCTGTCGGACGCCGGTCATATCGAGAGTCTTCAGGAGAAGTCGCAGTGCGCCCTCGAGGAGTACGTTCGCAGCCACTACCCCAACCATCCGACGCGCTTCGGTAAACTGCTGCTGCGTCTGCCGTCGCTGAGAACGGTCTCTGCCCAGGTCATCGAACAGCTGTTCTTCGTCCGCCTCGTCGGCAAAACGCCGATCGAAACGCTAATACGCGACATGCTGCTCAGCGGAAGCTCCTTCAGCTGGCCCTACATGCCGATACAATAATAATAATAATAATAATAATAATAATAATAATAATAATAATAATAATAATAATAATAATAATAATAATAATAATAATAATAATAATAATAATAATAATAATAATAATAATAATACAATTTGACAATAACATGACAGAATATAAGATTTTAATAATAATATTTATAATAATAATAATAATAATAATAATAATAATAATAATAATAATAATAATAATAATAATAACGCCAACAACATCTGTCATGACATTCGACGAACCGCGCTCAGAAGAGACAACAGCCACCGCGTTAAGCGTTATACAAGTTGCGTTCTCTTGTCAAGGTCAGCATCGAATATATCGAACGTATCGAATGTATCGAACGTATCAAAAATATCGAATGTATCGAACGCAGATGGTAATGGCCGCTGTTCTCTAGGCTTGAATTGAAGTTTTCTTTTCGAATAACGTTGCTTCTTTGACTAAAGGTGCTAATACGGTGCTAGGACAAAATGTCATGAGGACAAAATGTCACGAACAAGATGTAGGCCTATGTAATGGGAATAAAATGTAACCCTAACCCCAACTCCAAACTGTGACGTTTTTTCCGTTACATTTTGTCCGTGACATTTTGTCATCGGACATTTTGTCCGGTCACGACTAATATAAGGTGATAATGACGCAGAGTGAATCAAACTGTTCATTTGACGGACGAGAAAAATATCGAAATATTTGCAATTTAGACGTGTTTCGTCTGCAGTTTTAATGAACTCGAAGAACACATCTGCAATTTGACTCCTTCCTAGCTTATCTAGATATACGATCCGTTTTTCAGTTGGTCCCTATGCAATTAAAACAAATGTGATCAATAGCGCATTGTAACGTAGTCTATACTAACCAACCAGACATTAGCACACAGTGCGTTTGAATTCCCTACGGTACAGTCCCGTACGAAGTGGGGGCGCAGGAGGTGCAGCTGCACCCCCTGGAAAAAAGTAGGGGTGCAGCGCACCCCCTGAAAGACGAGGCTAGGGGGTGCAGATCTGCACCTCTTGGAATTTCCGACTCAAAAATCTATATGGGATATTACCTTTTTTGCTTGTCGACTCAAAAATATATAGGAAATTACATTTTTTGGCTTGTCCACCGAAAATGTGACAACCAAACTCCTCGCCTCGGAAAATCTGCACCCCCTGCTAAAAATTCGTTCCGACGTGCCTGCTACGGTAACAGTTTTGCGTCGTATTTGGTTCCATTTAAATTCGAATTAAGATTAATTTTCATTTTTGAAGACCTTTCATTTAAAAGGCTTTTTTCTTTAGCATTTATTTAGCGCAAACTATGGCAAAAATTCAGGTTATGAACTTTAGGCGAGATCGTCCGCAGACCCTTTTAGCTAATTCGGAGCCTTTCTTTAATTAACGTGTTTTGTGTTCAATTTTACTCATGAGCTTCATGGACTGCAGCTGCAATAATTATAATAGACGACGGTTTTGACAAATGACTTTTCGCTGTTTTGTTTTTAAAACGCAGTCTCCGAATTTTTGCTCAATCGCTCGTAGACTGCGATCACGTTGACCTATTGACCTTTGCGTGCAGGTTCTTGCCATTTTACTTACTGACTATGTTTATTTGTAAACGTGCTTCATCGCTTTTCGAACCAGCATCCTGAAAAATGAGTTCATGTAAAGTAGTATTTGATATCGTTAGGCTATATAAAATGTTCAATGTAATCGCTAACATTGGGATCTGTGTTAGGTCATCCGACAATTTGCCTACAGTCGCAGTGACGATGTTGTGGGGAAATCAAACCACTAACAATACCACTCTGTAATTTCTGTTGCACTTTATCTTCAGCCGCAAAACTGTGACTACTTCTTTTCACTGGCATACAGTTCCGAAATCAAAGCCTTGGGAATTTAGGTTCAATTCGGCATTCCAACCCCGCAAAGGTATACACCTACTTCTCGCATCATCATCATCATCATCATCATCATCATCATAATCATCATCATCATCATCATCATCATCATCATCATCATCATCATCATCATCATCATCATCATCATCATCATCATCATCATCATCATCATCATCATCATCATCATCATCATCATCATCATCATCATCATCATCATCATCATCTCTCTCTCTCTCTCTCACGCACACACACACACACATACACACACATCTCTCCGTGGTAACATTAGCATCTGCGCCAACGTACTGGCAAAATATCCTTGCATTAGTATTATCATCATAACCGTTTGCTTCCTATAGCCTAAACGAAACTTTCCGAACTGAGTTCGTCTCTATGATGATGTTTAGACAAAAATGGCTTTGTTTTATTATTGATTGTAAATTTCCGGTTGTAGCATCAGGCAGGCGTTCGGCGTATAATTTTTAGAAACTTTGTGCATGAATTTGTGTATTTCAGAATTTATCCATGAGAGGCATTTTAGTGGTTTGTTCTTTTAAGCAGATTGCGTGTTTTGCAGTGCTTTATCCATGCTAATGTACGGATATTGCTGTGGTAAGACTGAACCGTGAATTTAAAATGATGGAGTTCCGATAACTTAATTTTGCTGAGGTCGTTCACTTATTTTAGAGCGATTAATAACATAGGCCTACTACTGTCGAATATCTTGAATCGCTTAATCGAACGATCAGTTAAGTGCCTTAGATTTACATGTGCGTCCATGTTTGTCATATATATATATATATATATATATATATATATATATATATATATATATATATATATATATATATATATAGAAGAACCAGGAATTTTGAAATAGGAGTCTAACCAGTTCTAAAAGCTTATCCGTAGGCTTAATGCCCGTAGGCAGTGTTTATTCTAGACCTTCTCTGGGGGGGGGAATTCCCCCCTCAAAGTTTTAAAATTCTCCCCCCCCCCATTTTTATATGTTGGCTGGGGATGGAAATTCTCACCGCCCCAAAAGTGAGTCAACCCCAGGGCTCCTGAGAGTCTCAAACTCGCTTCCGTCGGCTCTACAGTTCAATGATGTTACCACTCTTCTATCTTCCTGCCCAAAGCCCAGTTACCAGTCGAAATTTCTTTGCACCATGTTTCTGCTGAAAAATGCCATATGAATAGTTTCGTAAGGGGAACCGAGCGACCATTTGAAGATGGGGTATTATTATTATTATTAGAGTGACGACTTTTATAGCGCTATCTTAAAGCTCGGGCGGTAGTCGAGAGCACTTTACAGACGAGTTCCATAAGACATACTAAAAAGGTAAGTTTTCAGTTTCTGAGCGAAACGGTCGGGGAGATTTCGGACCTGACGTCTACCGGGAGGGAATTCCACTCGGGGTAGAATTCCACTAGGGGTAGAGCTAAGTCTCCCCTAGTCCTGGTTCTGCCATTTCCGATTGCCATGAACTGCTCCTGTGAATGTTTTTTGTTTTTATATAAATTTTGAAATGCATTCGTATATTGTTGTGATACTTTTTTATAAATGAGATCACGATTTAGATATTTACGGTTTCGCGCATTCATTGGTTATTTAGTAACTAATTAGTTAACTAGTTACCCATCACTGATGAGGACTTACATGAACACATGAACCAACCATGGGCAACTAGTTAACTAATTAGTTACTAATTAAAAGTTTATCAGTGGCTTTCACACAGGGTTACTTAGCCTCCTAAACCACTTAAAATCACATTATTATTATTGTGGAAGTCTGCGTTTATTTGGAAAAGTTTGAGAAACTGTATAATTCTCTTTAGTTCATGTAAGTCCTCATCAGTGATGGGCAACTAGTTAACTAATTAGTTACTAACTAAAAGTTTAACTAACTTTTTATTTATCTGTTTGTCTTAAATCTGGGATTTTACCATTTTTCTCATCTGTCCGGTCAAAACCATCCGCCTCCCTAGTTTTCTTTTCGACGTCACAATCTCTCTCAAGACTTCATCTACCTTTTGTATTCAGTGTGCAAGTCTTCTTTTGTCAACGGTGACCTTGGTGCTCGTTTTACTCCTCAAACTCATCCTGTTCCTCAATTACTTCTGCTGCTGCTGCTTGCGCAAAATCAGTTTCGTTCTATTTCTTGTTTGTTCAGCGGCTGTTTTCTACCTCTTCCATCAGTGTTTAACCTGGACTTCCAGGGTTCGGGGAGACGAGAGAGGAGCATTGGCACGTTGTCTTGCTCTAAGCCACCATGGTCATAAAAAATCACAGGAGATTTCAGTTTCTGCCCGAGGAGGAGGTTCTGCAATCGGCAGATAGCTTCTGCTTAGAACATAGAACTTGTCTTCAGTGGCGGCTCCACAGGGAGGGCCCGGGGGACCCGTGCCCCCCATTGAGTGCCTGGCCATCCAGTGGCCCCTAGCTGTTGGGACCCTAAACTTAATACTGCATACATAACAACAAATGGTTGGTCCCCCATGATTAGAAGTTGCCACCCCAACGCCCCCCACTTGCCAAGTCCTGGAGCCGCCACTGCTTGTCTTTCGCTGAATCTCTTAGCCTTGATCCTTTATCATTTCTAATCAACGCTTCTGTCTACCAGGTGATCATCGTTTTGTTTCCCTATGTATGTATACACTTAGGCCTATAGTCGACACGCGAAGTCAGTTGTTGGCCCGACTCGTTGCTCTGCCGGTCGAATATTCTGACTTCCTTGCCTTCCTCCAGCTTAACCTTTTCCTCCTGCTCGCCTCGACGTGTCGTCGCCTCCTCGCTCCTTGCCTCCTTCCTGCCCTCGCTCCCCTCCCCCACCTCCGCCCCATCCTCTTCGAACCGTCCAGACGTCACTTTCACTCAGCGATCGTACAACCGCGGCGCATAATAGAAGCCGATCGACGGTGGCGTGGGAAAGACGAAAAACCGCCAGGCATTTTGGCCGAAAAGGTTAATATTACCGTCCGTCTCTGCCGATTTGATGAGAGCGCAGCGGCGGCGCGAGGGGGTCGGCGGCGGGGGCTCGCAAATCTCTCTCTCCATCCCTCCCTCCCTCCCTCTCTCCCTGCTGCTGCTGCATTCCCCTCTCGGGCCCTACGCGTTAAGCAAAGCGGCGGCCGTGCAGCGGAGCGCGACGCAGGGACTCGAATGTCTTTCTCTTCTGCTGGTCGTAAGACGAAACAGATTGAAGACGAACGCTACATCATTGTATGCACATATGGACGGATTGGCACTGATTGTCACAGCGGTGACCTTCGTTTCAACCGAACCGCCTCGAGTGCAATCATCACTGCTCCTTTTCTGTGCTTTATGGGACTGACCTATTGGGTCCTCCTGACCTTAGGTTTAGGAAATTACTTTGGAGCGACCATCGCTGATGCCAATTAAATTGCTAAAATGGCGCTACAGGAGCCCTCTAGCTAGTCTACGATTCGTAAATCTTATGAAGCTGCTTCGAGTTTAAAGCGACTTTTGTATTGTATTGTTTGTTTTGACTCGTCGTATGTCAGCGCATAAAAAGAACGCCAGGTTTATGTCCTCGTGTTTAAAGTTCACGCAGCAGCAGTGGTTAAAGTGAGCCTGGGCCCGGTAGTCCGGTACCTCTGCTATGGGCCCCGGCACCTCATTGATCGGCCCCGACAAATATTGCCCGGGCCCAGGGTTTTCACAGCGTAGGGCCCCGACACCTCCAACAAACCACGCAGCAAAGCTTAACACGGCCGGGTGTCAGGGTCGCCACGCAGAGCTTCAAAATTTGTTCAAGACCTACCTTCGTCGTTATTTTAGACTCGGGAAATAATTGATCCGACGTGTTTCTCGTATTTCTCCACCAAACACGACGCTAGACCGAATGTAGGGCCTAAACGTCAATTTAAGTACAGGGCCTGTTTTAAGACAAATTTATCACTGCACTAAACCAGGGAGTCTATAGATTTCCTGACTAAACTCAGAAAATTGTGGACATCCGCGCAAAAAAGGTCGTCCGGAAAATTTAATCACTGCACAAAGCACAGAAAATTGCATTTTACCGCTGCACAGTTTCATTTTATTACTGCACATTTTGTGTATCACAGGCCCTGAATTAAATCAACGCAGACGGTCTTTAAAAAGCACCAGAAGTCTGATCAGCAAGAACCTTGAAGATGAGGAGACTTTACTACACTGTAGGTTAAGTGCGTTTATAGTTGACCATGGGAAAAGACTGGCTTGCTTAAATATAATCCTACATGTCAGAATGTTTGCCACTGCGACTTGTCGATGGCCATTGCAAACGCAGAGGCCAGAGAGCACTGGAAATTGGCGGCACTTCAAAATGAGGAAGACGGGAAAGGGGAGAGGGAGGAGCAGGCGTGGAGAGGGAGGGTTGGGAACTTGGGATAGGGACGCGAGACAGTGATGGAGGGAAGTGGAGGGATGAGATCATGAGATACGAGTTGATGAGCAAAAAGCTGTCAAACACTTTCACCTTTCGTGCATTCTCCTCAAAATCATAATGCTACCTACTCCCTCCCCAAACTACTCAACGAATTGGCACAAATCGCATGACCCGTCCCAGTTCGAATAGGGGGCCGATCCCACTCCCCAGTGGCTACGCCATTGATTATTACACAAACGATATTAGACTTAAACTATGCATGGTGAAATAATATTTAATTGCCAGGTTAACTGGATTACCGGCGGTACATCATATAAACTTAATAGTCAAACCACAATAAATCAATGCTATGCAATAGTCAAACCACAATAAATCAATGCTATGCAAACAATTCACGACAGTCCCTGAAACAGGTAACTCAGATTACGTCTTTAAGAAAGCCGATAACAAATTCCAATCATGTTTGCAAAAGCAATGCACCTTTGTGTTAAGGTAGATTTATAATAGGCCTACCTTTCAATTTCAAAGAAATTCCATAATTGTAAAGACTAGGTAAGTCAAATAGAATAAAAGCTGCAATCAAAGGTTGGCATATCATACTTGCGATTGCACAATTGATTGAGTTATTTAGTTATCCAACAAAATTACAGCATTGATAATGAAGACATATACAGACAAAGATACAAAGAAATATAAAAATAGGAATTAACCCTCGTATTTCTAAGTGGTGGTTTCCACCACTGAGTGCTTTTCACAAATATTTAAATAAGATATTCATCCTGTTAATATGTGTTTAAGTCTAACAGAATATGAAGTGGGCAAATAAAAAAATCCAATTAGTTGTTTCAAATGTTGATTTCCAGATCAGGTCACAGTCTTCATGGACATCATGATAACAGTTGAAGTCATTTTGCATGAGACTGCCATAAGAATTAGGGGCCATCCATAAATGACATCAAGCGGTTTTTGGCAGTTTTTTACCCCTCCCCCCCATTACACGTCGTCACTAAAAGTCAAGCCCCTCAAATATCACGTCAAAACGCGTTACCCCCGTCATCTTGTCATCTTTGCAATGTCTAAATTAACGTTTTGTTTGAAAATATTTAGTATAATATTACAGTTGAAACAATATTCATAAACTTCTTCAAATTCTTTTTTAAAATGAAGTATAATAATTATAAGTGTAAAATATGTTCAATTTTGCGGTAACATAGCATTGCGGTATTAATAAAAATATTTAGTAATACATTTCTGGAAACCCCTTTCTCCCGTTGTCACACATCGTCACAAATGTTTGAACCCCCCTAAGTGCGTGACGTCATTTATGGACGGCCCCTTAGCTAGAAAAATGTGCGGGAGCAAAAATCATTAATTAATTAACCAGTAATTCCAAAGGGAAGAAATATCGATTATGACATCCTGATGTAGATTATTAAATTGTACCGACAGTTACAAAATTAGCCAAAAACATAGCATTCCTCTCTGCACAAGTCAAATCAGAGAAAATTACAACAAGGATCATACAAACATAATTAAATTGATTAAATCAAATAAATGTCCAAAATAAAAGGCAAATAATAATAAATTGCACAGCATTAACAGTGAACAGCAGATTAAGCAGCACCATCAAAATATCATATAACACTTCTGAACCAATTGGTCACCTGAATTAAGAAGGGACGAAAGCAACAGCAAATATTAGTCAATAGCCATCATACAGATGGTACATATACAAAATAATTTATACCAAATAAATGCAAAGTTTTAGTTAAGTAGCTTCTGTGGCTCAAACATGAGGCATATAACTGTAGAAGCGGAGTTAAGCTGCTAAGCTTACAAAGCACGGTGCAAATTTGACGTTTAAGATTCAAAAAATAAAAAATGACTAATTTCAAACTTTTTACAATGAAAATAAAATGTTCACAAAGTAAAATAATAATAACATGACAATAGAATCAAACATTTCAAAATCAATAAAATTATGCTCTGTGAAAATAACTATATATATATATATATATATATATATATATATATATATATATTAAAAGAGCCAATCTATTGATAACCCATTGCTACAACTATTTATTAGAGCATCATGCATAAAATCATAAATTCTCTCATCATGAACACTATTATTTTACTGAACTTGAATTATCATAAAGATAATGGAACAATAAAATAAATAGACAAGTGCTTTTAAATGAGCACAACCATCTTACGAAGTTGACCGATTTCTTTATGCATTTTTGTATCTAAAATTTCAAGCTTTCCTTCAAGGATTTTTTTCATCTCAGCAACAGCATCGTGGACAGTTGAAAATCCAGTTTGCGATTGTCTCTTGATTTTTGCAATTTCATCATTTTGTCTATTAATGTTGCTGTCTAGATTCGATTTAATCTCACTCTCAAATACCTGAAGCAAAAATAACACAAGCAAATAACCTTGAAAGAATCACTCAAAAAACTCTGTAAACTTAAAAAGCACATAAAAATATATTTAAAATGAAACCCTTAAAAGTCTGGTTAAAATAATTTTAAATTATCAGCCAAATGAAATAAAACAAGTAGATGTAATGAAGGCAACTTACTATATGAAGAGATTGCAGAAGCTCAGTTTCTTTGGCAATTTCTTCCTCCACTTTCAGTAGTTTAATTTCTACATTAAGCATGTGTTCCTCGATTCTTTGTTCCAAATTATCCTAGAAAAAATAATGAGAATTTCATCAACACAACTTTTACTTAGCAAATTTCAATCTATATTATTGTGCTCTACATACTCTGACTGCTAAATATTAATTTCCCTATTTCTCATTTATATTTAGTAAACTTTCAATACTAATCTTTAAAAACTGCATCCTGACAATACTAGAAAAGGCAAATATCAACTATCTATCTGCATCTTGCTCTTCAGTCATCTCATTTATTGATATTCACAATGACTGCACAAGGTCAAATGAGACTTTCAAATTGACAAAATATAGGTTATGGAGTTAGGACAGTTGTACATTTTTAAATCTGAAAGACAAGAAAAATCATCAGGTAAATTTGAGATGAAACTACATTTGGAGAAGGAAAGGACCATGGCCAGATGGAAACAACATTTTGATGAGCTACTAAATCGAGAAGACCCTAACAACCCAGAAGAAACATTTAATGAAAATGATCAATCAGAGGACAGATGTAAATTAGAGGATGAGTTAAGAGAAGAAGATGATATCACAATGGAAGAGATAGAAAGGGCAGTGAAACAGATGAGAAAAAAAGCCCAAGGACTCTGCAATATCACAGCAGAAATGCTCTAAAACACTGGTGTGTATACAATAAGATGGCGACATCGGGTCATAACAGCAGTATGGAAAACCGAGAAAACACCATTCAACAGAGAAGCAATTGTAATACCAATACACTAGAAAGAAGACAGAAAGGAATGCAACAATGCCAGAGGAATCAGCCTCTTAAGTGTACCAGGGAAAGTTTTCACCAGAGTCATGTTAAACAGAATAAAGAATACAGTGGATGAAACTCTCAGGAAAAACCAGTGTGGATTCAGGAAGAGAAGAGAATATTCTGACCAAAACTTCCTCCTATGACAACTAATTGAGAAAAAAACTAGAATTTAATGAAGATTTGGTCATGTGCTTCATTGATTTTGCCCAAAGTTATGACTATCTGGAGAGAAGGAGCAGTGTTTATTCTAGGCCTGTTTTTTTTTTTGGGGGGGGAATTCCCCCAAAGTTTTAAAATTCCCTCCCAAAAATTTGTATGTGTCGGCTTGGGGATAGAAATTTCCTCCCCAAAAGCGTGGAGAGACAAATCTTGTCCCCCAAACATTTCAAACTCCCCCCAATGTCAAGGTGGCTAGAATAAACACAGGAGAAGGAGCATGGAAGCTCCTGGGGAAATATGACATTCATGCCAAAATAATCAGGATAACTGAAAATTTATACAGTACAGTTTTAGCATGTATCAGAATTGATGGAGAAGAAACTGAGTGGTTCAAAATCAAAACAGGATTTAGACAAGGATGCATCCTATCACCAATACTCCTCAACATACAAGACACAGAATGACTTTGGAGGAAATAGCAAAGGACAGAGAACTTTGGAGAGATATCATGGAGAAGTCAATAGCTGGACACAGCTGGAGGACGAAAACCTGACCTGACCTGACATTTGGATCCTTAAGCCAAAAACCCATCAGGTCAGCCTGCAAAATCTGATAATTAGCAAATTTTCATGAATCTTATTACCTAAGTATTTTCCAAATGATTTCTCAGGCTTTCACTGCATATGCATTAGCTCTTACTCTCAAAATTTTAACAAAAGAATTGTAGACCTTTGTACTGAATCAAATCTGTGCTCACCATTCTCAGTTTTTCCTGCATCAGTGCTTTTTCAAAATTCATTATGATGCGCGCCTCTACTTTCTCACGTTCAGCCTGTTCTTGGGCTCTTCCCAGTTGAATCTCGTGACGCAGTTGATCGGTCAACGACCGATTCCGAACATTGAGCTCTGTTAGATGTTGATTGGTTCCAGCCAACACTTGCAGCTGTTTTGTTGAATGTTCAGTCTGAGATCTGTCCAAAGCTGCTTTAGCATCGTTAATCTAAATCACAAAATCCAATACACATATCCTTCATTCAATTTCATACCATCTGAGAGAGGGGACTTGATAGAAACATACAAAATAATGACTGGGAAGTAGATGTGCCATACGGTCGATTCTTTAAATTAGCACACTATAGCAGCACAAGAGGCCACAAATGCAAATTGTTCAAGCAGAGGGTGGGGCCAAAAAAGAAAAAAAATTTTAGTGCAAGGCCTGCGGACAAATGGAACAGTTTGGACGAGGTGGCAGTAACAGGAGAAACAGTAAACGAATTCAAAGGTTATCTAGGGAAGCTAGGTAACTGAACATAGAGAGTTACTATAGTGGTTTTCACACAGGTTAACTTAGCCTCCTAAGTCACTTTAAATCACATTATTATTACATGGATTCATTTTTCTATGAATGACTTTAGTAACCTAAACTATCAAAGCCATACATCAGAATCAGCATGGGAATAGAATGGTTAAGAGTCCAAGGTTTTGTGTAGCTAGGTCAGCTTCTATTGTCCTTGACCAGGCGGTACGTGCATAATAACTGGCACATAATCAGAGAAAACTGTAAACTGAAGCAATTTTTAATTAGCCATGAAGTGCTTTTCTGAATAAAAGTAGCGGAAATCCTTTAAAGATATAAACTTACATGGGTGTTAAGCGCATGTACACTTTCAACCATTCTTGAGTTTTGCTCCAGCTGCTGCTGGCCCAAGTTTCGTATAGAATCAAATGCAGTCTTCATATCTGCAGCCAATCGAGCAATGGAAGTATCGCACCGTACAACTCGGCCTCTTAGATCCGTGACTCCAACAACTTGGTTCATTTCCAGGTTTTTGACAACATTATGTGTCCCAACAGATACACCATCACGATCACGTATCTGGTTTTCTAGATACTGTACAGTTAAGTAAAACAAACTCCTGTTGAAATTTAAACTCACATTCAAGCAGTTTTTGTGGTAGGCTATAAATAAATATCACCAATAACCAATGCTGGGCACCAACTACTGTGAAAGTAGTTCAACTACTGTAGTGAACTACTTGATAAAAATATAGTTGTAACTACTAGTTAACTACTTTTTCCACAAAGTAGTTATTAACTAATTGGTAACTACTTCCTGAGTAGTTAACTACTTTGCAACTACTTTTGACCCTGCAACGCTCAAATAAAAATATCCATTGTTCAATGTCTTCATTTTTTAAACACCACACAAACACTGTCAACACGAACATCAATTCTTACAATATAAGCTGCTTCTGCAGCAGTTCTGCTTATGTAATTAATGTAATGAATGATTACTCAGTTCTTACATGTACCACAGTCGGCAATGAAGTTTTTATCATCACTGCGTTCACTCTTTTTACGTGGGTTCACGAAACAGCTTTTGACTAATTGGCTATTCATATTTAATGATATCTATGAGTTATTAAGAATTAATCTGTTAATTCTGTTAACTTTTATTACTATTATTAATTATATCTCCTCAGTAAACAACACGAACCTGTATTTTTGGTACTACTAAAAGTTGTGTAGGTATGAGACCGGAAATCAGGAATAGAATATTATATTACTGGTAGGTAAGTAAGTAAGCTTGTATGCACAAGGGCAACAAGGGCAGGCATGAGTTACATCGACGATGTGCCCGCTACACGACAGAGTCTCATCGAAGAGCTCACCGAGAAGCCTGGCGTCAGCTTTGTTGGCAAAGCGGGTTTAAGCGGTAAATAATGTTTTAACAAAAGTAGTTGACCACAGTAGTTAACTACTTTACTTTATAACTACTGCAGAAAGTAGTTAAACTACTTGTAGTTAACTACTTTTTCACACGTAGTTACTAACTACTCTGTAACTACTAAAGTGTAGTTAAACTACAAGTAGTTACCTACTTGTAGTTAACTACTGCCCAGCATTGCCAATAACATTCCAAACTTTCTCCATGATAATGTTAAAAAATTGACTCATGAACCAATTGAATGAAGACACATGCACTTTGAAATAAAATTTCATGGAAAGTTTCTAGCACACTGAAATATAGTTAGTTTATACCTCATCTCACATCAAACAGTTAATTCTGGATTACACATAAACATACAATTTATAAAATGCTTGTTTCTTTATCAACATCAAACAGTTCTGAATATTGATTGATGTGCTATGAAAAGAATCTATTTAGTCCAACTTTAATGTTGTCCTATTCAGCATTAATTTACAGGCATTACACACATAATGGAATGTCATGATAGCTCATTCAATTGAGCTATTCAGCCTGTCTTATATAAAACATCAAACTGGGTTTTTGATTCCTGGGCAGATATGTTCAACAGCAAGGAATGGACATTAATATGGTCTCTGCAGCCATTCAGACTGATGACTGTTAAATTATCATTAAACACTATACAAACTGAAAATCAAATTTTTAAACATTGATCTATAGCCAATAATATAATCACATTTTCAATTTATTCACTCAATCTATAACCAATAATCTAATCATATCATTAGTTTATTCACTCAATCTGCATTGATGTTTGGCATTTTAAAGCAATCAAAAGAAATTGCAGGCCATCTGTACCTCTATATCACGGCTAAGTTTTCTAACAACATCAGTAATTGTTCTGATGTGATCTTGAAGCAGTCGCCTTGCATGCTTCTCCTCAAACCAACTCACGTGTGTTTAATCAAGACTCTCAATCACATCTTTCTTAATTCTTAGTGCTCGATCCAACAGAGCATTTGTTGTATGTTCTTGCTGAGCAAGTCGTGTCTCAATAACACTAAGTCTACTGGATGTAGGTCCATGGCTAAATCGATGAGAAGAATCTTCATCTTCTACAGAAAAATCATCGGCACGGAAACCAATGACAGGAAGTTGACCACTCCCAGGACTTCTACCTTGTCTTGGAAGCATTCTAAAAACTGGTAGTTAAATTTTTTTTAATCATTTGCAATTAGAAACAGAAACAGTTTATTTCAATATCAAGCGCAAACACAAAAAAATGAACATGAACATGAAAAAACACAAATAAGATATTCTATATTCATTAAATCATAGACAGAAAAATTTCATTGAAAATATTAGGCATACATGAATAAATGACAATTTTCAGATAATCAGCAAATAAAACACATTCTAAAAAGAATTTAGCACAACTACCTTTACTTTGAATAATCACCATACATCGGTACAATACATCAATCAATCAATCAAATCAAATTTATTTTCTCAACACTTCAAGAGTAGACAGCTTAACTATAGTATAAACCATGAATAACTGTATACTTGAACAGAAATATGTTGAATAATTTTTCAACATCAAATTTGTGCAAATAACAAAAATGCAATAATCTAGTAATAATATTAATTAATGAGAATATAAAGTAGATCTAGGTCTTATAGAAAAAAGTATTATATACATTTATATAGTCAATACTATAATTCGCAGACATAAAAAGTACAGAAATCAGTCAAGAAAAAAGGGTTGGTCTAAGGGATTTGTATACCGTAAAATTGGCCAACCTCAAAGTTTATAATTACATGACATATAAAAGATGGAAATTAGGAGTTATTTAGGGATCAAGTAGGAAGTGGTTTAGTTTATTGGATGAAAGTAACCACAGAAAGTACATATAATCATATTGATTGTATAAAAAGTAGTTAGTACATATAATGTACATTAAAAGTATTTAGTGATCACAATTGAGAATTTGTATCAATATTAAATAATTTTAGCCAATAGAAAGTTCGGTTTGCCATTTTAAAAGAAATATTTTAAAGTTAGTTTTAAATGAAGTTAATTGGTTTAGATTTTTTATATCAGGAGGGAGGCTATTCCAAATTCTAGGTCCAGAAAATTTGTTAGTAAATAATCTGACATTAGTAGATGCATATTGAAGATAGATATTGTTACTATTTCTGAGACTGGGTTTACATTTAATGTTTAGAGTATCAAAGAATTTGTTTACATAAAAAATATGGGGTAAAAGGTTATGAAGATATTGAAATACAAATAAGGCAGTTTGCTGTTTATACATATTTTCAATTTTTAAAATCGAAACATAACCACAGTCTTGTGAAAGAGACAATTGTGACTAGCCTACGGCTGCAATCCCTACGATCATTGTAAAATCTGGAGAATATAGAGTGAGAGAGAGACAGACAGGCAGACTGACACACAGACACACACACAGACACGCAGAGACAGACAAAAAGACATACAGAAATATACAGGGATAGACAGCAAGATTGACAGACAGACAGAGAGAGAGAGCGAGACAGAGACATCGTAAAGCTATCCAATTGAAACTGGTGCATTATTATCAAGCGCTATGTAAATGCAAAACTTACCCGACGACCAGCTTCGATCAATTATTAACGACCATAACACACGACTAGCAACCGTCCGCCATTTGTAAATAACCATAGAATAAAACCATGGAAGCACCGGCATGGAGATCTGCGAGTCCATAGAATTCAATTTTCACTACAAGTAGTCTATGAACAGCAAAGGAATTTAAAGTAGAAGCAGTTGTATCTTGTTGTTGTGTGTGTTCCTTTCTTTGGTGACCCTGTAGACGTTTACATAGCGTCAACCTAAAGCTGTTGAGTGATTATTAACGAAAATGACAACAGAACAATAGTCGCTAGGGAGCGAATTTTAGAGGACCATCACTGAATGGACTACACAAGAATGAGGTACAACTGACTTCGCTTTCAATTCTCGTCGACTCCTTCTAACGTTAATTAAATCCTATAAGACAGTCTTACAGACTTTTATCATAGTCATCATTAATAGTATATTAAGGTCAGTGGCGGCTCCACCGGGGGGGCCAGGGGGGGCCGTGCCCCCCTATTGAGAGCCTGCCCCCCAGTGGCCCCCCCAGTTGGGACCCTATACTTAATGCTACATACATTAAACAACAAATGGTTGGCCCCCATGATTAGAAGTTGCCCCCCCCAACGGCCCCCCCACTTGCCAAATCCTAGAGCCGCCACTGCTTAAGGTAGACAGGTTTTGATGACTGAAGTGAGCTATATAGGTGAGTGCTATTATTATCTTATACTGGATATGTTCAATTAAGCATTAGGCCTATTGTACATTTTATAGCAGACATTTTAATGATTTAAGCCTACTGACTGCTTCTTCAGATACGTGTATGTAGGAAGTAAATGCTCATAACCTATAACAATTTAGACATAATTGCATATATTATTCAGTATTTCTAAATATGCTGGACATAGTGGCCGGCAGTAAAGCTTCAATATTGGTTATCAGTTTTCTCTTCTGAGAATCATGAATGAGAGTTCGTCCTTTCCTCTATGGGGCCATCGATCCATAAACGACCTAACGCGATTTTGGCAGTTTTTTACCCCCTTCGTCACACGTCGTCACAAAAGTCAGACCCCCTAAAACATGACGTCACAACGCGTTAACCCCCTCTTGTCGTCTTTCGAGTGTCAAATGTAACGTTTCGTTTGAAAATATTCATTAAAATTATTATAGTTGAAACAATATTCAGAAATTTTTCAAATTCTTTTTAAAAATGAAGTGTATAATAATTATAAGAGTAAAATACGTTCAATTTTGTGGTAACATAGCATTGCGGTATAAATATTTAGTATTATGTGACGTCACAATTCTGGAACCCCCCCCCCCCTCCGTCGTCACACATCGTCACAAATGTTTGAATCCCCCTAAGTGCGTGCGTTAGGTCATTTATGGATAGCCCCAGGGCCGCCGAGAGGGGGCATAGAGAGACCTATGCACAGGGGCCCGGCGGCCTGGAGGTGGTCCGGGCCCATCGATGAAGACATATTATCATTAAATCATTAATAATAATAACACAAAAAGGTCACCAAGATATATTATGTGCACAGAGGCCCGGCGAGTAAAAGGGGGACCCGGGCACTGAGGACATCTCAGAAACAGCGAGCGTGAAAAACAGCGATAAGCAAAAAAGGTCATCGCCAGTTTTCGAGAGTTACAACAACGTATACAAGTATCGTTCTTGAAATCTTCTTCTTCTTCAGGTGTCGTGTATTTTTACGTTGACGACTATGGATTTCCATTTCTCTCTGTTGTGTGTTGCTTGTATGAATTCCAATTCTGTAGTCACCCCCTTTACATCAGTCAGTAACCTGCTGATATACGTCATTCTTTGTCTTCCTCTTGATATTTGAAGCTTCGGTCGAGTCGTCGAGTCCTGCTGCTTGTCCCTCCTCCGTCAAAGACCTCCAAGTTTGGAGAAAGGTCATTCTCCAAAGGGAATCCGTTACTTTGGAATTCGTTACCTGACGTTGTGTCGGAAGCTGTCTCTGCGGAATCCTTTCTTAGGAACTTAAAAACACACTTATTTAATATCGGATTTTATTGATAGAATTATGTCAAAGCGCTTTTGTCGTAGGCCTTAGCCTTGTTTACTGCGCTGGAGAAATTGTCTAGAAATAATAATAATAATAATATTTTGCCTTCGACTTTTCCAGTAGTTATCAGGTTTTCTATGCCTTTCTTCCTCATTATATGTCCAAAAAAATTGATGTCCAAAAAATTGAAGTTGTCTTTTACGTATTGTAGATAGCAATTTTCTTTGTGTACCTGCCATTTCGAGTACTAATTCATTTGTTCTGAAATGGTTCTGGAATGCTATGTTTGGCCAGTCATGTTATATATGGTGCAGAAACGTGGACTATATATCTCTAAAGTCATGAAGAAAAAGCTTCAAGCTGCAGAGATGTGGTTCTTAATTAAGAAAAATGTTGAAAATATCTTGGACTGAAAAGAAAACAAATGAATTAGTACTCTTGAAATCAGTGACAAGTAAAAAAGGTCGTCAGCAATTTTCTCCAAGACTAACTTGTCAGAGGCCCGCCGACCCTCATTGGACACCCCTTGGCTCGAACCCGGGGCCCCGGGGCCATTGAGAGAAATTCCGGGCCCTGGGCTGAGCAGTCAAGGACCCTTAGAAAGTTATAGTGATTAAATGGTGATGACATTTTTTGCTTTTCAGTCTTTCTTCGTGATTATATATATATATATATATATATATATATATATATATATATATATATATATATAGAGAGAGAGAGAGAGAGAGAGAGAGAGAGAGAGAGAGAGAGAGAGAGTATTAAATTTGTTGAACATTTTGCGGACCCGCCCGGGTCTCTTACAGATCGCCGGGCCATCGAACCTGGGGTTGTCCTGACACCTTCGACACCCCATGATCGCCGCCTATGCAAAATGACCAGAAATGTGTGTACAGTGTACACACGCACAATGCGCTGGAATCAATTTACATACCAAGTCTAGCTATGATCCATGGTGACTATGTCATGCTTTGACCGCAGTTTTCTTCGGATCACTGCGTGTCACAATTTTCCGCCATTTCTCCTAATTTTCTGAAGGCTTCTTAACCATGGATATTCTTCTGTAAATTTATTTCGGTATAGTACGTGTATTAAATGTCTTCACTGAGGATTCTACTTCGGTTGCAGCAACTTTTCGCTTGTCGAATGATTTGCTCGACGTGACCGTAAATCTGCAGTATTTGCCACCGCTCTTGATTTCCATTAGGCCTACCTTGGCTCTCCGTTTGGTTTATTTTCATCCATACTCGTATGGCACGTCGTCCATCTGCATTTGTAACGGTGTCTCTACTGTGCAGCCCATGCACAGCGTGAATTTTCTCACCGACTTCTGACGTGTGCGACGCTGCTGGCCATCGACTGCATGAGTGCGGTCGCTGTTAGCGAGCACTGTTAGACAAATGATGCAGGGTGATCGTCTCGGCAGCTCTTGTTGCGTTTGGTGGACTTCAGTTTCTTCCAGTTTCCTACTTGATCAACCCCCGTTCCCTCCCTGGCTACGCCATACAGTGTTTATGAGAATCTTATAACCCCCAAATGATTAAATTTGCTTTGGTAACTGACTTATTTAACAAGCATTGCATGGCCTATGAAACCAATCTCTTTCAGTAGACATTTCCCTGATTGTCACCTTACTGTTCTACATTCTACTAATTTATCGGTTGAACCACTGTTTGGCATAGTTTGCACAATCAGTGGCGTAGCCAAGGGGGGCTTGGGGGAACTTGGGGGTTAAACCTCCCATTGGCTGCCGAAAACAAAAAAACTGTAACGAGTCTCCATGTATTTTAATTGTTTGACGCGACTTTTGGAGTCAAAACCCCCATTTTTGCTTGTCAGCTAAAAAAACTTGAGATGAACACGTTTTTTGTTTCTCACGTAAAAAAGTAGAGGTGAAAACCACGTTGTTTTGCTTGTCACGTAAAAAAGCAGAGGCGGCAACGTTTTTGTTGCTTTTCGGGATTTTTCCAAAGTTGGTCACGGTCAACAAAACCAAAAACTAAAACCCCCTTCCGGAAATCCTGGCTACGCCACTGTGCACAATAGAACCTATGCTGCAAAATATCATTGTTAATCTCACTATGCTTTTGTTGAAACTTTTTAACTCTTATGTAATTTGTGCTGTTACGCAGAGGCCAGTGCCGGATTAAGGGCAGTGGGGCCAGGGATCTGGGGCAGGGGCTGTAGGTTTCAGGGGTCGCCAAATAACGTTCGAAACCTTCGACAACGTTCAGAAGCTTAATCTTAGTGGGCAACCGATTCTATGAAAATCACGTTTCATTTTCTCGCCAAAAGGAAAATATTCGTGGATAACCATCTACTGTGAAATACTGCTCACCGCACACTGCAGTAGGCCTACACAGCTCGTCTGTCCACTCTAATGTGTTACAAGATATGATACAGCAGAGTAAACCTAATGCTAAACAATAATAACAAGTCTTAACTTGTTCATCTTTTCGTTGGGGGCGGGTGTTGAGTCAGGGCCGGAGGATGCTGTCCCCACAGGCCCCGGGTTAATCCGGGCCTGGCAAAGGCTCTCTAGTAATTCGGTTTCGCTAAAATAGAAAATGGATTACGCGTCCTATTAGTATGCTTCCGTAAAATTCTTCTCTTGTCTGGTTTCAAAATACAGAATTTCTTGAGAGAATATCATTTTTACGACTCGGTCAATAGGTTTGAATCGATGTTTAGCGTATCTTTCGTTCATTGCATTGTTTGGTTAGTCTAGTCTCCCGGCCTGGAAGGATTGAATGACAACAGCTAACGTATCTAGCACTGCGGAAATAAGTGCTCATAGTAACATATCGTCAAATGCACGTGGATCGTGGACCTTTGCGTAACCCGTTGAAACACTGTATGCATTTCTCGATTCTTTAAAAAGTATGGAGTCGAAATACGGCCAATAAAAGTCACCATCAGTGAGAGGGACAGATAGCCAAAAGTCAGAGTTCGACCGCCAGGAGTCCCTAAGAATCGCCATCAAACAATGGTCAGCTAACTCTTTAAAATCGCACAATGACTGATGGCCTATTTCAATCCGAACTTCCTAACATTCAGCATAGGCCTACTATGTGCAGCTGTAGGCCTAGAGCTTGCGCTAGGTCGGCTAGGATAACTTTTAGACTCAACGTTGAAGTTCCCAACCTATTTCTTGCTCTGGAATCTAAACGGAATGAATTCGGTCTTCATCATAATAGGCGCCTCCGTTTGTATGGCTTGGTTTAACTCGATCTGGTTAAATTTTGACTTCAAATATTATTGGCTAAAATATTTCATATAATTTAGGCCAGTAAATTTCTCTCACGCGCCTGATATGATCATCATCATCATCAGTGTTTCTGTCTCTAGACAGGTCCAGGTATCCAGTTATTCCACTCCGATCGATTGCTTGCTTCTTCTTTGAGTTCCTGATATCCTTTATTCATCATCCACTCCAACATCATCTTTCTCGGTCTACCTCTCACTCTCTTTCCCTCTATTTTTCCTTCGATTATTGTTCTTAGTAAAGAGTCATGCCGGAGGACATGTCCCATCCAATTTCTCTGCCTTTTCCGGATTGTATCTATCAGGCTTCTTTCTTCTTCTATCTCCTTCATGACTTCCTCGTTTGTCTTATGCTCTGTGTATTTTACTTTTAGCATTTTCCTCCAAATCCACATTTCAAAAGCCTCTAATCGTTTTATATCTTCCTTTCTCATTGTCCACGTCTCCGCCCCATACAACGCCACACTCCATATCAATGTTTTTACCAGTCTCTTTTTTAGGTTTAGTTTTAGTTTACTTTGCATCAGCTCCTTTCTCTTGTAAAAAGCTTCTTTTGCTATTGCTATACGTCTTCTTATCTCTTTATTGCATCTAGCATCGGTTGTTATCAGACTTCCTAGATAGCTAAATTCCTTCACTTGCTCTATGATCTGTCCGTAAACCTTTATTTCCACTCTCGTTCCTTCTTTTTTACTTATTACCATAACTTTAGTCTTTTTTGTATTGATTCTCATTCCATAATTTTCTGACACTTGTATCAGTTTATCCATTACTTCCTGAAGCCCTTTTTGATTGCTTGCTAGCATGGCCTGATCGTCTGCGAAGCGCAGCGCCTTTAGTAGTACTCCTCCAACTTTAACTCCTTATCTGTATTTTCCATCGCCTCTTGTACTAATTCTTCGATGTATATGTTAAACAGCAGCGGTGACAGTGGACATCCCTGCCTTACTCCTCTGCCAATCATGCACGATTCACTCAGTTCTCCCTCTATTCTCACCTTCACTGACTGTCCAAGGTATAGGTTTGCTATCAGTCTTCTGTCTCTCCAATCCACTCCCACCCTTTTCAGTGCTCTCATCAAAATCCTCCAGTCTACTCTGTCAAACGCTTTTTCGTAATCCACGAAGCATATATAGATATTTTTTCCATTTTGAAGTCTTCTCTCACTTAGCATTCTTAAGCATCCGATTGCATCCCGTGTTCCTTTCCCCTTCCGAAACCCAAACTGATCCTCTCCAAGGAATCCTATTACATCTGTTTTCGCTTGTACTCTTTTTGTAATGACCTTGAGTATTATCTTCGCCGCATGGCATAATAGACTGATAGTTCTATGGTCCTCGCATTCCATTGCATTTACTTTCTTTTTAATCGGAATCATTATTGATTGATCATTATTGATATGATCATAACGCACAATAATATAATAGGCTTAAAACGTTTCTGTCAACGGAGTGAAGATTCGCATTTTGAAGCCCAGCATTACGACATACGCCAAATAAATTGGACGACCGATCAAAGACCGCGGTCCTATTTTTCTCCGATGTTTGTTCGTATTTCGTCTTGGTCGACGTATTCGAAGATGTGCGGAGCGTGGATTAAGATGGCGACCGTTCCCACAATGGTAACCGCCAGGAAGATGTACAGCTGAAGGCGATCAATGACCATGGCCGTGTATCGCCAGTCTTCGAGGATCTACAGCGAAAAAGGAGGAAACACATTGCACGGGGATTACTGGCACTTAATTATTGGCACTTAATTATTGGCACTTATACAAAAGACGCCCTGCTTTCATGTTCGACTATAATATTGTACAACGGAGTCCTCCCAACACTAGCCACAACACTTACCCTTCTCCCCCCCCCCACACACACACGCACAAAGGGAAATTAAGAAATATTAGCATTTAATGCACAAAATGTTTACAAAAATCGTGTTGCTGAAATGAAATTAGTAATTTTTTTATTAAATGTTATGTGCTGAACCGAAGATGACAAATCAAATGCAAAATTGGCTATAGTTTTTCTGCAATCTGCAATTATTGTTTATTACATTAATGCATGGCAATAGTAGGCTAAAATAGGCCTGTGGTTATTGGTTAGGCCTAATACACGTAAAAATCAAGTAGGCCTAATAGAAACATAGAAAATGAGCTATGTGACACTTTTTTTCAAAACGAGAACCAATAAAAATTTCATGTTCATAATCGTGTTCAGGATACCCAAATGCTACAGATGATGTCCTTTTTAAGTCAGCAACATTGTCACTGTTGCACCCCAGTTTACGCCTTTTTCGATATCTTCATTAAAACGCGATCATTCGTTCCTTCGGTTGTTCATTCGTTCCTTCGTTCATTCAGTTCCTACGCTTTCCATTCGTGGCTAAATTATATTAATGACTCGCTCAGACACTTTGTACACTGCATTTCCTAGATCCTTCTATCATCTTTCACTGGAGTGCCTGCTCGTGCCTGTCTCTGTCACTGTTTCTTTCTGTCTCTCTCTGAGTTACTACCTGTCCCTGTCTCTCCGTCTCTGCCTCTCTTTCTCTGTGCCTTTGTGTCTGTCTGTCTTTCTCTCTCTCTCTCTCTCTCTCTCTCTCTCTCTCTCTCTCTCTCTCTCTCTCTCTCTCTCTCTCTCTCTCTCACACACACACACACACACACACACACACACACACACACAGAGCCTGGATATGCTGTTTATTCTGTTTATGTCCTTCGAGTGTTCTTGTCCTTCGTTAACTGGAGTCTTAATCGCGTTAATTAGAATCGCATCATAAGCGAAGACAGATTGATAGATTGCTTTGCCACGTTTACTCTCAGCGCGGCTTCTAAGCGATGATCAGGACAAGATCAATGATTACAAGCGATCGATGGGGGAGAAGGAAAAACTCCATTCGTATACGGTATTACGCCCAGTGGCGTGCAGAGAGCGATGGGCGCCCGGGGTCAAGGCGATAAAAAAAGTAAAAAAGATCGCCGAGTCAATTTTTGCGCCCCCACCTGGTCGTCGCCCGGGGGCCACCACCCCACCACCCCCTCTGCACGCTACCGATTACGACATTCGATCTGGTATCTGTTTTATCAAATAATCATTAGGCTTCGTCAGCTTCTGTAGAACCACTTAATTTACTAAAGTCCAATAGCCTCTGTGGGAATCCGTCCAATGATCCATTGATATAGTTTACTAATTAGTATGCATATATATATATATATATATATATATATATATATATATATATATATCAGAATACTATATAAACAGTATTAGATTGAGCGCGTGTATATATACAATTGCATGCGCGCGTGTGTTTGCGCGCGTGTGTAACCGTTGAGAAGTCATTTGTTCACTCGAGTTCAATATTACTAATTGATCCGTTGTATTTTTTGCAATTGAGGGCGGTCACGTGACGACGTCTTTCATTTTCTTCGAATCGGTGTCCTCCCTCTCCCTATCCTACTCCTCCACCATACTCTCACTCTCCCTCTCCCTCTCCCTCTCCCCGCTCTCTCTCTCTCTCTCTCTCTCTCTATCTATCTATCTCTCTCTCTATCTATCTATCTCTCTCTCTCTCTCTCTCTCTCTCTCTCTCTCTCTCTCTCTCTCTCTCTCTCTCTCTATCTCTCTCTCGCTCTCATAGCGTTTGAAGTGAGTCACCGTGCCGACGGGGTTCTCTTCTTCCTGGGCGAAGAAGAAGAAGACGTTTTGGTCGGTCGACGGATCAAGGTCGCAACACACACGCCGCACCAAAGACGACGACACCGAAGCGTTTATAATGGGAGTCGAAGACAAACAGACGACGGGCGGCGGCGGCGTCCGACAGACGATGACCGACGCACGACCAACAAGAAGACGGCGGAGCAATTCACGGGATCGATCGACGTCGTCTCTGGAACAACGAGAAGCTTCTTCCTCCTCCTTCCATCTCTCTTAAGAGCTGCGCGGAAGACTCTCACGAAGACCGCCGCCGACCTACTCTTGAATTAATTGAGTCAACTAACTCACTTTCTTTCGGCCTCTATGCATACAACTGAAACGACGAATAAGATCGAGAGAAAGGGCGAGGAGAGACGTAGAATGGGAAGCACGGACGAAAAGCTGAATGGACGCAGAGACGGATTAATAACAAACTGACCCGGAAGTGAGAGGAGTTCTGATGATGATGAAGAAGAGAAGCTATTCTTAGAAGTCCGTATCCCGATCAAGGCAAAATATAGACTCGTCCGACTGATTATGGACTCATTGACGTCCGGACAAATGGATGGATCGGATGAAAAGACGAACGGAAGAGCGAACGGAACAGATGTGGTCGTCGGTTGGCGGAACAGATTGGTTCTCAACGGACAACATGAACGCAGAGATAACTGCATGATGGAGCGCTCTCTCCTCGGCTCTTCCTCTGACGACTGCGTCATAATTAGAGTCATTAGCGAAGCGCCCACAGTGCGTGTTTCGTTCAAATCTTAATCCATTTATGACTGACTGCCTGAATGGAGAAAGAAACACGACTGACTGACTGACTGACTGACTGGCTGACTGGCCGATTGTCAAAAAGGCGAAAAACTGAGAGCCTTATAAGTATTATGCAGCGATTGATGAGTAGGCTAAATATTATTTAAAAATAAACCACAAAAGATGCATGCATGTCGTTGATGTGTACGGCGCCAAATCTGGACACAGCACAGCTACTGTACACGCTCCAATCTATACCGAAATTAATTACTACTAATATGTAATTCAAGTACAACTGTTTTCTTAAAATTTGTATCCAAATAACAAATTACAATTTTTAAATAAATATTACGCTACACGTTGCATTTAGGCCCACTGTATTGAATGTTCTAAGGTTAGATGACAAAAATCAGTTTCAATTTACAGTGTAGTAGCCTATATGGCGCTTTGTAGCCTGGAGTTGGGCATCAGTTTGAATTGATACGCAAACCTTATTAAATAATACTGTAATACCAATTTAAAAATCGCGACAGTTGACGTGAGAGACTGTGAATATCTGAGATACCAAGAGGCTATTTCTCAATGTAACACCCTCCACTCACTCACCCACTAACACTTCTTACCGTGTAGCCAAATGAATAAGATATCAGTAACAATCGACAAATTTGTTCAATAAACGACTCCACCCCACCCCATCCTTGTGTTCATCATCTTTATTGTCGCTCTGATCGGCGTAAATTACATCATCATCGTCGTCGTTTTCATCAATCCCAGCGCTTGTGGAAGTGAGAAACAGTAGAGAACCAATTTGAAATGGAATCGCTTAGTAGGTGTCGGTTTTTATCTGTTCAAACGTCCTCCGAAGATCATCAATTTCCTCATTTCATGCAATATTTGTGCATTGGCAACACAGAGTGATCTACGAACGAGCGTGCCTCTCCCTCCTCCACCCCCTTTCCCGCTTCGCCCCTCCCCGCAGAAGCGAAGGCGTCGATTGACCCACCTCGACGTAGTCGTCTTCGTTCTTGAGATGCGACGCGATGAAACTGACCGCCTCGATCGCCTTCTGCGTCTCCGGTGTCAACGGGAACGCCGCCGCCGCCACCGGACCAGCGCCCCCGGCTCCGGCTCCGGCCCCGGTCACTCGACGTCTTTCGCTAGGCACAACGGTCGTCCTCGACAGCGCCGTCGTCGTCATCGTCGCCGCCATATTGGGCGATGACGTCACAGCGGAAGTCGTCCTTGCGGAATCGTTCGATCGCTTCCGGTCGAAGAGAAAAGCGGAAGTGCCGTAGGCGCGGACGTCGTAGAGCTCCAGTAGTTCCGACCTGACGGCGGGAGCGAAGAGTGCGAGGGGGTCCTGTTGTTGGTGGGTGGAGCCGACGAACGACGAGCGCGTCCGTCGACCGTACGCCTTCTCGGCCCACCGGTCGTCGTGGTGAGGACGCTTCATGAGCAGAAGGCGCGGCAGGTGGTTGAGGAAGACCAGACGAACCCACCTGGGCATCCGGTGAGTGCGGGGAGTCTTGAAATTCCAGTTGATGATGATGACCGTGATGAGAATCGTCACTATGTTCATGATGAAGGTAAAGAGCAGGTATTTCGCTATGAGCGGAATGGTTATCGAAGTGGGTGGGAGGATCTTCGACACGAGGAGGAGGAAGACGACGAGGGCGAGAAGAATCGAGATGCACATCGTCATCTTTTCGCCGGCGTCTGCGGGAAGATAGAAGACGGAGATGCTGAGGAACGAGATGAGAACGCACGGAATGATCAGGTTGACCGTGTAGAACAGCGTCTTTCTACGGATCTTCAGAAAGAAGGTTATCTGCGCCTTGTGATGATTCTCAATGGCGTCCCACTTGTGCGTGTAGACGCCCGGGCAGGCGATGATGTCCCAGGTGCCGCTGTTGACGTAGTCGCTGAGGTCGACCCGTTTCTGACCCTCGTACCAGTCGAGAATGACCTGGTCGCCGTTGAAAGTCCACGACCCGAACTTCATCTCGCATTCCTGCTGGTCGAACGGAAAGTACTTGACGTCGATCGTACACGAGCTCTTGTAGATGGCGGGAGGGATCCATAGGACGTCACCGGTGTGGTAGATGACAACGTTTGGCTTGTACGAAACCTCGTACTTGCCATCGGCGCTGGAAAAAAAACAGCATGCACATTCAGATAATATAGGCCTAAGTCTTATAGTCAATGCTTTATTCAGGGGTAACGCACAGAAATGGCGATTCCACACCTTTTTGCTAGATTCCGGAAGTTGATGTAGGCTAAAACCCTGATATATTAGTTCTTTGAGTCACTTTCATCTTCTAAAAAAAGATGTTTATTTCTTTAAATGTCCTGTAAATTATTGAGCTCGGCGAGAAAATTCAATTGCATTTTTTTTACAATAAAACAGATGTGAAATGAATTCCCAGACTTTTTTCCTAGAAAAAAGCACAGTATTATAGACTGTGCTTTTGTCATCTCCTTATAATCTGGGTGGCTGTTCATCTGGGTGACATGATATTCGAGTGACTCGAACAATTCCGTCTGTCTTTTGAATAAAGTTAGTAAACTGTCTATAGATTGGCAGACCTATGAATGTCAAGGTGAAATCTGGATAGATTAGATTGGAGATTAGGCCCTAATTCTCACTTGTTGAACAGGACAATATCCGGCTTCCAAACTTTCTCTGGTAGCATTCGAATGACGGTGATGTCTCCGTAGTCACTCGGGTCCCACTGCAACTGGTAATCGGTCCAGAACTAGAGACATCACAGCAGAATCGCAATTAACCGGTTTCTCAAGAAAATGGACACAGCTGATTAATAGGCGCGAACAGTGGCGGTTCCACGTGGGGGGGGGGGTGAGTGGAGAAGCATCCCCCACCGGACTTCCGGATTTACTCTTTTTTGCTTGTGAAACCTATTTTTGGGTAAAAGTCTAGTAAAACTACGGGAAAAACTGCGGATGGCCTTTTTGTTTTGCTTATCAACCTATTTTTCTCCGTAAAAGTATAGTAAAATTAGTGATAAAACAGCCTTTTGGGTTAAGTTTATTGATTTTCCCCTTCTATTTTCATCCCCCTCACTAACTTCATTTAGATTACTCCCCCCTCCCCCCCCCCCAAGAAATCCTGAAACTCCACTGGGCGCGGATGTCACTCGCAATGACGACGAAATATACACTATAACCCTTCGTTACGATGAATCCGCCGAAGACGAACGCCTCCTATGTCGACTCGTCCATCGGCAGTGGCCCTGTCGTTTCCGTTATGAATTAAACGGATGCTGCGACATCGTATTGACCGAATTCCCGCTTAAAGCAACTGTTTTCCTTTCCTAGGTTATGCTGACGACACCATTTGCAAAGCCGGTGACTGTAATACGACAGTAGGCTATATATATATATATATATATATATATATATATATATATATATATATATATATATATATATATATATATATACAAGGGTACGCGGACGATTGACCACAGGACGATTGACCATAGGACGATTAACCATTGGACGATTAACCACAGGGTACGATTGACCATAGAATTTTTCACCACACAAATTCAAGAATGTTTTTTATAAAAACACATTATTAGGAAAATGCATCAAGTAAATCAACGCAAAACACATTAAGAAAATAAGCCCAAACCATAATTATTAGCGAATCAATGCAAAACACAGAAACCACGGCGCCTTGTAATTGTGAATTTATGTTTTGTCGTAACAGTCCGCTGGTATTCATAGCAAGCGCAGGCAGCATAAGCTGTGCTAAGCCTAATAGTCACAGTCTCGTTAGTGTGGTCAATGGTCCGATGGTCAATCGTCTATGGTCAATCGTCCTGTAGTCAATCGTCCTAGAACCGGCTACAAGGCTCTCACCGGCTACAAATCTCTCAACAATCCTGAAAGAAGGAGGAAAAGAAAGAAAGAAAGATATATAGATAGATAGAGATTGACATGTAGACAGAGAGAAAGAAAGAAAGACCAACGTTTTATACAAACCTGATGGGGAATAAATCATCCCCAAAAAACACCCACAAAAATTATGCCCCCCCAAAAAAATCCCAGCACTGACACAAAATTTTGCATTGAACTATGCCTCTTTCCCTCCTGCCAAGTCAATTCCTCCCGCAAAGGCCTAAAGTCTAGATAAAACACTGTAGACAGACAGGTAGGTAAACAGGCAGGCAGACAGGCAGACAGACAGACAGACAGATGCAGAGAGCAGGTGCGGCTCCAAATGAAGGGGCCCGGAGCTCGTGCCTCCTTATTGGTAAGTTATTGAATGCCTTGCCCCCTGTGGCCCTCCAGTGGCAATCAAGTTGGAACCCTTATACTTACTGCTACTTACCTAGTAACAAATATTTGGCCCCCATGCTTAGAAGTTGCCACCCCAACGCCCCCACGCCCACCCCACCTGCCAAATCATGGAGCCGCCACTGAGAGAGAGAAAGAGATTGATTTGACGGCAAAACTGTGATTGAAGTCGAGGCTGTTTGAAATCAGTGATTGCCTTCAGCTGACTGGTCTCCAACGCCTTTGGAAGTAACGATTTCTTTTCGATGTCATTGCCGAGTCTTCTTTAAATAGAACTAGGTAACGAACGGTTTGAGCCGTTTGAATACGTCTGATTGGCACATTTAATAAAGAAGACTAGCGTGTTTGTCAAGTGCACCGCGGAAGTCGGTTGTCCTTTCTCTGATGTGCGGCCAAGGACGTCTCTAAACAGGAGCGGAGCTTAAACAACAATCGGACTAAAAGCCGAAATAGAAAACGGCAAGACATTCCACAGTTTAGCCTCAAAGTCATCACAACATGGGCGTAGACAGGTAGACGGTGACCGCGCTAAGCCTGCATTCGAAATGAGTGTCGACTGTAGTTGTGAGCGAATGCATTCTGCTATATGTACAGTGAGCTATGATGACGCAAGAGATGCGCTGCTTACAGTAGCCTGTAACTTCTATAAGTGGTTCCGTTTAGTTCATTATTGAAAATTGCCGCCCAATTGAAAGTTGATGAAGAAAAACTCCTCAGACTATCGATTACCCCTTTTTTTGCAAAGAGTGGAAATCCATCAACAGAGTGTTTGAAGTTCAACAGATGCGTTGCGTTGTTACGAAGAATAAATAAAAGCGCCGAGTAAATTTTTCTTAGTTTTCAGCATGAAATGGGCGTTATAACGACTTTACAGTACGTTCAGTCTCGTTTTAGCGAGGTTTCCCTGCGGGTGCAAGGCGGGTCCGACAATTTTTGCGTGAAGAGTAGACGAGATGCAATGTTGCCGCCACACGTACACACACACACACACTGTAATAATACTATTATGCTAGCAATATATTATTAATAGGTTATTATCACGTGGAAAATTATTAATTTTCCGCTAACCAATTGCAAAAGTGCTGTGTAAATTTAATATGGTACTTGTCGGTTAATTCACCGCCAACAAGGAGTAAATGTAAACACAAAACTATTGGCGGTGAATAAACTATTGGCGGTGAATTAACCGACAAGAATCGTAAATATTAATAAATATGGTTTTCTTGTGCATATTTTATTGCACTCATTATAAGTGCCGCCTCTTAAAAATGGCAAAATTTTCCTCTGTAGGTCCACGTCTATTCATACCATTCAAAGTGCAGAGAAATCTTTGGGCATTTTAAATAAATTCAGAGCAATGTTATCGTACAGTGGCGTAACTAGAAGGGGTGGGTGGGGGGCACTTTGTTGACTGCCCCCCGGGCCCCGGGCGGGGGCCCCTCGAAGAGGGGTCTAAGCTAGGGTTAGGTTAGGGTTAACCCTAACTTAAAGTTAACCCTAACCCTAGAAATGATGTGGTGAGGACCTTTTTTGCTCGTCAGGGTTACAAGGTGGAGACGATAACGTTTTTTTTGCTCGTCAACTCGAAACTCTGGGGCCCCCATGTCAGAGATGCCCCCCGGGCCCCCAAAAGTCACGCTACGCCATTGTTATCGTAGGCTAATCGTACCCGAAAATCGTAAAAATTATTAACGGAAAATATCCAAAAAATGCCGCCGCTCCCCCCCTCCATTGTTACCGTAGTCAGCCGCCTACTTCTCCTACGCCTAGGACTGGTCGTGTTTCTCCGTTCAATCCATGCCTGACGTCGGCATGATGGCATCAACTGCGGACGCGGAAGATGTCGTCTGAGATAATGTGTGTTGTGCTTGTTCAAAGACGCGTCCGTATCAAAGACGATGAGCGCCTAATTTGAGCCAATTAATCTTTACTTGACGCTATATAAATGATACGGTAGCAGGACAGCTCGCCGACACGACCCTTGCCATTGGCGAACGGCCATGCATGTCGGTGCAGTCGTTTAGTAATCTGTCATCCCAATTTGTTAATGTTTTCGCCGGGCTATACGAATAGCCACAATTGTCTCTTTACTTTTCATTTATTCAGTACAAACTTTAGATTAAATCCAACAACAATTTCAGAAGACACAAAAATACACTGGTAACGAGCACCGTATAGGAAGCGCATAGGAATAAGGAGCTACTTCGGTGCATCTTTTGGAAGCGCTTTAGAAATTAACGAGATTTTACTTATATATAGCAAACGGTGATCATAATAATTATTGATTACCTATTTGCGCTCAGTAGTCGATCAAATTCCAGTGGTAATGATATAACTAGTCCATGAATTCAGTGAATTAGAAAAATCTGAAATTACGCTCAATCCTGATAGTCGTAAGTCACGAATGCCTTCTATTTATAATTATAGTTCTTTAGAAACGTCTTTAAAAAAAGAAAGATAGACACTGCCTATAGCGGCATCGATGAATTCGTAACGACAACCGAATAGATTTATTACTAGCGATAAATATGCATAAGTCCAAACTCTCAGGTAGATGACGATGATTTGCGGATCGTGTAAATTTTTAATCAGCACTTTTTTATTTCACAAATATCCTCTGTCGTCGACTCAATCGTCGAGGAGCCATTTCAGATGCCATCGATGCATGACAGTGCCGTAAAAGCATTTTCTATAGAATATTCAAACGAGAATTAGATTTGAGTGAATTTGAGTCATTTCAACGTCCACTGACTAGACTAGACCATTCCAGCCAAACAGGCCTACTTGTGAATTAAAAATGACGTGCACTGGCCGTCCTGGCATATTTGACGTATGACCTTAGTAACCTATTCGGTTTCACTCAAGAGCGCTCCAACTTTTTCCACGAAGGCAAAGCTTTTTGTCAATGCTCTTGCAGAAATGAAGGTATATATATAGGCCTATTATATATATATATATATATATATATATATATATATATATATATATATATATATATATATATATATATATATATTCTTTTCAAAAGATGATTGATTCTGACATTACAGGGTCATTTATTTTGACAATGAGAACGAATGTATGACTGGACTGACTAAGACGTGGCCCTTATAACATGATGGCGCTAAACGAAGTAAAAGCAGCGACTGAGAGGAATCGTCGGGACGGTCGACGCCGAATGGAAAGGCACCTTCAGCGACGCAGCGTGTCCTCCTCCTCCCTCCCCCCCCCCTCCCCTCCCCTCCCCTCCCTCCCCCCTCCGCCGCGTGTGTGTATGTTGTACAGAGCGGGCGACAATGATCTTCATCTTGCTTAATATGAGTTGGCTTTTAGAGGCCACGGCGCCGACAGTTCGCAGTATGCCATATACGTTGCGCGATATGGCACCCATCGAGCGTTCATTTATCGAGGAGGAAAAGTAACATATATCTCCTCTAATAAATTATGCTGGGATGGGAGGATATAATTGCTTAGCGTCTCTTTGTCCACACTCGCTTTCTCTGTCTCTCCCTCTGTGACTCTGTCGTCTCTATCTCTTTCTCTTCTCAGAAGAAAAATAAGGATCCGCCGACATGCCTTTATGAGCTCCTGTCATTGGGTTGAAATCGCAACTGCGTGATTCCTTTCTGTTATTTATTCATTCTTTCTCTTATTTTCAGACTTGTTTCTGACTCTTAAAACCCCAAGTCTCGCCCTTGTTTTTGCACTTTGCTAAGTCGCAATGTCTATCTGTCCACGTGTTCGAAGCACACAATGCCTAAGAAGTATTTGTTACACAATAGCCGAGTGACATCGGCCATTTCAATTAGTTATCAAAATTCAAAACCAAGAAAGCGCATTGATGGGGGAGGGGTGGAGAATATTTCGCAACAAAAATCTAGACAGATTGAAGGCGGAAGATATAAGCATGCTCTTGACTGTGTCACGCCAACGGAATCGATCTCACGTGACGAAATGCGACGAGAAGAAAGACCGTCGCCGGATTTTTTAGCGACGACATTTTAGTCACAACAACGTCGACGACAAGAAGAGGATCTGACGCTTTTTACTTAAGCAATATTGAATAGCCGTTGATTTCACAATAACGACAGAATCTGCATGCAGACGAATGCATTTTCAACAGATTGCTCCTGTTTAGCAGCTGCCGTGAAAGAATCGATGCAATTAGCCGCACAGAAGCATGCACACACACACACACACACACACACACACACACACACACACTGCAGTCTGCTGAACTATAATGCAGCGGCGATGTGAATGGAAACCAGATTTTCGTGTGTTTCAAGACTATACAATAGTATATATATAGTCCTATATATATATATATATATATATATATATATATATATATATATATATATATATATGTGTGTGTGTATATATATATATATATATAATATATATATATACTGTATATGTATTTATATAATATTTTATCTCCTTATATTGCACAATATAATAATTATCTCCCGACTATAGTATATAGAGTTGGACGACGGGCTGGCTACCCAGCTCCGTAAAAGCGATAACTGCCGAGTTCTCCACAAAAAAACTTCGGTCAACCCAGTGTTTTATCCAGGCTCCAGACCGATGAGGTGAAAATTGACTTGGCTGGAGGGGAAAAGACACAGTTCGATGCAAACATTTGTGTCAATGCTGGAATTTGAGGGAGGGAGGAGATTTAGCGGTTAGGAGGGAATTTCCCCCTATCAGGCCTGTATATATAGAACACTGAGTCTACCACTCTTATACCGCACATGTGCTCGTTGCCGCGCGTTTGACGACGACAGTGATCAAGGAGTCTTCCAACCGCGTCGGCGGTACAGTGGTGGCTTCACCGGGGGGGGGGAGGAGGCCCCGTGCCCCCTATTGAGTGTTTGGCCCTCCAGTGGCCCCCCAGTTGGGACCCTATACTTAATGTTAAATACATTAAACAACAAATGGTTGCCCCCCCCCCATAATTAGAAGTTGCCACCCCAACGGCCCCCCACTTGCCAAATCCTAGAGCCGCCACTGCGGCGGTTGAGCGTTGGAGTTAGTTATCCAAAACTGTGGACTCTCTACCGCCGCTTACAGCCTATACCTCTATTATATATATATATATATATATATATATATATATATAAAGCGCTGCATATAGATAGTGCTTTTTCTTTTTGTGACGGTACGAGCCCCGGTATACGGCGTACCGGAAAACCTTAAAACTAGTCGATATTTTTCTCGCATCATTACATTCAGAAATTGGGAATTGCACGCCCTTAACCTGTCTCTCTCTTTTCTCGTTTGATTGTGATAAATTTTATTTGTCATACGGACCAAACGTGACCGTATCTGCTTCTATTATGATAGCCGCATATAATTTTTACATGAACGCTTACACAATATTGCGTACCGGAAAATATGTTATTTAACTCCAAAAGCACTATATATATATATATATATATATATATATATATATATATATATATAAAATGCAAAACGACAGCAGGCAACTCTCAGCTTAATGTGAAATTAACAATTTATATAGCGCCTCTTAGAGAATATTCGGAGGCGCGCTGCTCGCTCGCTCGCTCGCTCGGCGCAGCGCTCAAAGAGAAGAACTAAATACTCGTCGGCGGTTGCTCGTCCATCAAAGACTCTTCCATGTGTCACTCGCTTTACGTGACATGCATACGATATATGGTCATATTCGAACCCGTTTGACACAAATGCAATCCCTAGAATTAGAACTTCGGAGAAACCCGAGAAATTTCCGGCATGATTCGAAATTTCCCGGCTCATACAGCTGATCAATCGATCAATCAATCAATCAATAAACTTCTATGGCGCCGCTATCATAATGCCAGATCAAGCCGGCGGGTCAGTCCGATCGGAGAGGGAGGAACCATCCACCGAGCAGATAACGTCTTAAGACGAGACTAAGACATTAATTTCATGAAAACGATTATTACGTGGCAGATAGAAAGGCGATCTTCAGTCACAATCTGAAAAAAATATTGCTTCAGTTTCTAAAAACTAGTTCGACCTTTGCCGCACTGGTGACTGGCAACACGCGAAAGGGGTCGTCCATAAATTACGTAACGCGATTTTGGCACTTTTTGTACCCCCTCCCCCTAAGTAACGCGACGTAACAAAACGTCAGACCCCCTACCTAAAATACGACGTAACAACGGGCCGATCCCCCTCCCATTTTCATCTTCCAAAAAGTCTTGATAAGCAAAAAAAAGGTAATCCTTGTATTTTTTCCTCTCCAAAATCACTGACAAGCAAAAAGGGTCAAAGGTCATCACTTAATTTTTTTGCGTTACGTCACATTTACGGACCCCCCCCCGTCGTCACACTTCGTAACAAATGGCCGGACTCTCCCCTAACCGCGTTACGTAATTTATGGACGACCCCACACACAAAAGTTGCTTTTGCATTTTTCTATAAATAATAATTTTTGCTTGAATGTTCTCTGTACAATGTACACGTATGCCTAATAGTTTACGCTAATGGCGACCTGTGTATCAAGCGAACGAAAATAGGTCCACTTCTCTTCTCCGTGCAGTGGTTCTGCTTGGCTCGGATTTCAGTTCCTGTGCTCATTTTTTCCAAAATGCTGTCATGGGCAGCATCGAACTATTAGCGCTTGATTGGCGCCATTAAGCCATTACGTTCTCTATTTTTGGTCCCATTTGTCGTTTGTCTGGTGTTTACACCCGACATTATTATTTCTCAGCACACCCAAAGCTCTCGCCCATGCCTCCGTCAAACACGCCGCTACCACCATAGGAATAGACAGAGACGAGCGGAAATCAACGGATGGCACGACGCACAATGATAAATAGGAGGTTAGGAGAGGAGATGAAGGAGGAAGAAAATGAGGAGCAGATAATCGAAGGCGGTTGAGTCTTTGGGGGAACTTATGAGGATTTGTGACGGTGCCTCGGATATAGAAACCGTGGACGTCATAGGGGGGAGGTGGGGGCTTCATGACCGGACCGCCATACGTTGTCGTGGATTACCGTTACCCGCCGCGCCCTGCAGTCACGCAACGAAGAAGTCACGCTGCAGAAGAAGACGACGACGACTGCTCTGCGGTAGTCAGAATCTGATAAATGGTAGTCGTAACAGATCGATCGGTTTGCAAAACCAAGGAGATACAAGAGAATACGATTCAAATTATTGGCAATTTTAAAATCATCTATAGACGAACAGTGGCAGATAGCCTAATTATTCTAAAAGGCGATATTCTCGCCGGACGAGAATCGTCGAAACGTAGCGACGAACTTTGCGCTAAAATGAACTTAAACGTTAATTAATCACTTCTTTCGCTAGTATGCGGTTTCGCTTTCTTATAAGATATTTATATATTTCGCTTAACATATACAAGTAATTTCACGTATCTTTTATTTAACTCATATTATATGTAGTAAACAAATGGGTCGTTGAGAACTGGTGATTGCGGTTCATTGCGGGTTCGAAGCTGATGACTGTTGTGTCTAGATACAAGTTGGGATTCGATTTTTAAGAAACGCGATTTCGTTTACAGGCACCTAGCTCCAAGAGCACCGACAGAAATTTTCCCAGGGGGCAAAACACTATGGTCACGGTTAATATTCTAGCAGGGTTTCAAATTTCACTGTGAAAATGTTGGTATTTGCATTTGCCAGAGGGTAAAGTGCCCCTCTTGTCCCATTGTGCGGGTGCTCATGCCTAGCTCTACATTGCAGAAAAAACTCCGTCGTAGTCGGTGGCAAGCCAGTGGCGTAACTAGGGGGCGGGGGAGGGCACTTTGTTGACAGCCCCCGGACCCCGGGCGGGGGGCCCCCGAAGAGGGGTCGAAGCTAGGGTTAGGTTAGGGTTAACCCTAACTTAAACTTAACCCTAACCCTAGAAATGAGAAATGATGTGGTGCGAACCTTTTTTTGCTCGTCAGGGTTTAAAAGGTGGAGACGATAACGTTTTTTTGCTTGTCAGCTTGAAACTCTGGGGCCCCCATGTCAAAGATGCCCCCCCCCCGGGCCCCCAAAAGTCACGCTACGCCACTGTGGCAAGCCCAGTTGAGAGAGGAGAATCCACACGCACACGCACGCACACACGCTCATCATGAACTGTCCGTGATACGGACGCGTCTTTAAACAAACGCCAACACATTGCAGAAAGATTCTTCGAGCTATATTTCTTTCTACGCTGCAATTTACTTCTTGCAGCGTTTTCTTTGCTGCAACTGCCTGTCTGAAGGAAATGCAATAACGGAATTAGTAAATTTCTTTAAAAGCCTTTCAGCTCGATTGAAATGAATGCTCGAAGGAGGATTACCTCTACATTTATGTAGAGATCGGAATTGATTCCTGAATTGGTGTAAAAGAATTCGTCTTCCCATAAAAAAAACACTCGCAGACGACGGCATAGACATTACAATGGTTTTCACACGGACTTACGTAGACCCTAGACCACTTTAAATCACAGTAGCAGTATTAAGAACGTCTCAGTAGCTCGTAAAAAGAAACGTAGTTGGTCCTCACACGAATTACAACAGGTCCAATATTGTGCTAACCAGTGGCGGTTCCACGTTGGGATGACCGGGGATGCATCTCCCACCGAGCTTTTTTTTGCTTGTCATCAGCGTTTTACGCTGGGTATCTGTAGGCCTATACAAAATAGAGCTGATGACCTTTTTCGCTTGCCAATCTCTGGATTTCTTTTCACATACACCCCCATCAACTTCCTATAAATTCATTGCATCCCCCACCAAGAATTCTTAGAACCGCCACTAGTTCTAACTATAGAATCGTGTCGTGCGCGATGCACAGTATCACCACCTTTAGCGTAGTCACCGGCCCCTGGCCCCTGGCCCCTGGCCCCTGGCCCCTGGCCCCCTCCCCTGGCCCTGGCCCCTCTTCTTCCTGGCCCCGGCTTCTTCCCTCCCCTTCCCCTCCCCCTGGCCCCGGCCCCTTCCCCTGGCCCCTGGCCCCCTGCCCTGGCCCTCCCCTGGCCCCTCCCTGGCCCTTCCTCCCCCTGGCCCCTGGCTTCTTCTTGGCCCTTTCTTCCCGGCCTTCTTCTTCTTCCCTGGCCCTGGCCCCTGGCCCCTGGCCCCTGGCCCCTGGCCCCTGGCCCCTGGCCCCTGGCCCCTGGCCCCTGGCCCCTGGCCCCTGGCCCCTGGCCCCTGGCCCCTGGCCCCTGGCCTCTGGCCTCTGGCCCATATCCTGATTGGGACCCATCGTAAGATTTGCGCAAAATCTAAGATTTGCGCAAAGCCGGTTAAAAATTGGCGGTGGCGGGTAGCGTGGCTGAAGAGAATACGAAGAATTCCTGCTCGTCGGAGACTTTACCCCGAAGTTGTCAATGTCTCCCTCCCTACTACGGAATTCTGGCTGTATACCACAGGTTACTGATGCGGCATGTTCTTTCGCAATTTTTTCATACGCGCCCTTCTTTTAATTGTATGATTCTATGCAGGAATCTACAGATTTTATATTTCCAAAGATATGCTATAAATGACTTCAATCGACTGTTTCGACAGATAAAACTTAAAAGGCTAAACACTCCATTGAAATTTATTGGGAAGATTTGTGGGCGGCGTTTGCTTACCGCCTTTCTTTAGAGTTTGCTGATAATCAAAAATTAAAGTTGAAAGCTGAACGAATTAAAGAGAATTAATTCTAAGACCGTTGGCCGATCATTTGTGCTTCTTTGCTATTTCAAATAGGATCGTCGCACTCTTTGCTAATCTGACGACACGTCTACCATTGTCAGTGGCGTTCCTAGGGTATGGCAGGTAGGGCAGATGCCCTGGTTACGCCTCTGATCATGATGAAAAGACAAACTCACCATTCGAAGCCATACGTTGGATTTCATAATCTGATTCTTTTCATCCTGTAGAAATAATTTAACATTGCCAGATCAATGAATTTAGAAGAAATAAATTATTTTTAAATTATTAGGAGGCTACTTCTGAGCAAATGTAGCGTTTGTTCGTTTACCTTGAATTAGTAATCCAATTGAGAAAATTGACCGAAGTCTAAAAGTGGAATGGAAAGATTCACCAAAACACCACATATCCTCCGCATATGAATGGATGGGAGACATGATGATGATGATGATGATGATGATGATGATGATGTTGACGATGATTACGCTGATGATGACGACGACGGCGACGGCGGCGACGACGGCGACGACGACGATGATGATGATGATGATGTTGGTGGTGGTGGTGTTGATGATGATGACGATAGTCGGTACACTGATTGTTTTAAAGATGCAGATAACTTAGAAAATGCAAATAAAATTCCCCATACCTATTCTACTCTAATATTAAACTTCTATAGCGCCACTTCATAATGCACAGAAGCATCAGCCGATGGCACACCAAATCAAAATCAATTAAGATCAGAGTCAAATCCAGGGCATTCTGACGGACAAGCAGGTGACAGTCTGTGATGGATAATCAAGGTGAAAAAGATGGGGTTTTAGTCGTGTTCTAAACATCTGTAATGAATTTGCAATGCGAACATGCTGATGGTGATGAGGCAATAAGCTCCAGAGATTGGGAGCGGTCATTGAGAAAGAACGAGTATCAGGAACGGTCCGAGTACGAGAGAGGAAAAGATGCATCATCGTCGTCGTCGTCGTCGCCGCCGCCGTCGTCGTCATCATCAGCGTAATCATCATCATCATCGTCATCATCATCATCATCATCATCATTGTCATCATGTCTTCTATCCATTCATATGCGGAGAATATGTGGTATTTTGGTGAATCTTTCCATTCTAATGCAGCTAAGATTGTATGCTTGCACAGACAGTTTTTAAAGGAGATACTGTAGTCTGTAGCCAGGCTTTTTGCAATAGAGTGTTCTGTATACCATGCAGGAGGCATATTTTAAAGTGGAATGGAGACCTTCACGAACTGGGGTTATGTGCTCTGGTTTCGGGGTGTTAGAAACTGTCCCCTCGCAGCCGATTCGGTCGACCTTACCACGTTGATCAGCTGGATCATGGCCATTCCGAACTTGACGGTGACTGTATCGGTGAGATTCCTGACCGGTCGAATGAGCGGATTGTAACCTTCGTCTAGGAACAGCTTCTGCACCAGACGGACCTCGTCGTCGCTGCCGAGACCTGTCAATCACACAGAGACCACCTGAATGAATGACACGCCAAAGAAATCTAGGTCTATTTTTCAAGTCGCGACTGATCGATCATCAGAAATTCACAGATGCGCGTAAACGGTCTTCGGTTCGGAAAATCTCAAGCAATCGATTATAACACTTGTTGGCTGTTGGGCGAGGAATTTGTGTTCTGACCGCCTCACCACCCACCCACCCACCACCTGTTGCGACGACTGAATAGTCTGGAATTCAACATCAGACCATCTGTGTGTTTATTTTCTTCGACTGAACGAACAATCAATTCGTCGGATTTATTATGCTCAGTTACAGGAAGCCTCCATTCTTCGAATGTGTTCGCTGATAAATTCGCTGCGTTGATGTTTCGGAAGCGATACGTTACCTAAACACCGCGGTGATCTATCCCCGTGCGAATTCCACTGACACGACCGTATCGCTAGCTAGCGACCGACCGATGATCGAGCGCCGAAGCTGCTGCTTTTCGGTTATTTTCAGAGTCAACCTCCAAAAGAACGGTCGCGACGCAAATCATTTTGGCCGCGACATGTCTACCGTCAGAGAAAAACAGCGCTCTGCCTGTCTGAGTTTTACATACAATAGCTCAAAAGCTAAAATAATGTCACCAGATCTCTGACTATGACTTCTGACTGTAGATACACGAATGACTGATTCTTTGTTGGGAGGGAACATTGGTGTTTCTATACAGAGTAAAATGCAGCTCCAAGCTGACCATGCTGAATGACTATATGCAAAAGAACAATGTTTCATTCTGTGCATTAAATTAGGCTTACAGTTTAACCAGTATGAAAAGACATGTTTCAAAAGACCTTGCTTAATTTTTAAGTCACGTCGTTGGTCCTTGTTACGGTCGGTCTTGAGGGCTGAGTCATTGGTCCTTGCCCTGGCCTTGAAGACTGAGTCCTTGTCAACTTCTCCGGAGGCCGGTGCCTTCGTGGCCTCCGTGGCTGCGCCAATGTCTCAAATTAATATCGATATTGAGGTAGTGTTTATTTACTCTAGCCACCTTGACATTGGGGGGGGGGATTTTGAAATGTTTGGGGAGACAAGGTCTGAGTCTCCACCAAAAACATTGACAAGCAAATAAACTAAAACACCAAAAACATTTCATCCTTCCGTCCTTCCTAATATTTTTACCCTTCTCAAATGCCCTGGCAAGCAAAAAATTGTAATCCTTGCATTTTCCCTCTCCAAAAAAATAACCCGTCGTCACACTTGGGAGAGGAAATTTCCATCCCCCATGCAACATATAAAAAAATTGAGGGGGGAATTTTAAAACTTGGAGGGGGAATCTCCCCCCAAATAAGGCCTAGGATAAACACTAATATTGAGGTGTATGCAGTGCCTTCATGGCATAGGCCTACAGTGACCGAAAGTAACAGTTCTTAAGCAGACGACGCTTATGCCTAAAATTATTTCATTACTATTTCCGGTTCCGGTTTGACTTAATTCAGCAAAGAAGTGTCTTAATCGCTCAAGAGACATCGCCAGTATCTGAACGTGCGTGTTCTTGTAAGTTTGAGTGTCGTCTTAGCAGTTGGATAAATTTCTGCACTTACCGGAGTGTAGAAGGGCTAACGGCATTTGAGACAGAAGCAGGATTAAAAGGCCAATGATTCCGATATGCAGGCGCCGAGACATCGCGCGATTTATTATGCCCGTCTTCCTCCGATTCGTCGTCATCATCGTTCGTTATTATCGGCGCTTAGACAGAGAAAAAGACTGGCCGCCAGGAGGCGCTTGAGACCGGAAGACGGCCGCTCCTCGTCGTCTGTAAAAGTCGTCGAAATTCGTCGTCACGTCGGTCGATGACAGACGAAATTGCTTAAGGCGTCCAAGTGACAAGTATCGGTGTCGTGTTCACCGGTCGGTCGTGTGACGGCAATTGTAAAGTCATCAGTTATGTACCGACTGAATTTCCAAGCGAAAGAGTTCTCTCTCCTGGGAGAGAAAGTCTGTGCATACCCAAGTTGAAATGTCTGCGTTTTCGTTGTCGAATTTAACTGAAAAGTGATCAGAGAGAGAGAGAGAGAGAGAGAGAGAGAGAGAGAGAGAGAGAATGTATAATTCCCAAGATGAGATAAAACAAGTCAGAAGGAGCAAGATGTCGCAACAAGCTGTCTGCGCTTAGACGTGCATTCGGTTACGAAGCTATGCTCCTCTTAGGTAAACCTAATTTACTAACCACAGTACGGTGGTATTATTAACGACATTAAACTAGCTTTGACCATTATTCTCTCTACAAATAATTGCTCTTGGACTGTTTTAATTCAAATTCGCTTTATACGATAGATATCGACAACTTAGAGCAGAATAAAAGTTAAGAAGTAATCTTTGAACGGGAGTGGTATGAGAATGGTCTGAGAAAGCCGGTAAATTCGCAACTCAGATAGTTGAGCCTAGATCCTCAGATCCAGTGGACAGTCTATAGGATTACGATGGACCTCTGTCGCGTCCAGTCTTATATCCTGAGCAACTTTGGCAAGTCGTTTGCTTTGGCTCACTGCAGCTCCGTACGCGAAAGCGCAATGAAGTCGCATAGACTCCAGACGAAGACGACGGCAAAATACGACGATGACTTGACGCGTCCCTACTCCCTAGCGAGCGAGCAAGCGAACTGACGACGACACGTGGTCCTGGTCGAGTCAAGCGGCGGCGGCGGCGGCGGCGCGCGAGGCAGTAGCAGCGGGCGGACGGACGGAGCCGGGGGCATGGCGTGGCCCGCACCCTAAACTGCGAACGAAAGTAGCACTCTTATAACGCGGCGGCGGATGCATCTGAAGCATCGTCACGTGACATCCAGTCGAGTTCAATATTTGACAATAGTCGTGACGTCATCGTTAACGTAACGCGCCGGAGTTTCCATGGCGACGCGAGGGCGAACAACTGACAAAACTGAGCTGTCTGTCGCCATAGTAATGCAACGGCGGCCATGCATGTTTTACGACTATGTCAAGGCCAGATCGGCGCCGTCTCTCGCGCTACGACGCATCCATTATCCATCCGTAGACCATTACGACCACTTCGCCGTCGAGGTTCTTCGACTTATCTTTCGCGCTTCTGAACATTTTTCGATTCGACCAATCATAATCTACGGGACCGTTTCCGTCGATCCATCTCACGTCTCGTCTGTCCAGTCCCCCCTCCCCCTCCCGCCGCTGCGCTTCAAAGAACATCAGTTAGGATTAGCACCTGTTTACGCCCGATGTAACAAGACGATGTTCCCTCGTTGCTTGTATAGGTGTGTGACGTGAGGAGGAAAATACGATCTTGTTCCTCCGCCGGTGCCCAGAGCTTCATTGTTCTGACCAAAGCTCGATCATACGTATCATACGTATTATATTTTCGTACCATACGCACGTATTTTAACGTATTACACTTTATCATACGCGCTATCATACGCGAGCAATAATACCATTAGGCCTGCATAGCCATGAAATTGCGTCAATTACCGCACTCTTTTAACCGTTTAGCTGCACAAAAAAGGGAACAAGTGTTAACGAAGTGAATTTTGGGATCAGTTACAATGACGTGGCGTGACGTCGCAATTGATATTTCTCGCTAAGTAAGCAAATTATAAGTAACCGATCAGACTTATAAAATACGCGTATCATACGCGTATTTTATTTTTTTATTCATACGCACGTATTTTTACGTATTTTATTTTATCATACGCGTATGATCGTGTGCTTTGGTTCTGACGCTGTGCTGCGTTCCCTGTTCTTTTTTTCTTCTAAGTCTGGATCGGTGTCCTTCTAGCTTCCTCCAAAACAGATTCCAAAAACCGCCAGCGACATAGTAGCATGGATCGAACAACAGTAGTAGACCTAATTCATGCGTACATATTGCTGTAGTTTAGCAAGGAAATCGGTATAGGAGATGATAAATGGATAATTTTGAGGCACGATTAGCAGTACAGTGCACGAACGCCCAATCAGCAGTGTTGTATGAAGTACTGAGTTTGAGTACTCAAGTAAAAGCAGTGGCGGCTCCACCGGGAGGGCCAGGGGGGCCGTGCCCCCTATTGAGTGCCTGCCCCCCCCAGTGGCCCCCCATTTGGGACCCTATACTTAATGCTACATACATTAAACAACAAATGGTTGGCCCCCCATGATTAGAAGTTGCCACCCCAACGGTCCCCCACTTGCCAAATCCTAGAACCGTCACTGAGTAAAAGTACAAGTATTAGGGTATTTTTACTTAAGTAAAAATAAGAAGTACTGATGAAAATAGTTACTCAAGTAAAAGTAAAAAAGTACTCCCCGAAAAGCGTTCCAGGTCGTACTTTTTAAGTAAAAAGTAAAAAGTATCGCGATGGAAGGAATCGTCAGCAACTCCACCTTATCTTGTTAAATCACATTTTTATTGGAGCCTATACTCTTTTAAGCAACATGCAGTAACTTCAACAGTCGACACGTACATATACCAGGGCTGGAAAATGTGGTTTTACAAACCCAGGTTTTTAGCTCTTTTTAAAAAACTTAATAAGTCAAAATTTAGGCTTTTAGGTTTTTGTTCTGTAAACAGAAAAATGAAAAACCTCGTATTTAATGTATTTAAAGTTTCTTACACTCTGCAGTCAGAGAAACACATGCGTGGTAAGAATATAGACTAGAGAAAGGTTTATACTTTATAGTCTTTGACATGTGACAAGAGTATAGAAAATGGTTAATAGACGTTGACATGCCAAGCATTAAAACCTAAATATTATCTTTAAAAACATATAGTTTTTTCCAGCCTTGACAGATATACACCATTAGCCTAACTTCATAACTACATTAGCAGCGTCAAAAATAGCCCAGAGCTTGTTATTTATTCTATAAACCCTGCTGTGGGCCCAAGTAGGCCTACGGGAAGTTGGGAAGAACTAAACACCGTGTTTGAACAGCAACACAAGTAAATGCAACGAAAGTTGACGATGAGAATTTTTCTTGTAACGGTGCGTGAAGGACATAATGTAACGAAGTAAAAGTACTAATATTTGAATAAAAACTTACTTCGTTACAAGTAAAAAGTACTGTGCAAATTGTGTACTTCGTTACATTACGAAGTACTCAGAATTGTACTTAAGTATTGTAACGCGTTACTTCTTCTTCGTTACCGCGCAACACTGGGAATTACAATAATTATTAGCCAATTGATCCGGCTCTACTGGACACTAGATTATGGTCCATAATAAACTATCTATCTATCTATAAACTATCTATCTACAGTATCATAATCAGCAATAATGCTGTCTATAGCAACTCTAGGCACGCTTTCAGGAGCTGACAATTCCGCTGCAAAAAATTGAGACAAAGAGAAGTGAGCCATTTGGATTCGAGTGAGCTTCAGGCTATGAGCCACATGGGCCGTAGTGTTGTCACCCCACTGCTTTTTTGAGTAGTTAGTTACAGGCTGATTTATATAGCGCTATTGCCTGGCGGGCTAGAGTCAAGAGCATTTTGCATGGTAGGCCTACTGAACGCGGAGCTCGAATTGCTGGGGGGTTGGGGGTTCAGCCCCCCTTTAAAATGGCAGACCCTCCCTAGAGAAATGCAAAAATGACAGTGTAAATTCTTAAAACACCACGCTCGCCATGACCCCCCTTTCATTTTCTCACAATTCGAGCACTGACTAAACGAGCGACCGAACAGGCTAGTGCGTTTTGAGATTCTTAGTGAATGCCTCCATGGAGATAGGACGCGTTAGTAACACCGGTGGTGTAGCCAGGATTTCGGAAGGAGGGTTTTGGTTTTTGGTTTTGATTGACCGTGACCAACTTTGCAAAAATCCTGACAAGCAAAAAAACGTTATCGCCTCTAGTTTTTTAGGTGGCAAGCAAAAAAGGTCCTCGCCTCTTACTTAAACCTTTACCGTCTATAGCTAAGGGGAGTTTTGATTTCCAAAGTCGCGTCAAAAAAAATTAAAAAATGCATGGAAACTCGTTAAAATATTTTGTTTTCGGCGGCCAAGGGGGGGTTAACCCCCAATACCCCCCTTGGCTACGCCACTGAGTAACACTCTACCTTAGCTCCAGCTGAGTATATTTCTATTTGTTGTATTAAAATGCTCTTCCTCGGATCGTCTTGTCTACTTCATAGAGATTCAGATCGCGCGATCAAGACTCGATAATTTTGCCACTTTCTGAATAAAAGGAAGTGAATGAATATGGACGTTCCTGTCCCAGAATCGAGCTGCTCCCTGTCTTCGATTTGCCGGAAGATCGGAGAATAATCGGTCCCCACTTGTCGAGTGGCTTGTGAATTGTATTTTAGACAGTCCTCGGTGGACCGTGGATGTTAGTTCGATTTTTATTAGACAGGAAGCTGCCAGGCAAAATACTAGTCCTCTGTAATTATTTAATCTAAATGTCATCGAGGACTCCCATTGACAAAGTCGAGATGTTGTGCTTTCTGCATCGGGGCTCGTGCACAGCGTTCTCGTCTTTCTACAGTATGTATGTAGTTTTCACTCGAGTTTTTGTCCGGAGACTATATACGCAGACAGTGAGATGCCTTCCGGTACTTCACGGTGTCCGCCTTCCTCTGTTTCGCGTCGGGTGTTTGTCCGCTCCGTAATCTTGTGTCCGGCTTGGTCGCTGGTCAGTTGCGATGATCGAAATCCATGACTAATGGAGTCGCCGGAATAATCGAGTCGCACGTAAATCTCTCTCGGCGCTGTAATTCCAGCCACGGAGTCCTATATCGAAGTCCCTGTCATATTTAAAAATCGCGACATTTAAAAATCGAATTGCCTTAGACGACGTAGGCATTGGCGTATTTCTGCCATCAGCATGGAGGCGGGGGTAGAAATTTTTAACTTAAAGTATACCCACCCATGAATGTGTTTAAACTCTGGTGATTTTTAGAACGTTAAAGTGCGTTAAAGTACGTTAAAGTAGCAAACCAATCACGAAACATTAGGGTGGCGGATAAATTATTATTATTATTATTATTATTATTATTATTATTATTATTATTATTATTATTATTATTATTATTATTATTATTATTGTTGTTATTAATATTATTATTATTTCAGACAATTTATATAGCGCAGTAACATAACTGGAGCTAAAGTCAAGAGCGCTTTACAAAGGAGTCACTTATAAGATATATGTTAAATAAGTGTGTCTTTAGGAACTTCTCAAAACAGCCAACGGAATTTGCATTGATCACATTGTCCGGCAACGAGTCTCACAGGGCTGGGTTTCCCGGCCGTATAACTGATCGATCACCGAGCACTGCAGTCCTTGAAGGCGGAGGGACGATCAACAGTGTCCGGCTGCTGGATCGACGTAGCGCACGTCTATCATATGATAAATGATAAAGAAATTAATTAACTAATTAAATGATACTATATCCCTCACTAATTATTAGGGGACCTTCGCCCCCGCAGCCCCCCCCCCCCACCGTGTTCTACGCAGTGGCGTAACGTGGGGGGGCGGGGGGCAGGGGGGCACTTTGTTGACTGCCCCCCGGGCCCCGGGCTGGGGGGGGCCCCCAAAGAGGGGTCTAAGCTAGGGTTAGGTTAGGGTTAACCCTAACACTTCTTAACCCTAACCATAGAAATGAACGGTGCTGACGACCTTTTTTTTTTCTCGTCAGGGTGAAAAAGGAGGTGATGACCTTTTTTTTTTTTTTTGCTCGTCGGCTCGAAACTTTGAAACTTTGGGGCCCCCATGACAAAGATGCCCCCCGGGCCCCCAAAAGTCACGCTACGCCACTGGTTCTACGCCCCTGGACCTTGGTAGTCACTGATCGTAGTCCTAAGTTCCAACGCTGCATCGCTCATGCGATACGAAATCTCTCTCTCTCTCTCTCTAAGTTCCAATGCACCGCAGCCAATCAAGTGCTCAAATCTTTACTTAGGCGTAAACTTCTATTAGGCCTCTAGGCTCGTGTCCCCCACTTTTTGAGAGGCTACCATAGGGAAGAGGGGAAAGGCATAGGGTTTGAGCCCCCAGTTTTTCATCCAAGTTTACGCCAATGAAATCGTCCACACTTTAAATTCATTAACTTATAAGGCAAGCCCGTCATACTCGTTAACGGAGGTCGATTCAAATGCACCTGCTAGTCGATCTATCGCCTGTATTTATGTCCAAAATCTACCCGTGTCACCTGTTAATAACGGTAGGCCTATTGGTACGGATTTGAGTACCAGATCCGACTCACAGCGAAGTTGAAATGGTGAGTCCCTTTGGGCAGAAGCGGCCGAAATGTTTCTGCCGCGGCAGAGGTTTGAATCCCGGACCTCGTGGCTGGCGGTCTAGTCGCTAACCATTGGATAACCACGTCAACTGTAACTGCATGCTGCACCTGTAAACGTTTTTAGTAAGTCCATCTGATTCTTTCACCGTCTTCAGGCCAGATTTGTCATTTGTTTCTGACGATAGAAGTAGTCCGGAGACAATCCAAGCAGAATGCTTTCGCTTGGATCGTAAGAGGGTACAGACGAATAGGCAATAGGCATCATTGTGAAGCTAATTTCTGGAAGAAAGCACGTCTCCACCACACCCCCAACGAACAAAATTGAACCGAATGTCGGATTCATCAAAAGCAGAAACTGAAAGACACTTAAGAAACGTTTTTCCACGAACTGATATGCTCCATTTGAGTAACTTTTAGATATCCGTGTAAATTGCGCGTAGGGAGCGGAAGATGGCAGAGTGGGTTACGCGCTGGAGCGGTAGATTGACTGAGCGACGTTCAAGCCCCGTTAGCGTCCCTAGTAAGGCTTCCACACTGGCAGTAATGTCTCCTAAGCCACTTCAAATCAGTATAGTACATTATAGTTCGCTGACAAACTGCGTGATGCATAGTTAATCGCTAGGTGCGCTAAAAAGAGAACGAAGGAAGAGAAAGAACATCCAAGACTGAACTTTTGCGAGCAATCAGGCCTACGCTATCCAATGAAGACGAGGGAGGAAGTTTTTTTGTCCAAAAATATGAAATGTTGTGTCTTCGGCATGGAAATGAGAGTCTACAAAATAGGCTATCCGAGACAACCGAATAAAGCAATAATTATTTGAATGAAAAAGTATAAGTATAGAGAAGTCACAGATCCTACTGAACCAATCAATCCCAGAGGCGGATCTACAGGACGTTCAGACAGTGGCGTAGCCGAGAAGTGCAGGGGGCGACAGCTTCCCTGAAGAAATTTTCAGAAAAGTGGCGCCTTTTTCGTAATAAATTAAAACTAAAAAATAAAATTTAAAGAGGGAAACAACAAAAACTATCTGTCGATGTGACGTACACGATGCGTCACGTGATCGTTTAAAACAAAGTTTGCTACAGCCGTACAGACTATACGGAAGGTAGTCTTAGTCCAAACGATGTTCAATGTGTCCCCATTTAACCCTAATAACCAGTAAAATTCTGCCCAACCACAACAAAAGATTCGCGACGTGGATCATATGAAAGAAGTGATAACATTTTGTTGGGATCAGATCTGACAGGATATGATAGACAAAGCGATTGACAAAGATGGACAATGATGACAAAGCGATTGGTTGGGTAGAATTTTACTGGTTATTCCGGCTAAAGAGGGTCACATTGAACATCGTTTGGACTAAGACTAGGCCTATACCTTCCGTAGTCTGTAGCAAACTTTGTTTTAAGCGATTACGTGACGCATCGTATGTTAATGTTTTAATTAGTCTACGTCAATTTCGGGTCTATACCTGTTTGTTACCGTTTTTCTTCGTCATGTGTTAGAGCAATGTTAATTACGTTAGATTTTTCGAATTTTCGAGTAAATCTTCTCAACTTTCGTATTTTTATTTCCTTCGTGCCTTAAATATTAAGAAAGTTACATCGCTTCAAAATATCGAACGAGATTTATTGGCACACCAAGTAGGCCTATATACAGTATAGGCCTATATATACATATTTATATGTATATATAGCCTACACACACATAGCCTATATACAATATGCGATATATACAATATGCGATATACACTATACAGTATATATATATATATATATATATATATATATATATATATATATATATCGCACTCAGTACTTCGTTCCCGAGGGACTTATGATTAAAAATTGTCCGGATACATAATATGATTCGTTCGGTTGGAGTTTAGAAAATGTACCTCCAGATATTTTTTGTAAACGATAGCTTCCTTTTCTTTTGTCCCCGGATTGTAGTGCATTGAGCCAGAGGCGGAGCTAGGATATTTTGCGTCCGGAAGCGAACTATAAAGTTTGCGCCCCCGCCCGGGCCGCCCCCTCCCCGTTTAATCACATTTTACTAATATACATTCAATAAGGAAAAACGATTTAGATGTTAATGAAACGTTGTATTTAAAGAAGCAAAGTTATAGAAATGATAATACGAGAATATGATTCACCCAGTCAGCGTCGTAGACTGGTTTACGTTACGTAGTCTACAAAAGATTCATTTTTCTTGATTTCACCAGGGCCGCCGAGAGAGGGTCAGGGGGGGCAAATGAACAGGGGCCCGGCGGTCTGGATTGGGCCCGGGTCGATGATGGATATGTATAATTAGGCCTAACAATAATAGCAATAACAACATTAAAGAAAGGTTAGGACGTTTGTTGAGCAGAGGGGCCCGGCGAGCAAGGGGGCAGGGGCCTGAGGACACATAAAAAACTACATTATCAAAAGGAACAGAAGGGGAACAGCGTGAAAAAGAGCGACAAACGAAAAAAGTCATCACTAATTTTTAAGAGTTGCAAATTGGGAATTTAAACATTAAACTTCGGTTAAATCAATTATGAGCAAAAAAGGTCGTCAGCTAATTTTCTGACTTGTCAGGGACCCCGCTGGCCAGTGTTTAATCTAGGGCGTTTCCGGGGGATTGCCCTTTTTCTCCCGGAAATTTCAAATTCCACCCGGAAATTTTGGCATACTACATGGACTAACAGCAGCCCCCTAGCAGAATTCCCCCGGCTTTGTCAGTTTCTCCCGGCTTTGTCAGTCCCCCCCCCCAGAGTCTAGATCAAACACTGCCGCTGGCCATTCTGCACAGGGGCCCGGAATTTATCTCGGCGGGCCTGGATTTCACTGTCTCAAACTGGTCGATCACGTAATCAAAACCTGCTTTTTTCCCAATGTTTCACTTTCAACGTACAGTATAGCCTACGCAGCTCGATTTATTAGGCATACATTTGTTCAATTATTATAATGTAACATTGCCAGCATCATTTTAGCGCCCATGTGCCTTGGCGTCCGGGGACATATGCATGTAGCATCTGCTCCCACTATAGCTCCACCTCTGCAATGAGTCGACCCCTACTGGCTGATGAAACACACACATGGGCGGCGCTGGGATTTTTTGACTGGGTAGGTCTTCTAATGCAATCTACACAACCAGGACCCGGCCCAGACTATACCCATCCCTCCCAAAAAGGACTTGCACAATTGACTTTGCGGACTTGCACAATTTGTTCGGGTGCCCCTGCCCGAGGCTGGGTGGGTCCGGATCCGCGGATCCCCCTCCCCCAGCGCCGCCTCTGCACACACACGCACACACATACACACACGCACACACACAAACACACACGCACGCACGCACACACACACACACACACACACACACACACACACACACACACACACACACACACACACACACATATATATATATATATATATATATATATATATATATAGATGAGCTTATAGATAGGCTTATAGATAAGCTTATAGATAAGATCAGCTTATAGATAGCTTATATGATAGATGGTCACAATCTAATCGTAATCTAGGGAAGGACAGCCGGAGTCTTTCCAGATAGGTTACGATTAGATTGTGACGACACACACGCGCGCGCGCACACACGCACACAGAGGCTCAACAACTTGTCCTTCGCCCATTCAAAGTGTCCTACAGGCTTATCGTGGAACAGCAAAGCTCTAATTAATCAGTGGCGTTCCTAGAGGGGGTGCGACCGTGCGGGGGTGCGGACCGCACCGGGTGACACCCAGTAGAGGGGTGACACCAAACTAAGATTTTTTGCTTGTCACCGCGTTTCAGAGTGGAGGTAACCTTTTTTTGCTTGTCACCGCGTTTCAGAATGGAGATAACCTTTTTTTGCTTGTCACGACATTTCCGCACCGGGTGACACCAAGCCTAGGAACGCCACTGTGATTAATAAGTGATTAGTTCGCTGAGCCAGTGATAAGCCTAAGTTTTGCGGCTCAAACGATGTGAAATACTGTGTTTTGCTACAGTCGCAGACTCGCAGTCCTTGGCTTAGCGTATTTTGACTCCCCGTTTAACACGTTATCACTTTAACTCGAACTAAGTGACTTGTGTGCTATTCTCACATTTTGCGCCGGCGGCATCTTCCATTACGAGAATAGGTGATTGGACCGCCCGATAAGCACGTTCAACGGTGAATTGTGCGTCGCTTTTCTGAGCCAGGACCCCTGTGCATGAAGTGGACTGGTCGAAATCATCAGCTGAATCAACTTTGAAGTTAATTGGCGTGAAACTGGCGGTTGGGACAGAGGACCCAAAGAGGACTAAGGGAAAAGGAGCGTAGAAAAGTTACCGTGGGATTAGTTGCAATTTACAAAAGTATAAGTTATAAAAAGATGGTGGATTTTAACAGAGAATGACGAAATTACCTCAAGAAGCATGGTTAGTCGTTTTACTCCAGTCGTTAGACTGTTATTCAGTGTGCTTGCTGGTTGGTTTCGTAAATTAAGACATACCTACTGGATTTTTGCATGTTGGTACTGTAACGACACGCCTTACCATGAATCGCAATTCTGTGGCGACTCAACAGGTGCCTTCACCCCTGCGTGTGCTACACTCATGTAGTAGAGATTGAACTTCTTTACTCTAGTACCCAGGATGCCTAAATCCAATCTCTCTACACGGTGCTAACTCTAGGCACGTATATGGTCTCTTAGCTTTGTGGCCAAGACTTGATCCAAACTCATATATGTACTCTCTTCCTACATGTACTGCTTCCAAATGTACTTATCTCCAAACTATACTCAAATACCAACCTCATGTACATGTATTCTCTTCATGTACTCTAGTACTTTACCGACCTATCCACGTGAGACAACCTTCTCCTTCGACAGCTCAACTACTCTGTCTGTCCAGATCTCCGCTCTGGCTTATATACTCTGAACCGACCTCACCGGCTCCTACCCTCCTTCGCTTACTCAACTCTGATTGGCTAATCCCGACTCCTGTAGCCTACCTATCATGTATCTCTCAGACTATGTCCGTCTGACTATCTGCCTCTGTCCGTCTGGCTCATCGGCCCCTGTCCGTCTGGCTCATCGGCTCATGGGACACCGGCTCATCGGCCACGCTCACTGTAAAAGTCAATACTTATGATATTCCCTACACTAAATACAGTGGTGTGCTAAGCCTCCAATCGTCCATCAGCTATAACTTCCCACTAACTAAAGCCTTCTACCTATAACTCTACACACAATCTTTCTAGGCTCTTTACTTATTTATCATACGATTATTATTACTAAAAGGTCCTTAATATTATTATTATCGACATACTCTTTATTCCTTTACTTAAGCTACCATAAGCGCCTCCTAGCGAGTACTTAAACATACTACTTACCCTTATGCTTTTAAACTAATATAATCATATCTACAATTTCGTTACATTACCCCGGACTTATTTTGTAGAATGTCCTCATTCTTACCTACGGACCCACTACCCGTGTGTGTGGCAACTATAATGTACTAATGCTTTACATGTACATAATCATTGACTTAACTAATGACAATATCGACTATACATTTGAACTAATGCACTTATACCATTAATACAATGTCTTTTAACTAAGTACCTTAATAATAATGTCTGTAACATAAGCAATCAATGTTAAATATAAGAACATTCACAATATAAGCAATCAACTAGAATGTACTATGTACAACAATAACGAATGTCCTTCTTAAACACAAAATCTTTATTTTACATGAATTACTTTAAAACAAAATATCAAACTTCTTCTTTAATCATCGTATCTTGCAGGTCTTCTGAGTCTTTCTCTCGGTCGTAATCTTGGAATCCTTGGAGTTCTTTGAGCGACAAAGTCCTGATGTTCATCTGCAACTCCTGCGATCGGCTCCGCTGGTCTTTCAGCGACGATGTTACTTCCTTCGTCGTTGACGACTTCGTCTTCTCCTTCTCCTTGTACTTCTGGTTCTCCGAAAGCTTTGTATAACAGCATCTTGTCCAGATGTGTCACAAACATTCTCCCTCTTGGTTTCTTCTGTACTCGATAATTGAGACGACCAGTCTGTTCCAAAACAACGAATGGTCCGTCGTAGTACTTCTGCCATTTCGGATAACGACCTCTTCGTCTTCTGGGTATGAATATCCAAACTTCATCTCCTACTTGAAATCTCCTCTGACGTACTTTTAAGTCGTACCTGTCTTTACGCCTCTTTGCGGCTGTCTTCAAATTCTCGCGTACTGTAGCATATGCGTCGGTCAACTTCTCTTTCAAGTCTTCCACGTAATCGACGTATGGTATAGGGTTTGTCCTCGGCACTGGACCGTACACTAAGTCGATGGGCATTCTGTTCTCCTTCCCAAACATTAAGTAATTTGGTGTATATCCTGTACACTCATGTACTGACGCCCTGTATGCTGCTGTCGTCAAGGTAATACTTCATCCCAATTTCGGTGATTCTCCTGTACCATTTTTCCAAGCATAGCATTCATAGTTCTATGATAACGCTCCATCAACCCATTAGTTCGTGGCTCATAACTTGTAGTGCGTACTTTGTCGATTTTCAACATTCTACACATCTCTTTCAAAATCTGAGACTCGAATGCAGGTCCTCTGTCGGTTAATAACTTCAACGGTGTTCCGTATACCACGCAAATCTTTTCGATAAATATCCGTGCGATTGTTTCAGCTTCTTGATTCCTCATTGGGACCGCTTCTACGAACTTTGAGAAATGATCTTGAATCGTTAAGATGAAGATGTTTCCTTGTCGACTTCTTGGATGTGGTCCTGTAACATCCATTGCTACGACTTCCCATGGGCTTCCGCAAGGTATCGGATTCAACTTCGCATTCCTCGGTGCGCGTCCTTGCCGATATCTTTGGCACTCTACACACTTCAGACAAAATCTTTCTGTATCTCGCGACCATCCTGGCCAATAAGCTCTTCGTCTCACCTGATATCGTGTACGTCTTATGCCTAGATGTCCTCCTGTCATGCCAGTGTGTGCTCTTTTTAAGAAATCTTCTTTCAGACGTTGTGGTACCAATAGCTGTAGATTCCCATCCACGTTGTGTCGATACAAAATGTCATCTATGATCTCTAATTGCTCTTTCTGATGCCAAATTGACTTGATCTTCTCGTCTTCAGTCAATATTTCCGATAAGTCGGGTGCTCCTTCCTCAACCCAACCTCTTATCCTCGCAACAAATGGATCTTTCTTTTGTTCCTCTTTAATGTCTAATTCCTCCGATGCTATCCGTACGGCGGCTACTAGATTCTCGTTGTTAGGTCTACGCGACATTGCATCAGCATTGCCGTGACTTGTCCCCGGTCTGTGCTTTATGCGAAACTGATACTCTGACAAACACTCTTGCCATCTGGCCTGTTGTCCAATTGGCTCTGGAGTTCTATTCAACCATTGTAAAGCAGCATGGTCGGTTCTTAATAAAAATGGCTTTCCTAATAAGTAGGTACGGAAGTACTTGACAAAATACACCACAGCAAGTAATTCCCTACGAGTCACGCAGTAATTCTTCTCGCTGTTTGACAATAATCTACTTCCAAATGCTAACACCTTTTCCTCTCCATTCTGTCTCTGCGACAACACAGCTCCTATAGCTATGTCTGAAGCGTCTGTATCCAGTACATACTCGCCTTCATCCATTGGTAATCCCAATATCGGCGCTGTTGTCAGTTTCCTTTTCAATTCTTCGAAAGCTGATTGCTGTACTTCTCCCCAATGAAATCGGACATTCTTTCTCGTAAGTTCTGATAATGGAGCAGCTATCCTTGAAAATTCCAGTACGAACTTCCTGTAATACGAACATAGCCCCAAAAATGCTCGTACATCTTTCAAGCTTCTGGGTTCTGGCCATGTCAAAACCTTCTCTATCTTCTCTGGATCTGTTGCGACTCCTTTGGATGACACTACATGCCCTAAGAAATGTACTTCGCGTCGCATCAACTTACACTTTTCTGGCTTTAACTTCAGTTGTGCTGTTCTTAGTCGTTTGAATATTTCCTGTAGTCTATGGATGTGTTGTTCTGGTGTCTCCGAGAAAACCATCACATCATCCAAGTACACCAAACATAAAAGAAAGTTAAGTCCTGATAAAACGATGTCCATTGTGCGCTGAAATGTAGCTGTCGCCCCGCACAAACCCATCGGCATTACTTTCCACCTAAATGCTCCTCGTCTGGTTACAAATGCTGTTTTGTCAGCATCTCCTGCACTCATTTCAATCTGGTGGTATCCACTCCTTAAGTCGAGTGTACTAAACCACTTAGCTCCCGACAATGTATCCAAACAATCTGCTATTCTTGGTAAAGGGTATGCATCTCCTTTCGTTACCGAATTTAATGCTCTGTAATCAAGACAAAACCTCATGGTCCCATCTTTCTTTCGTACCAAAACTACATTAGACGCCCAATCACTTTGAGCAGGTTCTATCAAACCTTCTTGTAACATCTTGTCTACATTCTCGTCTATCATCTCTTTATACATTCTTGGTTGCGATCTTAGTGATTGTCGAATTGGATCTGCCATACCCGTATCGATCTTGTGCTGTGTGACTTTGCAACGACCTAAATCACTTTCGTTCAATGAAAACACGTCTATGTACTCAAGCAATAGCATCTGCAATTCACCCTTATCTTTACCAGACAATTCGGAATCGATACCTTCCATCATATCTTTCACTGCTTCCATTGCCTTACTCATCTTAATGTCTTCATTTGTTGTCGATGTCTGCTCTGTCAATACCGTAACAGGATGTACTATTCCAAGTCCATCATTCTGATACAAAACTGCAGGAGTTTCGTTCAAGTTAATCACTCGTACATGCGCTGCTTCTGACTGTTTTAAAACAACTCGTGCTGCATGTACCCCGGACTTAATCTCTTTGTAGTCCGTCATCCATGTACTAGACCCATTCTCCTTGGTCATGTTCATCATCTTTATGGGTACATTCATTTCTGATCGTGGAGGAACTACTATTCTCTCTGCGACTTGTACTCGTCGACATTGTACTGGACCTTCTTGCCTGACCGACGGTATTCTCCTCTTTCCGATGTACACTGCGGCGGTTGTGAAATTTATGCTACAGCGATTCTCTATAAAAATCTATCCCTAATAGTACTTCACTGATCTGTTCACATACAACAAAACTTACATCTCGCCGACATTTCCGTCCAAATTTCACAGACGTGGTCACTTGTCCTATCACTGTTATTTCACTTCCATTCGCAGCTTTAAGTACCTGTGGTGCTGGATCTAACCTCAGTCCCTCAGCCATACCAATTGGTAGTAAGCTTACTTCTGAGCCCGTGTCGATCAAACACTTCTGCTCTTCCCCGTTAATCAGCCCTTTTATGTAGACTGACTTACGCTTACTCTTACCACCTGTTGATCTCACAACACTTCTGTTTTCTAAAATTCTCTTCGGTGATGTATTCTCGCACCTCCGACATTCTTTAGCCAAATGTCCTACACCCTGACATTTGTAACACTGTACATTCCTCTTCCAATTGCTTGTCGACCGTCTCTTTACACCGTCACCTCTACATGTACTGGGCCTTCTTACCCATGTACTTCTATCTGTCGACACCCTTCCTGTTGTTCCTGGCGATGTACATGTCGTCTTCTTAAGCAACTTTTCTTCCAAGTCGATCTGCCACTTTTCTTGTTTAGTCCTTTGCTCAGCCAAGAAATCAGTCACTTGCTGTTTCACTCGTTCTAACATATCGTCTTCAACAGTACTTCTCACCTGTTTGTAAGGTTCTGCGCATTTTCTACGAGTCGTGTACTCGTCCTCTGTCGCCTTCTTGTAACTGTCCAACCTCAAAGTTATCCTGTAAGCTTCGTCAAGAGATCGTGGTTCTCGTTCCCGTACTTTCAATGATAATTCCCTGTCTGATAATGCCTCAAGGTACGCATCGCGAGCTAAGATCTCAGTTGTGTCATTCGTCGGACCTGGGAACGCCAATGCTACCAACTTACGAATGTCATGCAATAAGTCTGCAAAACTCTCTTTCCCATGCTGACGCCGACATCTCAACTGTGTCCTAAATGTCTCTTGTTGAGCCTCCAACCCGTACCTTTCTCTCAACCTTTCAACTAGCTCTCGATAAGTTACGTGGTCCTTTGCTCCAAAGTCCCACAATAACTGAGCTGGTCCTTTCTCAAGCGAACATTGCAGGAACGCTCCTTTGTCCTTTTCCGACCACCCATTGTACTTCGCACAAACTTCAAACTGACGCAGAAAAGTTTCTAAGGGCATAGCCCCATCAAACTTGTTAGGTTTCATCTGCGTGTACTTGTACATACTCCGAGGTCTTCCTTCCCTGCAAGATGGTCTCATGTACTCTCGTACATCTGAGTCAGACCACTCTTCCTTCACCTCAGTACAATTCCGTTGCATAAACTGTCTGAATGTCACACCGTCTCCGCGTCCGGCGACTTCTCCGCGCCTGTGCGACTTAGCTTCGCCGTCCATTCTTGCCAGTCTGCCAGTACTTTTCTCTTTAGGTCGAGCGCCCATTTCTAACTTTTGTACTTGTCCGAACTTACAAATCCTGTCTTTGCCGGGTATATGATCAATGGCTCGTCTTCGGTGCTTATCAATGCTAAGCTCAACAGACAATTCTTCTTCTATCATCGACTCCAATAATTCATCATCCTCAATGAGTTGTGTACTTTCCGTATCGTAATCTGCACGATTCTTAGTGTCGCACGGCTCGTCCTGCTTAGGTTCAGCCATGTACGTGACGAGTCCTACACTCAATGTACTAAGTACTCCAGACTCAGTCCAAATCTCAACTTAACTTATGTACTTCCTTTGACCAGAGTACGAATATGTCGTGTACTCGCGCTACTTACTCGCTTTGCTGAGTTCCACACTAATGTCAGATGTCTGACACGAAGTCCTTATCTCAGTACACCAGCTTAATTCCAACTCAAGATGTCATGTACTATAGGAGATGACTCTCCTCCAAAAGTGAGTACCAAAAATGTACTTCAGAGTACCTTCCTAAGTCTGAGTGTTAAACAAATCAAGACCCCACTTCTCGGTTACCAGTTATGTAACGACACGCCTTACCATGAATCGCAATTCTGTGGCGACTCAACAGGTGCCTTCACCCCTGCGTGTGCTACACTCATGTAGTAGAGATTGAACTTCTTTACTCTAGTACCCAGGATGCCTAAATCCAATCTCTCTACACGGTGCTAACTCTAGGCACGTATATGGTCTCTTAGCTTTGTGGCCAAGACTTGATCCAAACTCATATATGTACTCTCTTCCTACATGTACTGCTTCCAAATGTACTTATCTCCAAACTATACTCAAATACCAACCTCATGTACATGTATTCTCTTCATGTACTCTAGTACTTTACCGACCTATCCACGTGAGACAACCTTCTCCTTCGACAGCTCAACTACTCTGTCTGTCCAGATCTCCGCTCTGGCTTATATACTCTGAACCGACCTCACCGGCTCCTACCCTCCTTCGCTTACTCAACTCTGATTGGCTAATCCCGACTCCTGTAGCCTACCTATCATGTATCTCTCAGACTATGTCCGTCTGACTATCTGCCTCTGTCCGTCTGGCTCATCGGCCCCTGTCCGTCTGGCTCATCGGCTCATGGGACACCGGCTCATCGGCCACGCTCACTGTAAAAGTCAATACTTATGATATTCCCTACACTAAATACAGTGGTGTGCTAAGCCTCCAATCGTCCATCAGCTATAACTTCCCACTAACTAAAGCCTTCTACCTATAACTCTACACACAATCTTTCTAGGCTCTTTACTTATTTATCATACGATTATTATTACTAAAAGGTCCTTAATATTATTATTATCGACATACTCTTTATTCCTTTACTTAAGCTACCATAAGCGCCTCCTAGCGAGTACTTAAACATACTACTTACCCTTATGCTTTTAAACTAATATAATCATATCTACAATTTCGTTACAGTACTACGTCTGAATATTGCGCTCATTGCACGCGTACCGACCGATCTGCGTACCAGTGAACTTCTAACGGTTATTTGTATTGTTGATCAGGAAAACATTGCCTCAACCAGGGGCGTAGCGACGTGGGGGTATATCGGTATATATATACCCCCAAAATCAGTTTACCTTAAAGTTTTTTATATGATTTATATGCAGAGCCGTACAAAGCCATAATTGCGCCCTGTGCCAAGCATGAATCTGGCGCCCCACCCTCAATTGCAATATGACATGCAACAATAAGCGACTTATAGACCTATTTAAGACATTGATATAACTAATAATTCATATAAGCACCATTTTGCATTTTATGTGTATTTCCTAACGGTTCTTCTCACTTCATAAATAAGTCACGAAATGCTAATAAGCAGTAAAAATCACTTGCTTTCTTACCTCCATTGCAATTGTAACATTTTACAAATTCCTCAATTTGAACGCCATGCAGTTTGACCAGGCTGACTACTTTAATTTCTTTAAGTATACTTTGGAAGCATGGGCTCATCCATTTTTCTGCTGTGAATTTTGAAAATAGGGCAGGAATTTCGTTCGGCCTAGTATCACTTGAGTGACTTGACACTGGCATCCCTAACACAATGTCTTCAGTCGTGACTGTTGCAGCTACAGTTGGTTCGCCTCGTTGCATATGAATGTCATTTTCAATGATTTCATTGTCACTTACCTTTGGAACCTCAAAGTCTAATCTTTCGAGAAATTTTGAATGTGAATTAGATGACGTAGAAGTCCGAGTTAACCATTTCTTCCACTGATGTTGTGCTTGACGGTCACTTTTTTCACGCTCAATTCGCAATTTTTTGAAAGTTGCACCGGATATTTTTACGAAGAACTCATTTTGTTTAGATCAATAAGGTTATTATTAGCAAAAATATTAGAACATCTCTATCAAGCTGTAACAAAGTTTGGCTACTTCTTTGCCTACTATCACTACCGAGCCTGCTCTGGTGGCACATAGGCTATACTGTACAAAGAACGTTTAAAGACTGCAGGGCGACCTCTTAGGTTAAAAGGTCAAATTCTGAATTTGACCTTTTGTCATCGACCTGAGAGATGCCCTGCAGATGCAATTTCGCTCCTCCTACGAAAGTATTTTGGAAAACACCCCGAACGACTTCTAAGCATACTAGCACGAATGGGTCATAGGAGATTCTTCAACCACCTGCAGCTATCAACCCCCCCCCCCCCCCGGGTCAGCTTCTGTGAGACCGTGACCACCATCCAGGGTGCGTACTATCCGTACTATCCGTATGTAGAGATTCGGATTCTAAGACGAGAGAGGAAGATGCATGCACTGCAGTGTCCATGCCGAGGCGATAACTGACATTACTGAAACTAAATATTGACGTACGGTCCAAAGAGCGGCCGAATACAGCTATAATTAGCAGTAATACTATAGCTGCACCCTGTAGACCACTCTTTTAAGAGACTGCAATCGTCTGTTAGAACATTATATAGACTGTAAGATAATTATAGTAAGTTTAGAGGGGCGCAAATTTGTTTCAATGCGGACAGAGAACAAAGTAAATCATAAATTTTTTACGAATGTTCCTGAAATTTGCGCCCCTCTAAACTTGCGCCCTGTGCCTAGGCACCGTAGGCACCGCCCTTTGTACGGCTCTGTTTATATGTGGTATATGTGGTTTATAGGGTAAAACCGAAGATTTATAGTTAAGATTTATACCCCCAAAATATTTATACCCCCCCTGCCAATCAAATTCCTGGCAACGCCCCTGGTCTCAACATGGTATGGATCCATAGGTACAAGATCAATGTTTAACAGTGACACGTATATCCAACATTTAATCTAGAGTTACAACAGTGGCTTTAGAGTTACAACAGTGGTTTTAGAGTTACAACAGTGGTTTTAGAGTTACAACAGTGGTTTTCACACAGGCTTACTTGGCCTTCTAAACCACTTAAAATCACTTTATTATTGTTGTGTTGTTATTATTATTATTATTATTATTATTATTATTTATTATTATTATTATTATTATTATTATTATTATTATCTTCAGATACAATATAGCTTGAAAGCAACTCTGGCCAGTGGCGTAACCACGCCCGGGCAATTATGGGCAATGTTTCTGCCTGGGTTGAAAAAATTCCGGGTTGAAAAAAATTAAAAATTATGCCTTTAATTTTTAGTTTTGCTTAATTTTGCACTGCCATGCACGCCGTTGCAATAATATTTTAATAGTCACTACGGTCTCTTTGAAGCGTGTTTCACAGGCATCAGCTAGAAGTGCAGTAATTACTAGTCATTGTGTTTGGCTGGTCTAGGCCTATGTATCTACGTGACATATCGAATTTCAGTTACGGTGGCAATCGCCTGTCCGTATGGATGATTTCTTCCCTCTGCATCTTCCTCTACTGAATTTGACTCTGAAAAAACAGGCATCTCAAACAACATTTATGGATGTTTAAAAAAAAACGATATCTGTTTAAAATATAGATCAGAAATTATAATTTGCAAAGTGTATTGTTTTACTGCACACAAAGCACACCCATGAGATGAAGTGATTACAGAGAATTTTTTCAGGAAGCTTTTGCATTTTGTGCACAGCCATTTAAAAATAAGTGTTGGTTTAATACTGAAATTTCTAGCAGCTGTTAAATAGATTATATTGTTTCTGCAAACTTGCTACATGGGTTGTTGGTATTTTAACAAATTTGGAATATAATATTGGCATTTGCCATTTTGGTAAAATCTAGAAAACATCTGTTAGTTACCATATTGTTCCCCTCAAACATCTCTGCAGCATAAATTGCTTTGAAGTATGTCTTTGTCATTGTGTCACCACAATGGTTGCCATGCCAACATTGAGATTGCTTTAGGCATTTTTTGTAGCCTGCAGCCCAATTGTCATTTAATTTATGGCTGCTACTTCACATTGCGTGATGGCATTAACAATTCGTTGCATAAAACTGTAGACATTTACATATAAGTGCTGCTGAAGTACCAATAAAGTGACAAGCTGCATTTTTAGAATTAATTACGGGTATACATTGTATGTGCATGTCTATGTATATCAATTGACTTATAGTAAGAAAGACTCATGAGACAATATGAGTCCTGAAACGTGAAATTTTTGTGAACATTTGAATTCAACATACCGTAGGAATGGCCTCAAAGAGCAAATGAAAAATTAATTTTTAAATAAAGGTATCAATTGTCCAGAGAGTTGTTAGATTTTTTCAAGTTTAGAAACCAGCTTAAACGTTCATTCTCCCTTATCATTGGCATACTTGAGATGGAAATCAATTGATGAGTGTTTCAGCAATGTTTGTAATTCAATGTGACCTTCATCATCATCATAGTTGCTTTCTGCCAGCTCATTAGCGGCAATAGCTAGACACAAAACTTTTCCATTTATCTTTTTCCGTTGTTAATCTCATTCCATCTATTATTGTCATTTGATATCTTTCAAAGTCTTTTTTGATGTTATCCATCCACTTTTTCCTGGGTCTTCCTCTTCCTCTTTTTCCTTCTTTGTATGTGTAGAGTGCTTTATATGGGAGTCTGTTACTGTTCATTCTATTTACATGTCCATACCATCTAAGTCTTCTTCTTCTGATTTTATCTATTATTGTCTCTTTCATTCCCAGTCTTTTCCTGATGTCTTCATTTCTTATTCTTTGTAATTTACTTACTCCCAATATCTTTCTCAAACAACTCATTTCTGCCACCAATAGTCTGTTTTCATCTGCTCTTTTCAATATCCACGTTTCTGATCCATAAAGCATTTGTGGAACAATGATAGTGTTGTATATTTGAATTTTTGTGTTGATCTTTATTTCTTTAGCATTCCAAATAAGTGTGTGACCTTAATTTTGTTTAATAAAACCAACTTCTTTGGCAGCCAGTTTTGCAACTCAAAGTGTTTAATCTATGAATACTCATGAATATAAGGCATTTTGATCTCATGTGAACTTTCACTCAACTGTGATAAGGGTATTGGCAGTGGAGGGTAGTTTTTCTTAGATCATTTGTCCAGTGAGTATTAATTTCTGCCTGTTGATGGAATGTTAGAATGCTTACTGTTAGTCTTCAATGTCACTAATGCAACAGATGAAATTTCCCAGTCTAACAGAATCTACTTTGTGGTGTTTTATAAATTGCTGTTGACTGTTCTCGGCTTTTTCATAATTAAGTACTTCAATATACGGTAATCGTGTTGAATTCATCTACTCCTGTGCTGTTATGGGTTCGGCTGTTTTTGCAGTTGGAATCCTGCTGTGATCTTGATGAAAGGCTGCAATTAAGAGTTATTCCTCGTCAACTAAACAAGCACGCAAACACCATTTGCTTTTCTCAGAATATGGAAAACATTGTGAACAATCAAAGAAATCATTTGCACGTATTTTCTTTCGTGGATCCGTTGGAACAACTTAGCTGCAATGCTACCGATTCCAGTCCTATTACAAGACTTAATGAAATGCTGGGAAAGTGCCAGTGTGGTCAATGGGGAAGCTGTAAGTCTCATGATGAACTAGGATCGAGTCAGAATGGGACAAACGAAAGAAACACACTTCGAGTCATCAATGGATATGAAAATAAGTCTGCTTTGCGTAAAGAAAATGTTAGGAATCCAGTGGAATGCCGAAAACAAAATTTTGAAAAGCGATCAAGTGAACCCATTATCAAAGACATCTCAAAGCTGGCTCATAGCCGTCTTATCATTCAGCAGATGGTAGGGTTCACACTTAACAGCGTATTTCAATTTTATCTGCTTCTGCACATAGATTTTTGTGACATTACATGATAGTCTTATTCTATTTAGACAGATTAAACCATAGTTATGCATCATCTTTGCCTAGCTTGTAATGTTCTTGTCTGAAAATCTTTGCCTGCTTGCATATATGGCAAATGATGTGTTCTTGGGTGTTATAAATTTATCTATAACCAGGGTGTGATTTGTAACCCAGAGCAGTGGGGGCATTAGGGGAGGGAACATGGCGAGCAGTGGGGGGGAAACATGATGAGCAGTGGGGGGATATGATGAGCAGTGGGGGGGGGGCATGAGAAATGCATGGTTTAATGCACAGTACTTTGCTCTAACTTTTAATATTACAGTGAAACCTGCTTAATTGCATAGGTGCCGTGCAAGCCTTGCTTATGCAATTAACTGGGCTATGCGAATAGCTGGGACGTCTGATATTAATTGTACGCACAAAACACTGGTTCGAGTTTTTATATTGTTATGTGATTATGTGGATTATGCAATTAAGCGGTATGCGATTAAGTGGTATCCTCTGTATTTGTATAAATTGTCACACACCATTTATTTAAACCATAAATGTAATAGTGCAACTGCAAGTTGCAGCCATTGGAAATCTGCAACTAAGTTCAAGCAAGTATCATTTAACGCTAATACAGAGTTGCCATGGCAGGAATTGACACAGTTGTCTTATCAGTTTTTTTGCCAGTTGGTGCATCTGAGGCAGCATGTCGCCCATCGCATACCCAAGAGATAAAAGTGTATGAATACTTAGTTGATTTCTAACTAGTGTCTCATTTATATTCATGCACGAGAAGCCTCACTCACATTCAGCTGACAAGATAGGCAGAATTTGAATTCTACTGAGAACTGAAGCAAGCACATTGCTGATTACTTTCACATTGTTCTTCTTGTACTGTCGGAACTGATCCAATGCTTGTGACGGATCTACTTTGCACAGTTCTGCTAGGTAAACTATTGCTCTGACACCAAATAATGACCTGTTAATTTTATTGTCTGGCCTTGACGATGTATAAATGGTTTAATCAGCAACAGAGGTACATTTTTTCAAACATTAAGATAATTCTGTCCCCAGTTACCACCGAACATCAAGTTTCATTCTTTTACTTATGCTCCACGCGAAGCGCCGAAAACTTTTTCTCCCTCTGCTGACATTGAATGCATTTTCCTGTCACAATCACAGAGGGGAAGATTGACTTCCCTGGCTGTGATGTCAGTAGCCACCTCAGTGGGGGGATGTAGTTGGGCAGTCGGGGGGGGGAGGGGGGGAGAATTCCCCACTTCCTTCCCCCTCTACAAATCGTGCCCTGTCTATAACTATAGACCTTAATGCTTTGGCATCAATTATTCTGGTGGAATAAATATCCATTGCATTGCAATGAAAAAGAACTCAACTGTAGTCATGAGATTTTTTGTTTAGGCAGCATGCTCTTTGTCTAAATTTTGAAATTCTATGATGAGTGCACTGTATTTTTGCACTGCTGTCGCCAACATATTTAAAGAATTACTGACAAAATATTGAATTTCAGTATCTTGAATTACATTGACAATGTCCTAAATTCTTTTTAGCTGGAACCAAGACTGGCAGCTGCAAAAAAGACTGAGAGCCTAAAAAGTGAAATACCTTCAGAGGCAAAAGAAACTGGTGAAAAACAACATAGTATGCTTTTCTGTACTCTTTTTGGATAGATTACAGGTTGACCCAGTGACAGTATCATTGGGAATGTTTACTACCGGCTATTGTGCAGTAGTTCACTCAACTTCACTGATAACATTCCTGTAGCTTTGTCCTCTTCAAGCTTCACTTCAGTGATTTATATAGGTCCTCAGGAATTAAGTTCCAATGGTATAAAACACACCCACCCATACATAATACATGTATAAATTGTTGTTGACCTTTGTTCTATTTTGTCTTAATTAAGTACTTCAGTGTAATCATGATCATGTTGAATTCATTTACTCCTGTGTTGTTATGGGTTGGGCAGTTTTTGAAGTTGTATGTGTTTGTTTGTTTGTGTGTGTGTGTGTGTGTGTTTGCCCATGTGCATCTGTGTGTGTCTTAAACCTTGACTTCATTCTTGATTGACATCTATCACTTAGATTGGATTAACGATATTGCAGTGGCGCTGTGTTTTGAATTTGTGAACTCTAGAGCACTCGTGTTGTTAAATATTTCTTGCGACAGAAATAGTAATGATTTGCAATTTGGCTCAATTTCACGAACTGCATTTGCCTTAAGTGTTGCCATTGTATAAGATCATTTGTAGTGTATTGAATTTGCTCTGTCAAACCAGAGAAGTGAATTATTGCAAATGCAATCAAAATTCATCTCTTGGTTTTTTTTACTAGTTAAGGTTGAGTTGAACTATTCTTGTAATCGTGGTTTGCTACCTAATCTTGTAGACTATAAAAATTATGGTTTTATTTTTGTTGTAGGAAAGTCAGAGATGTCAGTGACGACAATCAGAACTGATATTGATAGTATCCCACCAACTTTTACCAGACCTCTTTGTGATCTCTGGGTGTCAGAGGGTGAGGTGGCAGTCCTTGAATGCAATGTTATAGCCCGATACCAACCATTGGTACTGTGGTATCGGAACCTTAAGCCACTACAGCTGATTAGTGGAAAGTATGTTCATACTTATGATGGTGACCAGGTACAGCTAACAATACAGAATGTCGGCAGCGAAGATGTTGGCTCCTATGAGTGTGTTGCAAGGAATGCATGTGGTTTATCATCATCAAGCTGTCAACTTTCAATGAAAGGTAATATGATATTGTTTTAGTCTACACTTGCTGGTATAAAGTGGCTTAGTTGTGAAAGTTCTTTCTTTGTGCTTGGAATGGTACAACCTTCACTCTGCATTATATGCTGAACCTGTTGCTGGGTAAATTATTTTTTATAAGCTTCTCTTATGAAATCTTTCTCCATTTCTTAAGCGGTTTTCTCAGCATTGCTAAGTGATGCCTATAGCTGTGAATTTGACAATGACTTCTGTCTGTGAATATGCTCATTTTGATTTTTGGGGAACTAGCCATTTTCAGAAAAGTTTTTCACATATAACTTTTATATTTGAGCTATAGATATGTATTTTGATTGCTGGAAGGAAAGCCAACTGTTTAAGAGAAATGTATGTTACCATGAGAAATCGTTACCAAACTAGGTAGTTTTGGCAGGAGGTGGAATGAAATTGGTTGATTTTGGTTTCTTGAGCTGAATCAGGAATGATGATGACGATGATGATGATGATGATGATGATGATGATGATGATGATGTTGATGATGATGATGATGATGATGATGATGATGATGATGATGATGATGATGATGATGATGATGATGATAGTGTGCTATACGGCGTCCCACACAGTCAACTCAATCAACTTCAGGCGGTGCTGAACGTCTCGGCCTGCCTCATCTATCGCCCCAGATGGGGAGCACATATCACTCCACTCCTGAAGGACCGATTGCATTGGTTAAGGATCCGCGAGCGGGTAGCATTCAAGCGACATTGGCTGACGTACCGCGCCCTAAACGACCCTCATTGCCAGACATATCTCTCCGAGCTGATCGTGAGAACTACAGCGATCGAACGTCGTTCCATACTTCGATCCGGACACAATGCTCAACTGGTTGTCCCTCCTCCCCTTCGAACAGCGGGTCTCGGAGACAGATCCTTCCGGCGTGGCAACCCTGCTTCGTGGAACTTGCTCCCGAAGACAGTGACAACTGAGTCACTGCCTGAGCGGTTCCGGAAGCAGTTGAAGACGCACCTGTTTAACAGCTCATTTTTGTAAAGCGCTCTTGACTTTGCCTTGATGACATGTTTACTGCGCTTAAAAAAAATTGTCTTGCATAATAATAATAATAATAATAATAATAATAATAATAATAATGATGATGATGATGATGATGTGAGGTAGAATCTGGAATCAATGTTGCAAATGCATTGAGGACAGGGCTCTGCATTGATTGCTTATGTAATTCTGTGTATTAGAGGTTCAGTCAGTTATTTTGCAAAATGACTTTTTAAATTATTGGCTAACACGACTTGTAGCATACCGGTAGTTAAATTCTTGCAAATTTTATTACTTTTATACATTTCTCAATCTTTCAGGTGATGGAATAGATTTGAGATCTTCTTTGAATAAGCCAAGGATTCCAATCAGTAACGTTGTGCGTCGATCTGAAACATTGCTTTCATCCACTTTGACAAAGAGAGTAAGTAACTAATTTATAGGCATCTGATTGTTTCATTGATTGCAGTAAATGTACTTTAATCAGTGAAATTAAGCTGACAATACTTTGACATTGTAATATAATGAATGAGGAATTATGTAGTATGCATGATACCATATTTTGGATAAAATTTATGTTGCATGATGAGATTTGTTCAGGAATATTGCTATGCCAAATTTTTAAACCTTAAAATTAGAGTTGACTAGCCAAAAATAAAAAATTGTTTACCTCTCCTACTGCTTTTTGTATATTTGCACTGTTGAAATGTCCTTAATAATAATAATAATAATAATAATAATAATAATAATAATAATACCACCAATCAGCCAAGGCACATTGAGTTTATTCACGCCTTTGAATGTTGAAATGAAATAATAATAATAAAATTGTTGAAAACATTGGCACTTCATGTGAAAAGTTTGTAGAGTGCTGATCATTACTAATTGATGTAAAGAGATAAGGTTTCTAGAAGGTACAAAATCAAAACTTAGTCATATTTGGTTATACAGCAGCCAAGTAAGACACAAAAATCTAGGATTACTGTATATGCAGTAATTACAACTTTGTTGTTTTCCATCAATAAATGTACATTATATTCAATCTAATGTGTACATCAGACATCCATGGACACAATACACGCACATTCATTCTATTGACATTGGTACCGAGTAATTTATCTGACTTTAGTTAATGTAATTATATATTTAAGCATGTAATGTAATATATACTTAAATGGATACAATTTGTAGAAGTTATATGGATTTATAAAATGGTGCCACTTCAATTGGGACACAGTGTTTATTAATAGACTGGAATATACTATTTAAGTGTTGTAATTATTTCCTCTAGACTATGATAGTCTTTGTAAAAGGATTTCCCTTGAGTCATTCAGTTGTGGACTAAACTGGTTATTGATTGTCTACTGAACAGAGTTTGCCAGGTTTTCAAATAGAATTTTATATCCTAGTTTGGTACTAACAACCAGGAATCATTTAGCAGACAATACCTTGCTTTAAACTTATTGTATGTGCATGTATGCATGTATGTATAGCCATTAGTATATGCATAAAAACGGGCTCCTTATGCTCCAGCCTACAGACAAGTAAACTACATATACAGTATCTGGCCTGAGTGGAAGAAGCCCATGGATTAGTCCATTCTCCTGGGGATGACAGGTTGGCCGACAGCTCATAAATGCAGAGCCTATGTGGCTTTCTTGGCATCCAATCCAACCTGACTGAGGAATTCTGAGCGTTCTAAGACGTGTTTACACTAGCTGAAGATTGAATCCCTCCAAGAGATCTTGCTAGTCTGACTGAAAACTTGTGAGCGGCTGTTCCCTGTGTTTCTTGTGCATTCAGTAGTACTGCAATACTTTGGAGGTGAATTGCAATACTTGGCTAATTTTGTTTTAGTACTTTTATCGCAAGTGTTTTGTTGCCGGTTTAAGTATAAACAGGATTACAATTTGAGTAGTAAACTTGTTCACAATTTTGAAATTAATTTAGCCTGTGTGTCAGATATGATGACTCAGTGTGGTGATCAGCCATTTTGCTGCTTTTTTGGCATGTCTGAGTTTATGAGGTTTTAAATTTGTTCTTTTATATTAGAGGCTGAAGGGTCTGGTTAGTAGGTTTCACTGTTCCTATTATTATTATTATTATTATTATTATTATTATTATTATTATTATCTTTGACAATTTATATAGCGCGATGCCTAAGTCGAGAGCACTTCACACCTAACAATCGTACGATGTTCTAAACAAATGTGTCTTAAGGTTCATTGCAAACTGGGCGCTAGTGTTCGAGTTAGTAACGTAGTCAGGGAGACAGTAACGTAGTCAGGGAGACATATATATATCTGACATTGCCTGATTTTTGTGGGTGAATTTAGAGTTATTGACGTCTTTATTCATTAGAACGAATTGGTAAAATAAAAGTGTGTTATGATGAATTGATGATGATGATGATGATGAACGGGATGAATGACCTAAATTGAGGTTTGATTATGTAGAAAATGCTGTAATTTCCATTTGTAGTTTATGAAAACTGCTCATTTCAGTGTTTCTGCTGATTAGCTGTATATATTCTTGAATAAACAATTTGTTAATTTCTTTTTGCGTGCTAGTTTTCCTAATTTCATGAGAATGAAAACTGCCAGAAGTTTCTATTTTCTCAATGGAGGTGGACAGAATTAAAATGCTGATGTTTAAGCCTTTCTTAAGCTCCTACAGGTGGGAAGAGGGCAGAAGTGGTTACACGCTGGACAGGCATACTAACGGAGCAGGTTCAATTCCTGTAGGAGCCCCTAAGGTCGACTCGGCCTTACTCGCTAAACTCGGCCTTACTCGCTAAAGAGTGGTTATAGCATCAAATTGAGGAGTAGCATTTGCCACGAAGTAAAGCATGGGCCTAGATGTTTGGCTGGCAACCTACTCTAGGTTAATAGTGTATGCCACCTGCATCATTGTATGCCTAAGTGACCGGAGATCACCTGCACCAACGCTTGAATCCAGGCATGGGAAAACTTTACTTTTTAACTTTTTTATGGTCAGACAGAAAAATAATAATTGCTTACTGGAAAAAATTAAAATGTTGCATAGTACTATTTCAACATAAACTTCATTTGTGAAAAACTTACTGTACTGTACATATGATTTGGGTGTGTTGTGTTTTTCAGTTTGTAAATACTTCAGCCGGAGGACGATTGCACGGACAGATGGCTGCTCTGAAGACATCAAGAGAAGAGCCCTCAAGTGGTGACTTGATCTAAATTGATTTGATTTAAATCTAGTACTTATGTATGGTTATTTACAATGGAAATAGAGTGGACTTTTAAAAGTATCATGATTGCCTGCATGTAATTAGAGTTACTGCATAAATCAGATTGTTTGAAATTTCCAAACCACCAAATCCAGCATCTCAACTCAGAATGGCACTGCTTAGCTCATTGCCTTCTCCCAGCACACAATGAGGATATGACAATTGTAAGTGCCCATTGTTCACTGAAGATTGAGATGATGGTACATAAATGCCTTTATGGGTCAGTGCCTTGCTATATCCTTAAAATGTGTCGGCCTCTGTGCCAACTGTGGTGATCAGTGTTGTTTTTGTTATGTCTGCCATCCATTCATCAGTTCAGCCTTCTGTTACCGTGTTCACTGTGCTTTAGTTGACCAACTGCTTCTGCGATTTCAAAATTCACCATATTAGGTAATAAATTTACTTCCCAACCAATATAATGTAAGGATGTATTTGAGAGCGAATTTTACCTATATCGGTGTTTGATATTTGTTGAATGTGATGCAGAGGCATAGCGAAGGTGTCTGACAAGGTGTACTGTTGGCGCCCTAGACTCCTGACAAGCAAAAAAGGTCATCACATGCATTCATTCGGCGCCCCTCGACTCTCTATGGCACCTTTCTCCCTATGCCCCGATGAGCCCAAAAAAGCTCGTTGCATTGCTTCTTCTTATTTATTGTTTATCCTAAAAACCCGATTTTTGGCGCCGCCTCACCTCACCTCGGCACCTGGGGCATGTGCCCCCCCCCATCCTGCCCTCTCGCTACGCCTCTGATGTGACGCTGCTTCTTACTTTGACAGCAGTGAGACCAGCAGAAGAGGTTGAAGAAGAAGCAGTGGCCCGTAGCACTCGAACAGAGAAGGCATCTGATGGTGGAAAGGTCACAACGACTACCACCGTCACTACTCATAAAGCTAAAGGTTAGTAAAGTATTGAAGAATGCTTGCAGCAATTTGCTCAACATTTCAAAATTGTTATTAGAGTATTTAGTATTTAAATTTGATTTGATTATTTTAACAGTCTTATAAAAATATTCAAATGAATAAAAAATGTCTTGAATTTTCAATTATACTGAAAGCAAACAATCTGAATGGCTTTCTTGCATGCACGACATTATTTGCTTATTTTGTGTCTTTTAATGCTTCAGACGGAGGCCATCTTGTAACCAAACAGACAAAGCAAATAACACGTGTGGGCGGCGTTGGTACAACCAATTATTCAATAAACAAGTGTTCGGCTGGTCAGTATTGCAAATAAACATGACAGAATTTTTCACAATTTGGGTTTAACTTTAGGAAACATTTTGTGAACAGTAAAAGATATTTAAATAATTTAATTTATATTTCTTTATCTCATGGAGAGCTTTTGTGATTTCTGTTGCATATATGCATTTTCGGGTTTGGTTACATGTTTTCTTACCTAGAAATATCAATTTACCGTATTCACTTAGAGTGCTCAAGATGTGCCATCAGCACTGATTGTGAAATTATTTTACAGAAGAAATTGCAGAGCGCCTTGCAGGAATTTTTGAAAAGAAAGCATTGAGTGGCACTAGTGGCATAATTTTGGTTAAGACAGAAAATTGGAACAGCCAGGATGGAATAACTCATCGAAATGAGAAGTCACAGATTTGGGAAGGTACACCAGAGATATATGCATGCCTCAGACAAAGCAAAATGCTAACAGACATTGCCTTGTTGTATTTTGAAAGTGTTGGTCGATATTCTGTTATAGGAATAATCCAAACCTTGTCAGCTAAATGCTATTATGTGTATAATGGTGAATGTTTTATCCATGGCTCAGGCACTTTTTATTGTACTTTGCATGTTTTGCTTGAAGGTTTGTTGATAACTGCATGATTTGTGTGAAACTGCCTGCAGGATTACCATAGTTTTCTTGCTACATTCATGCATTATCTTAATTAAAAGATAACTTATGCTTCCTGATGACATTTGCAGCATGTACTTGAGATTTTGTTTTTTTCCTTTGTCAGCTCTGTTTGCAATAAAGTGGAGGAAGACTATCTCTTGCCCAAAATCAAAATTATTTCAGATACAAAAAATATCATGTCTATACTATTTTTATGACTATGAGACTGAAAGATACATTGACAGCAATTCTCTCAGTTTACACTAACTTGCTATAATATAAAACTTTATATTTGTTACTACTCAAACCGAGTTTGTTTGTTTACTTGAAGATTTGTTTAGAAAACTCCAAATAAATTTACAGTCATCATGGTGCATTGAGCCATTTTTATTATTAACAACTTCGCCAACAGAAAATTGTTTGTCACGTGTGGTGCAAATGTGCATTTAGATCTGAGTTGTTTACTGATATATTCTTTCATATTTATCTATTACAGCTCCTCGGTTGGCAATTGCTTTCAATGACGAGGAACTTGCCGATACATTAAAGTAAGTTCTAGTCTTTAAATTTTGCTTTTTAAAACTTTTTTTCAATAAAGTACATAATGGTAGAGCTAAAAATGTGATTACTGGTAAGCACTTTTATGAAAACAAAATTTGGCAGGTAGTACCATAGCACTGAACCACATGGTCTGTGGCTCAATCTTATTAGGGGGCCTTCTAATCTCTTGTAGGATCTTATATTTTATGCCTAAACAATAGTGTTACAAAATCCCTAGAAGTTGGTTTCCAGACAGTCTTCTAATGAATTCATCCACATGTTGTCTCTAACTGTCTAACAGTGGCATGAATAATGCATTCTTTGACATGATTTTGTAACCAAGATACAGTATATAAAACAGCTAGTTGATCCAACTGTATTAGACACTAGAGTATGGTTCATTATAATATTGATGGGGAAGAAATATTACTTTTCTAGACCATCTTCTTGTAGCTCTTTAATAAGTAAGTAAGTAAAATTTTGTAAGTTTATATAGCGCTTTTGAAAGTAGTACAGTGCTTAGAACTTAGTATGATTTAAAGTGGCTTAGGAGGCATTACTGCCTGTGTGAAAGCCACTAGGGGCACTAACGGGGCTTGAACCCGCTCTGTCAGCCTGGCGCTCCAGCACGTAACCCACTCTGCCATCTTCCGCCCCCAAAAATAAATACATCAAACAAGCACAAAACAAGTAGGTAGCTGCTTATTTTTATGCCATTCTATCACTTGATATATTGAACAGTCTTACGAATAAGACATTGATTTTCATGATTTTATCACTTAGATAGAAAAAGTTGAAATTATTGGCTGGTTAATCTGACTGTATTGGAGACTAGATTATGGTTGTTAATTACCAGTGACTTAGCAGCTTTAGGTGCATTGTCAGGAACTATTACAAATCAAGATTGAGCCTAGCTAAACCATTTTGACATGGAGAGGGGTGGCCTCTAACTCTTAGCTACATGAGTCATATTGATGTTAAACAAGTAATGTGATTATCTTATAGTAATTGCATAAGTGGGCAGAAAGCTAGCAGAGTGGTAACAACACTGGACGATAGAGCAGAAGGTCATGGGTTCGATTCCTGCAGGAGCCATAAGGTTGACTCGGCCTTACTCGCTATAGGGCTGTGGTAAACTGAGGAGCAGCATTAAGCTGCGAGGTAAAGCAGTCTAGGGAAAGTCTAGGGAAAGTCTAGGGAAAGTAATAGCAACCTACCCCAGATTAATCGATTATACCACCTATATTGCTAGGTCAGAGACAGGCGCTGGAACCCAGCCCTCAGACTCGAGTACGGGGCTACCTTTACCTTAATTGCATAAGTACAGATTTTTAATATTTGCAATGGTTATTCATATTCCAAAAATAAGCAGTGTGACACAAGTGTATTTTCAAAATAGGTATCAATAAATGATTCTAAGCCTTTATATTTAGAGTTGTTGTCAGAAAGAGTAGAGTTTTTCAAGTCAGACATGCATAATACATTTTTTACTACCTATTCAAACTGGATGAAAGATTTGATGACTATGATCTCAGTAGACATTCTTTCATTCACTGCTTAATTGCAACTGTAAATGAATGTGAATGTCCATTCTATTGTGTAGCTTTACAGAAGACATTGGATTTAATCCACTTCACAGAAGTGCCACAACTTTTAAGCAGAGATTACTTGAATGGTGCAAGATCACACTCAAAGACTATCAGGTGTGAATAATTGTACATTTTGGACTGTTTTTGTCATATAAGACAATGGGAAATTGGGTCACCAAAGGTTTTCTCTTGGGTCAGGGCATGAACTTGGAAATATCATTCATAGCAGTAGCTACAAGTGTATGTATGCACTACAGGATCCTTGCTCTTCAGGGCTATAAATTTTTGTCTAAAATTATGCTCGTGTTTGTTTCTGAATCTTCCCTAATTAAATTAAGCCAGATTTTCAAATTTTGAGACTTAAGAAAGTTGGCATAATATTGCTGCCTCAGAACAGCTATTGTTTAAAGCATTCCTGATCAACCCTAAGTATGCTAATGCCAGAGCCTCTATTGCAGTGGAGTGGCATGCCATCACTGAATGAAGCTAGACCAGATTTAACAACATTTAATTTCCTACAATGAACGTTTAAATGCACCTTTGGCAACTTCAGACATGTTATAGTTTTGAAAACTATTTTTGTTGACAGCACATTAATATTGCCAACTTTTCTACCAGCTGGAATGATGGAATGGCGTTCTGTGCTCTCATCCATCATTTTATTCCAGATGCATTCGATTATAACAAGCTGGAACCAAAGAATCGCCGTGAAAACTTTCAACTGGCTTTTGAAACAGCAGAGTAAATGGACGGTTGATCTATTTCCCAAGATTTTATGTTGTAAACTAGATCCAAGTAATTAGTTGCTTTAAAGTTTGCACATTTTTCTTAGCTTTGCTGATATTTTCTTTACAAAACTCATATTTTGCAAGTAGTCATACTTCTAATCTAGCAGTCCACAAACTTGTCAGACCAAGGGCCAGCAAGCCAGGTTTGTAGATTGCTGTTCTAATCTCAATAGAGTTCAATGTATGTACAATACTTGAATATTACAAGTATGCATTAGACATTTGAGGCCTTAATTTTATGAAGTGAATGTAGAATTTTCAGTTGGTTCTTGAATCCCCATGGGTGCCATTTCAATGCTCTGCTTTTATTTTATAGAAAGCGTGCTGGAATCGTGCCACTCCTTGATGTTGAAGATATGGTTAAAATGACAGTTCCTGACTGGAAGTGTGTCTTCATGTATGTTCAGAGCATTTATCGGGAATTTGTGCTACCAAAACAAGAAAAAAGCTAATCTGGGCAATGTGCACTTCAGTAACATTTATACTTAGTGTAATCATCACTTGGTTCACAAACCAAATAACTCCAGCATCCAAACACTAGAGGGTTTATTTCGTTGTTGGCTGTGCCCAGTAATGCTTTTATATTAATAGCAATTTGTTGGGATAAATGCGACTCTATGCTACTTTTAAGTAATAAATGTAATAGTAAAGTTTCAAATGAGTTTTAATTTTCAGTCCATTTTGTAGCTGTATATGATAGTAGAATCTCCATTGTATCTTGTTTTAGACATAGTTGAAGAAATATAATTGTCAATGTTATTGGCAAATATTTTTGTCAGTGATGTGGGTATTTTCTATGAATAATCTTGTTTATGGATTTGTTTCATGTATTAGCTGCTTAAAGTAATTGTTTAAATTGCAGTAATTGACTTTTTGTTAAATAATATTTTGCAACTAATATATCTAGTTTTGAACTTCAAGCTACTCTTTGTGAAACCCTCCTATTAATTCTTAATTGTACAGCTAGAAGAAATATATGGCTGACAATAACAAAACAAACATTAAACAATATCATAGCTATCAAAAGTTTTATTAATATTTAAATTTGTTGGATGTGATGCAATACAAAACTGTTACGTAAAATCTTGTGCAAACCAATTAGTTATTCTATTCAGTTTATTTAAATAACGGTAATTACTTTCCAAGTTTCTCTTAGACCATTCATAGTATGCACAAAACTGCCATTTTTAACTTTTTCAGTATTTCATAATAGATTACTGGCCGGTTCTCATCATTGTGGATGAGTATCGTCCACTGGTACAACATACAGTGTGTTTTCAGTCATCATGTACTAATAAAACCATGCCATTTGTACACAGAAAACAGTTCCTGGGTGATTCAGACCATAGAGGATTTCAACACATGTTCATTCAAAACAACCTATTGCAGTTCAACATTAAATCACGGATGCAACCAACACAGGAAAAAACAATGGAAATGTGCAGCTCAGCGTTGACCTGCAATACTTTCTTGAGCTTTCTATCCATCTTCTGCTTCTGCAAACAACATTTTGCCACGATGGTTAAAGCCATAGAAGGATGAACGCATGTTAATTGTATCCCAAGTCCTATTTTCCATGTCTGCAACAGCTCGTATTTCACGGAACTGTCCTACAACACGAACTATACCAAAGCAAGCAACAAGCAGTCCAATGATTGTCTGCAGTAGAATGTCCAATGGCAATGTGGTAAACTCCTGTTCAGTTAATCGGAGGTAAGCTCGATGTTGTGCTGCTGAGTATGCAGCATGCAAAAGTGCAAGAAGCCCTACTGTAACAAAGAACTTGTCAATGGAAGATCCCATCTTCACTTAGCGACTGTCTGCTGTCTTCAGCTGTATTGCACAACATCAAATATAAAGTTTCAACTACAATCAAACAACAAATTCACAAAATTGGCAAGCAAATCTAATAGATGTATTTTTATTTTATAAACAAATTCCTATTAAGTTAATGATGGAGCCAAATAACAGTGCTGACAAATTTCATAATAGCAGTTATTAATAATTATAATATTTCAATCTTGATTGCATACTTATTCCCATTTCATAATAATTATCATTATCTGTTTATCCAGTTTTTCTTTACTAAAGCCTATTTCCTGTGCCTGTACTCTTGCGATTGTAATAGCGACTGCTCTGCATGCAAGTGAAACATGGAAGAGCATGAAGAAGACTTGGTAGAGATTAGACGTCTTCCACAAATGATGCCTCTGCCAGATCTTAGGAGTGACATGGAAAGATCATGTGCCCAATGAGTAAGTTATGCGACTAACTGGCATGGACTCGCTGCACTACACAATAAACGAGTGCATGCGCAGATACATTGGTAGCATCTTGCGAATGCCACCATCAAGACCTGCAGCTCAAGAAGCAGGCTGGAGACCAGAAGATGGGAAAAGAGGAAGAAGAAGGCAGAGGAAAACATGGCAAGACACTCACAGAAGACAGGAAAGAGATGGGGCTAGAGATAGCCGAAGCAAGAGAAGTTGCCAGCGATCATGCTGGTTGGAGAAGACTTGTCGCCCAATGTTCCAGAGGGGGTGGGAGGGTCTAAGTCTAAAGCCTATTTCCACTACACAAATGCATATATACTGATCATTGTACAATTCTAACATATAACCAATGGTGCCGTTTTGAAAACAGTCAGTTCACATTTCATTAAATGTCATGTGTTAATAACCGAATGTGAACTGATGGCTAACCTTTAGTCTGGATTTATTTCTAAATGTCAATTATAACCATATCCAAATTCGCTTAAATTCCTGTCCAGGAATAGAACCGGTTACCTATTAATCTAATCTCGTTCTTGCCACTAATTAGGCTTGCAGGTTTCTGTGTGACTCAGAATTCGAGACGGTTGCTGACAATTCAAATCAAGGTAATGTTTTTAAAAAGGAATTAAGTGGGCATGCGTCTGTAAGGGAATTGCCAACGTATCTTTAGTCCTAAAAATTTGGAAAGATTAGGTATCGGTGTGCACACGCCTATATCTGCGAGAAGTCGGGTCCGTCTAGACGTAACTGTTTTGTCCGGCCGGATACTCTGAATTTGATCTGGATCTTTAATTATTTTGATTTGGTGTGCCATCGGCTCATGCTCCTGTGCATTATGAAGTGGCGCTGTATAAGTTCAAGATTAGATTGAACTACTCAATCGACGAGACAAAAGCTTGCAGTCGCAATCATCTAAAACCGATAAAAATACATTTATCTAACGAACAGAGTCCAGATTATTGATGGAAATCGAATGTGAAATGATGGCTAACCTTTAGTCTGGATTTATTTCTGTCCACGGATAAATTCGATGGAATTAGACTCTCCCTCATGCGATCGAATCCAATGGCCATCAATCGCTGATCATCGTCCACTTCCGACTTTCCGTCTCCATGGCATATACGACTTTCGTCGCCCAATACGCGCCCAAAAGGTCAGTAATAATAATGATTATTGTAATGCACGTTTAAGAATTACCATGGCAAGATATTTAGTTTAATTTGAAGATCAATCTAATTGAGCTATTTTAGCCATTACGGTAGTACGGATTTGGTGCGTCATCAGATGATGCCTAGGGTCTGGGCATTATAGCGGCGCCATAGAAGGTGATTGAATGATTTATTTCGTTACTTTTTGTGCTAGACAATAGCAGCGACAGTAATGCGACTGTGGGAGTTTATATTTGTTTTCCTGTTGCCGCGTTGTTCCTTTTTCGATACACATGCATATATTCGCATTTATTTGGAGTTGCTTTCTAAGTGACTGCACCTGCGTCATATTTCAAACCCGTACGTGACAGTTAACCAAAGGCTCCACAGCAACTTTTGGTATGTTTGTCGCTTGGAATTATCTTTAGGCCTAAGTGAATCTGGTAGAAATCATTAATTTCATCGAGATCATTCTTTTTCAGTCAAAAGAAAAATTATTCTAAATGACATTGTGAAATTTTGAGTGAAGCCAGCATCCGTAGGTCAGCTTGACAGACATTACACAGAATTGATATACAGGCCTATAGCAGAAGCATCAGTGTCCTATAAGGTCTAATAGTTCGAAACGAACATAATAGCACAAGCGCCCGATTATGGATGTCGTGAAGAGATTCAGGAATGCAAACATTTTGAACGCCTACTAGCAGGGGCGTAAACCTGGCGTCAACATTGGGGGGGATAAAATAATGTTTTAAAAGTTGACCCTCCCCCGAGAAATATAAATATCTCCCATTTTGGGGGATATTGCATAGTATGGTGGGGACTTTAAATCGCCCATGAAATACAATAATAACCAAGTAGCCCATGCATTGTCTGGTCTAGGACTATTTTGCATGTATGTACACTCAGGGCGTAAACCTGGCGTCAACACTGGAGGGATAGAATAACTCTTTAAAAGTTGACCCCACATAAATGTAAAAATCCTCCTCCATTATGGGGGATATTGCATATTATGTTGGGGACTTAAAATCGCCCATGAAATACGTCTTGACAAGCTAAAAAGAAGGTCATCCTGATATTTTATATTTTCCCCTCTCCTAATACCCTGACAAGCAAAAAAAGCTCATCCGAAATGAGAGAATGTGGATTTGGCGTAATTCTGGCATCAACATCATGGGGTAGGATAGAATTTTTTACCATATAGCCCAAAACATTGGGGGGATAATTGATACTCTGTCCCCCGCCAACTAATTTTTCGGGGGGACCGTCCCCCGCCGTTCCCCCGTGTTTTACGCCCATGCCTACTAGCCTAACTACAGTGATATGATTTTTACGTTTTAGCGAGATCTCAATCGTGCTAACACAGGAACGTCGAAACGAATTTTTAGCAAGGGGTGCAGATTTCCTCGAGATAAAAGTTGTGAAAAGGAGAAAATGGAAACAAATTCGTCTCTGAAAAAATCCTGACGAGCAATAAGGTCGCCACTAACTTCTTTACTTTATCCTCCCAAAAGCCTTGACAAGCAAAAGAAGGTCGTCGCTCTTTCTTGTATATAAAAATCCTCATAAGCAAATTTTAAAAAACAGCCTTATCTTCCAGGGGGTGTGCAGCACCCCCTGCACCCTCACTTCATACGGACCTGTGATAACATGATCTTCACGTCATTCTGCCACATTGATCTTAACATGTAGGCCTAGTGCAGTTGACAATGAGCGTCTGCTTCGAAAAGAATCGAACGTGTAGGCCTACTGTAAGTAGATTATATCTATATATCTATAAGTATATCTATGTATGCAGTATCTATAGCTTTGGGAGTAGGCCCCCCTAGTCCTTCTCACACAAGTGTTTACACAAATGAATAATAATTGTTACGTAACGAAATTGTAACCCTATGGGGCTGTCCATTAAATACGTCAACCAAATAGGGGTTCGAAAACGTTTGACAGTTAGGCCTATTGACAGGGGAGGTGGGCCAAGTGAAGTTGATGTCAACAATTTCATTTCTTACAACAACAAAATCAAAAAATAGGAAATTTCATGGAATACTATTTATTGCAACGGAAACAGAAGAAAAGCAAAAAAGGTCATCACCACATTTTGACACTTGATGAAAAAAGGAAAAAGGTCTCATCACCGCAAAAATAATGGCCTTCTAAACTTTTTATGAGGATCCGTTATTAATCTTAGGGAGGGGTCAAAAGTTTTTGGCATAAATAGGCTATAGGGGTGTCGCTGAAGATTTGACAGTCGTTGACAAGGAGCGAGAAGTCAAAAAATTGTTGACGTAGTTGATGGCCAGCCCCATGTTATTTCAAAGTGCAATTTGAACTGCATCTTGATTTTTTAAAACTAAAACTAACAGTAGCCTATGTAGAACTGTGCCTAGCAACGACTAAACTATTAAGATTCTTCTGCATGAACTCTGTTTCGGCACAGTCAAATTACTGTTTAACTTTTACTAAGTGCATGGCTCTCCGTACAATACACTCACTGACTGCCGCTGCTTTGTTAAGTCACTCAGTGCAGAAACGACGTTCACGTGGATACTGAGTGAAAAAGTAATTAGCTAGTCAAGCTAGTCGACCCTGTCCTTTTGAACCTTTTCTGTACTGAACTCGGGCTTTCGAGCTTCCTTCTATAAGCTTCGGCTCGGTCTATGGAGGATGAGAAAAAGATCAATTGAAAATGCAGCGAGTCCATCGTTCACTGTCATTCGTCGTTCTCATTTGTCTATTGCCGTCAACTGCACGCAGCTTTTTGAATTAATTAATGTCGTGGTCTGGAAGGGCATTCAGCTGTATGGTACATTGGTAGCTCGTTTACATGGATAGGTTTCCAAAGTTTAATAAAAAAACTTCAAATGTCTTAACACTTGGCCTATAATTAATTTAAAGCTTCAAAAGACTTGCCGAAGCGATAATGAAATATATCGCATAGAATGACGACTTTGAAATATAGAATGAATGCACGCAAACCTAAATCTCGAGTGAGAACCCTAGAGCAGATCTCTGGAAGATCATCAGTTAGTCTCCTAACGTTTACAATGTGGAGTCTGTCGGAGACCGCAATGGAAAATGTCTTTTTTTCAATCAATTTCTATCAAGGGAGCAGGCCTACAGGCCACGTAGTCGTGTGGTATAGGCGTACATCTGCAGAACCCCTTGAGGATAAACAAACTTTACGTAAGCCTGTATATGACTTCTTATAAACTTGTCATAATATAGGCCCTAGACCTATTAGTTTGACTAATAAAAATGCATTGACACAGTAAAACAGCTCAATAATAATTAATTATTAACTAAGTGAGCAGAAATGCTGCAACTGACCCATAAGCCCCATTAAATTTCGTATCAGTTGTCATTGGCGTAAACTTGGATTAAAAAGTGGGGAGGGCAGCTCAGGCCATCCACTATACAGTTCACATTTCCTAGCATAGCCTTTCAAAAAGTAGGAGGCTCGAGCCAATCGGCCTAATAGAGGTTTATGAATATGCCATGCCAGTTGCAGTTCCAGATAGTCATGTATTTGTTGATTTCCTCGGTTGGGGAAGCCAAGCTATTTAGTTGGCCATTCCGTCTCAGCAGAATTCACCAAGCTTCTTCTAACAGACTGTTTGTTTGTTGAGTTCATTTCCCGAGCCGAACATTTGTCGTGCACTACACGGCGCAAATAGGTTAGGCCTATAATTATAATAGGGCCTAATTGTAAACAAACACCCTCTAAACTAGTATAGGCCTATGCCTATACATGTATGCGCACACGGCTTCGACAATATACACATAATAATAATAATAATAATAATAATAATAATAATAATAATAATAATAATAATAATAATAATAATAATAATAATAATAATAATAATAATAATAATAATAAAAAATTAATAATACTAATACTAATACTAATACTAATACTAATACTAATAATATTACTACTACTACTACTAATAATATTAATAATGTGATTTTAAGTGCTTTAGGAGACTAATTAAGTAAGCCTGTGTGAAAACCAATGAAAAGAACCACCTAAGAAAATCCCAGTTATATCTAGGTCTATAAATGTCAATATCCGACGTGCAAAATGCAAATCTTCAATTTATGTAGCACTTTGATTATATAATTAATTATTAATTTATTAGTGCACCAGTCATCGCCCTGAAACGTTGCGCAGACGATACTGAATATCTGCTGATGTTCCACTCCGTGCCAGTCAACATGCGAATGTCCGAGAGACCGAGACACAGCCTATATATAAGCTCCGTTCCTTAAGATAGAGCTGAGGCGGACTAAGCTATCGATCGAGAGTCGAGACTGCCGGCAGGTCTACATTCGGTGAATATCTGCAAGTGAATGTGCCATCTAAAGTACGTTTTTACTTTCACTGATTCGATGTTTTTGTCTTCTCTCCTCGGCGTTTATATCCGCTCTACATTTTATGAAGGGCCAGGAAGCTAACGAGACGCAATAAAACCTCTGCTAATCAACATCTCGGTAATTTGTTGATTCCTGACACGAACAGTCGCAGCGCGACAAACTGCAGCGGCTGTATCGCCTTGTCACACGATGATGTGCATTACAGTTCCACGTCTGAAATTCTATCTCAGTACTGTTACTATTGCTGATTGTCTAGAGTATAGACTAAAGCTACCGTAGACGCACTTTTTTCAAACCCGTCACATCATCCACTCAGGCGACCTTTGCCAGAGGGACTAAAGACTAAAGGGCATGGGTGCTTTGCCAAATGCCAACTAACAACAGGTTCTCTAGGCCTGTGTAGACAAACTTGAGAGAGAGAGAGAGAGAGAGAGAGAGAGAGAGAGAGAGAGAGAGAGAGAGAGAGAGAGAGAGAGAGAGAGAGAGGAGCGAGGGAAAGAGAGAGGACAAGTCGATCAAAAAGATATTAGAATAACATCGGTTATGCCTTTGCGGGACAAAACTTGACAACAATTGTAAGCGTAGCATTGAGAAATACTTCTAAAAGACCGTGTTTTTCTTTCGCTGTTCAGATAGAAAGAGCGTCGCTGTTATAGATCTTTTGCTATCGGCTATCACCGAACAGGACTGTTCGATGCTCATGTGTACCTTTTGGAGACTGGAACTGCTTTCAATTTTTCTTATTGCCGTAATATTTGTTTGACTGTTTTTGAAGCGTTTCAGTTCTGTAATTATAATTAAACGAAAACTAAATAGTTGCCTTAGAATCTGCTCTGACTGTAGACTGTAGTTCAGCCAAATCTCTATAAAGCACTCAATAGGACCTCTACATGTATATGAGCTAAAATTAGATGACGTCATCAGGTTGTTCCTTCAACAACCACGATAGAAGACAACGCCACAGAGATACAGTGACAGTGAGTGACTTCCGATACTCGACGAAGAAGAAAATTATTTAGTTTAACTTAGACCCCATTGCGATTTGAAGAAAACTCCGGGAAATCATGGAACGAATAGTCTGACGCAATAAAATCACACTTTTATACCTACAGTGTAAAATCAGTCCATCACAAAATTAACGATTGAATTGACTTATATCCGATACAGTCTACAGTGTAAAAGTCGAATCTACGCTCACCATTAGGCCTGTGCATAAGAATTAGACTTTAATTATTATTTTTATTAATCTCACTTGAGACAATATTATGACGAATGATTTTTGAAGACCATTGCCAATTCGATGTCTCACTGAGGACCAGTGGCGCAGCCAGGATTTCCGGAAGGGGATTGGTTTTTGGTTTTGACCGTGACCAACTTTGCAAAAATCCTGACACGCCTCTTACTTAAACCTTTACCGTCTATAGCCAAGGGGAGCTGACCCACCAAAGTCGCGTCAAACAATTAAAAATGCATGGAAACTCATTACAAATATTTTGTTTTTGGCGGCCGGGGGGTTTCAACCCCCAAACCTCCCCTTGGCTACGCCACTGCTGAGGACACTTCCTTGGCAAGAAAACACCTACCGCTTCTCGTGCTTTAATGGGGTCCAAATAAAATAGGCCCCGAATCCGCGGTTGAGATAGGCCTACTGTTAGATTTAATTAACTCTTTGAGGCGCTACATGTATTTTCAAGTTTTCGGTCAGCTATATCAATCTCCGTCTCTAATGCCTAATAATGCCAACGACTGGGCCTCAAGCGCTGGATAGTTGGATAGATTGGTGCAGTCAGAAGATCGATGACGCAGAGATGTCATGCATAGGCAATGTAAAACCAGAGATTACAGGTGCCTTGCATTGTTGCGAGGATTCTCTGCCACTCCTGCCGCACATCTGTTCCAGATGATTTGCGGTGGCAGACAAGTGACTACTAAGACTGCTTCTCGTGGAATTTATTCCTGGTCGTGTATAGAAATGCCGACATCTACAATGATAACTTGGCGGTTTGTGTGGGTAGGCCGATTAAGTACAGTATGAACTCTGTCTTTGAAGAATCTACAGTAGACAAGCGTAAATTCGATGACATCAAAGTCGAAACGAAAGTGAATGCATCAAGTAAAAGTTCGATGGTTTCTTGGCATTGATTTGGAGCAGTGGCGTAGCCACGGGGGGAGGGGGTTAAACCCCCCTCCCCTTGGACGGCGAAAAAAGTTTTCTTAATGTATTCCCATGCAATTTTTATTTTTTGAGGCGATTTTTGGCAATTTTTGGGGTGAAAACCCCCTTGGCGGCTATTGACGAAATTTTTTTCAAACCCCCCTTCCGGAAATCCTGGCTACGCCACTGATTTGGAGAGAATGATATGAACAACTGCGTGTCGTCGGCGTAGAGAGATGGTGATCAATTGAAGATGAGTTGAGAGGAGTGAGTGCTATAAGGGGAGTGGTATAAAGGATGAAGAGGAGAGGGCCAAGAACTGAACGCTGAGGAACACCGTAGGGTGATGGAAGTGGTTGAGACACGTCACACATCGCCAGTTGCCTTAACTGAGCAGAAGCGAGATGACAGATGTGATCGAAACCAAGATAAAACAGTATTTGAATATTTACCAAACCATGCAGATAGGCGTTTTGACAGAATATCGTGATCAATGGTATCGAATGCAGTTGAGCTGAGATATCGAGAAAACATAGACAGATGATTTTCTATTGATTAAATTCGTTCGGTTGTAAATTATTAGCCCTGTTTCGAAATAGGTTGCCTACGCGGCATATCTGCATTGGATCCCGTAAGACGATGACTTTACATACACGCCTTTAGTACACATAAATCTTTGCAAGACGCGCGAAAACCTAAACCGCAAATTCGGTTTTAAGCACGTCTTCCTATGAAATTCCTGATGTTAACCTTTGATTTTAATTTAAGGAATCAGCTAATATTTAAATGCGTCTTTGCTCGAGACTTCGTTCCCTTTTTTGACTGCTAGGCCTATTTGCAAAAATTAGAGCGATTTCTGCAGAAAATCGAAACTGCGGAAGATTAAGCGACAGAAACACTCTGGCGAGGAAGGACGGACGAACTGACGGACAGACGGAGAGAGAGAGAGAGAGAGAGAGAGAGAGAGAGAGAGAGAGAGAGAGAGAGAGAGAGAGAGAGAGAGAGAGAGAGAATGAGAGGCTAAATGTATGAACAACGTTGCTAAACTTGATATGATTAGAGTTTGACCGGTCGTGTTATCTGGCGTTGTCATGAAATCCCTTGATAATTCGTGATTTCGGTTCTCTGTCGTGAGGTCACGATTGCCGATTGTCCGCGCTCCGCGTTCGTGTGTTTTACGCATGCTAAAGTACATCGTGTAGATCATGTACAGTATGCACGTTTGCGATTAGCACGGTCAAGATCAGTGGACGACGACGGACTGCATCAGTTTCCGTAGAACAATCCACGCAGAAGGAATCATGGTCTCAAATCATCTTCTCTGCTTCCCTCAGCCGCCTCTATTAATCTCTTCTATAGGCCTATATGTCTCTCGGCGCACTTCGATCCTATCTACGACCGACTCTATAGCCGCCGAGTAGCGACCGTGGGTAAGTTGTTCACCTCTGATATGCTCCGCATGCACTTAACGATTCTTCACTCTGCGAATGACATCATCACATGGTTGCGTTATTATTATTATTATTATTATTATTATTATTATTATTATTATTATTATTATTATTATTATTATTATTATTATTATTATTATTATTATTATTATTATTATTATTATTATTATTAAATATTAAATACTACTACTACTACTACTACTACTACTACTACTACTACTACTACTACTACTACTACTACTACTACTACTACTACTACTACTACTACTACTACTACTACTACTACTACTACTACTACTACTACTACTACTACTACTACTAATAATAATAATAATAATAATAACAACAACAACAACAACAATAATAATAATAATAATAATAATAATAATAATAATAATAATAATAATAATAATAATAAATAATAATAATAATAATAATAATAATAATAGAAAGAGATAGAAGACTAAGAAGAGAGAGCGAGAGAGAGAGCGAGAGAGAGAGACGGACAGACGGACAGACGGACAGAGATTGAGAGGGAGTTAGGGAGGGAAAGAGGAAGAAAGAGAAGATCGTGCATACACAGAGGCAGTGGCGTAGCTAGGATTTCCGGAAGGGCGGGCTTGATTTCGATCGTGACCGAACTTTGAATAATCTTGACAAACAAAAGAAACGTCATCGTCATAATTTTTTCATGTTTTTCGTATTTTAGGAGCTGACAAGCAAAACAGGGTCGTCGCCTTTCTGACACCTTTAGGCCTACATTCTTTCTATTTTCTATAGCACTTAGAAAGTTGTTTCGGTCGGCCCAGCCAAGTGGGGGTTTGACCTCTAAAATCGCGCCCGAAAATGAAAAATGTATAGAAAAGCGTGTAAAAAATATTTCGTCGCGAGCCAAGGGAGGTTTAACTCTCAATCCCCCCTTGGCTACGCCACTGCACAGAGGTCTAGAAGTCTTACACAGACGCTGTGCTGAATGAATGCTGCGTTGGCAGAATTCTGGCTTCGTTCTCGGCGACAATCGTCTTCCGTCGGAGATCGAGTCGAGCGGTTGTCGTGCGTGGTGTTTCGGTGGCAGTGGCAGTGGCAGTGGCAGTGGCGGTGGCGGTGGCGGTGGCGGTGGCGGTGGCGGTGGCGGTGGCAGTGGCAGTGGCGGTGGCAGTGGCGGTGGCGATGGCAGAGGAGGTCGATTCAGTGTTTAATCTAGACTCCTAGATCGAAAAAAAGCTGGGTGAAAACTGACAAAGCCGGGGAAATTCTGCTAGGGGCCGCTGTTAGTCCATGTAGTATTCCAAAATTTCCGGGGGGAATTTGAAATTTCCGGGGGGAAAATGGCAACTTCCCCCCGGAAACGGCCTAGATTAAACACTGGGTCGATTGATGACGATGGAGCCGTGAATGAAGCACCGTTCGAATAACACCACACAATGGACCTTTATTATAACAGTACCAGACACACATCGAGTCGCACGAGACAGGATTTCGTGGAAGCAGATAGCTAGGCTAACCCAACTCATCGCCCAGCGCCGGTGAGGCGGAGTGGCAGGATGCTGATGATGATTTAAGTGCAATATTTCTGATATTCTTAGGATAATTTGGATATTAATAAAATTTATGAATCAGATTCAATTAAGTATATCTCATGGTGCTTCTTAGTTTGGACTGTAGAACCTATTATGCCATGTTATAGTCCATCAGTGTTTATAGAGAAGAAAGAAAGCGTTCTTGTGATTTCGCTTTAAAGCTGTCGCCACAATGTCGTCATCGTCGTCGTCGTCGTCGTCTCCCGACCATGATAACAACGACGATTTTCTCATCGACTTCCGGCAGACGCCGTCGCCGCCGTCTGGCGCCCGAAACGAAAGCTCTCACGACGACGACGACGACGACGACGTCGGCCACCTAGCGGTGACGCGGATAACCATCGAGCGCGACGACGATGCGGTGTGGACACCGGAAGTGATCTTCAGAGTGTCGACGATAACCGTCGTCATGCTGGCGACGCTCGTCGGAAACGTCGCCCTCATCTGCGTCATTTCCTGTCACCCGAGTCTCCGCCGGAAGCGTGTCGGCGTCTTCCTGCTCAACCTCGCCGTCGGAGACCTCATGGTCTGCTTCGTAACGATGACGACCGAGATCCTGTTCGTGGCGTTCGGTCAGTGGGTCCTGGGATCGGCCGCCTGCAAGATCATCGTCTACGGACAGATAGTCACCCTAGCCTCCACTACCTTCCTTCTGACCGCCATGAGCATCGACCGATATCAGGCTAGTACGAATAAATGAATTCTGCTTTTGACCTTTTGACCTATTTGACCTTTTGGCCTCTCAATAGAGCTTCTACTTTATTAATGGCCACTTTTGCCGTTCCCCAGATTGTTCGGAATTTAGGATTAAAAGTAGAACGCTTAAATTTCAATTTCAACCGTACACGATTAGTCTAGCCCAGTGGTAGTCTAGCCCAGTGGTAGTCTAGCCCAGTGGTAGTCTAGCCCAGTGGTAGTCTAGCCCAGTGGTAGTCTAGCCCAGTGGTAGTCTAGCCCAGTGGTAGTCTAGCCCAGTGGTAGTCTAGCCCAGTGGTAGTCTGGCCCAGTGGTAGTCTGGCCCAGTGGTAGTCTGGCCCAGTGGTAGTCTGGCCCAGTGGTAGTCTGGCCCAGTGGTAGTCTGGCCCAGTGGTAGTCTGGCCCAGTGGTAGTCTGGCCCAGTGGTAGTCTGGCCCAGTGGTAGTCTGGCCCAGTGGTAGTCTGGCCCAGTGGTAGTCTGGCCCAGTGGTAGTCTGGCCCAGTGGTAGTCTGGCCCAGTGGTAGTCTGGCCCAGTGGTAGTCTGGCCCAGTGGTAGTCTGGCCCAGTGGTAGTCTGGCCCAGTGGTAGTCTGGCCCAGTGGTAGTCTGGCCCAGTGGTAGTCTGGCCCAGTGGTAGTCTGGCCCAGTGGTAGTCTGGCCCAGTGGTAGTCTGGCCCAGTGGTAGTCTGGCCCAGTGGTAGTCTGCCCAGTGGTAGTCTGGCCCAGTGGTAGTCTGGCCCAGTGGTAGTCTGGCCCAGTGGTAGTCTGGCCCAGTGGTAGTCTGGCCCAGTGGTAGTCTGGCCCAGTGGTAGTCTGGCCCAGTGGTAGTCTGGCCCAGTGGTAGTCTGGCCCAGTGGTAGTCTAGCCCAGTGGTAGTCTAGCCCAGTGGTAGTCTAGCCCAGTGGTAGTCTAGCCCAGTGGTAGTCTAGCCCAGTGGTAGTCTAGCCCAGTGGTAGTCTAGCCCAGTGGTAGTCTAGCCCAGTGGTAGTCTAGCCCAGTGGTTCTCAGACCCCTTTGCCTCGCGGACCATTTTTGAAGATCAAAAATTTCTCGTGGACCACCTGAAATTTGAGAAAAATCATGACAAGCAAAAAAGGTCGTCATCTTACGTAAGTGTGCTGCTTGCTCTAAAAGAATGTTTGGTCCGGGCACCCAAGGGGAGTAACCTTCAAAATCATCCTTGGCTAAGCAGTGGCGTAGCCAGGATTTTTCGGAATGGAGGGTTTTGGCTTTTTGTTTTAACCGTGATCAACTTTGGAAAAGTCCTGACAAGAAAAAAACCTTATCGCCTCTAGTTTTTTAGCTGACAAGCAAAAATAACGTTATCACCTCTAGTTTTTTAGCTGACAAGCAAAAAAGGTCCTCGCCTCTTACTTAAGCCTTTACAGTCTATAGCCGAAGAGGGGTTGACCCCCAAAGTCGCGTCAAAAAATTAAAAATGCATCTATCAGATTCCAATAATATTGTAGTCAACGACTGTCTTCTAAGATAAAGAATTTAGAGATTCCAGTGTAGGCTATTTGCACAAAAACAATACCAAGTCTCTGGAAGTTCTTTAACTGAATTTTGTCGAAGCCTACGAATTTTAGGTCAGAGTTTCATAAGAGAATTTGAGGTCAGAGATCACAATACTTGCAGGCCTATATGAAACAAAAATCCTATTTCATCATCAGAAACTTTGCAGCCGGAAATCTTAAAATAAGCTTTAACCCCTTAACCGTGTATTTAACTGTAGCTCAATGTAAAATGGACGGATATATCCGGGATCCCCAGTTAAGGGGTTAAAATGAGAATTCTGGCGCGCGCGCGTGAGTGTGTGTGTGTACACAGGGCGTTACAGCGCTCGTGCCTTAGCATTCTCAGCGCAGTCGTTGGTGGATGCATAGACCCTACTGGTAAAATGCAAATATAACAGTGCATGAGCCTGAAATGACAATGGGCTGCAGAGGCGGTTCCACGTTGGGAATGACTGGGGATGCATCCCCCCACCGAGCTTCTTCTTTGCTTGTCAGAGTTTCAGAGGATTTTACCGGTTCAAGTCGTTACGTATTTGTATACAAAACAGATAGCTGATGACCTTTTTTGTTTGTCACCCTTTTCCGGGAAATTTCATCTGCATATGCCGTTTGCCGGGCAAAACATCGTTAATGTCCTTATCTTCTCAACCTTTTTCGAGATTTCATTTCATTCCCTCGACAACTTCCTAAAAATTCATTGCACCCCCCCCCTCACCAAGACTTCTTGGAACCGCCACCGGCAATGGACATGCTGCGAATGTGTCGTATAGGTTCTGGTGCGGCCTCTTCAGTCGCTACGCGGCGCGCCTCAGGTGTGGCCGAAGATGGTCTTCTCGTGGGCGTTGGCGCTCATGTTTGCCACTCCTCAGCTGTTCATCTTCGTCGAGGTTCACGAGTGGCGTTCGGCGCCGACTGGCGGCGTCACGAAGATAGCGCTGTGCAAGAGCGCCGGTTATACGGGCGAATGGCAGCGCAAGGTCTACTTCTCCTTCATGACCGCCTACATCCTCGTCGTCCCGACGGCCGTCATGTCCTTCTGCTACGTCAGCATCATCCAGGTCGTCTGGATGCGCACTGGAGGCAGGGACATCGACACTCCCAAGATTCACTTCATCACCTCTCGACGCCCGGAGGCCAACGGCGGCGGGGGCTTTGCCTCCTTCACGTCTGGTCCTCCGGTGCCGGACGCCGTTCGCCGCGGCACTCTGCCGTCGTTTTCGACGACTGCGGCGGGGGGCACGTCGAGGCCGAGTCGCGTGTCGATTCCACGGAAGATGGCGCTGTCGTCGAAGAGAAACGTCATCAAGATGACGCTGTCCGTCATCGTGGGATTCGTCGTCTGCTGGAGTCCCTACTTCGCCGTCAGCCTCGTTCGCATCTTCAGCGACTACCGCATCCAGCTGGTGCACGCGCTGAACGTCAGCGAGATACTCGCCCTCGTTCACAGCGCCCTCAACCCCGTCCTGTACATAGTGTTCAGCGCCGGAGCCCTGCGCGCCCTCTGCCGGAACGTCCGCTGTCGTCGGTGCGGCCGAGCCGGGCGGCGGAAGAGGCGCAGGGACAGACTGTCGCCGGAGCAGAGCACGTCGATCGCCGCCGCCGCCGCCGCCGCCGCCGCGGAAGCGAATCGTCTTCGCGTCGGCCGACGCTTCTGCTGCGATCGCGTCGTCGTCGTCGCCGACGCAAAACCGTCGCGAAACAGGCAAATGCATCGCAGAGGTACACTGCCCAATTCACCGTTACAAGTGCTTTCCATTAGCCGCTCGAGCGGTGGCCTAGCAACAAGCGACGGAGCTCAGAAGGTCGACATGGAGGAAGAAGAAATAGGAGGCGGAGGAGTAGGTGGAGGAGGAGGAGGAGGAGGAGGAGGAGGACGGTTGATGTTAGAAGCTGTAGAGTCTCTCGTCTGAAAGGACCGAACAGCGAAAGACGTCCTGTGACCAACGGAACTTCGAGAGGAATCTCACTCAGCGCCTACGACATTGCCGATCGAAACAGACTCTTCTTCAGAAGCGTCTAACTCAAATGTTGCATTGCATAACAGGCTGGATGGAGGGGAATTCTCCACCCTCCTTCCTCCAAGTCGTAGATTTCATCCCCCCCGCAAAAAAAGAAATTGCATGTCAGTGTGCAGTGCGATGACAATTTCTCATCGTTCTCCTTCAAAGGAAAACAACCACGCCCTGACCCGAACGCCGTCAATCTCCCAATGGCAGGGGAGAGTGTTTGCAACGCTGGTTTAACTCTGATAAACGAACAAATGTCAGAAGTGTTTACAGTATGTCAAAATAATAATTATTAGTCTGCGTATGTCTAACACAGGCCTAACGATATATATATATATATATATATATATATACAGTAGGCCTATATTTTATAATGGGGATCAGCCCGGATCACGCTTCTACTTCTGGAGACCATCGACTGATGTCAAATGCCTATAAAATATCGCTATAGGGCCTATAACCATTTTTAGTTAATTAGTTCGCTATATATATATGTATATATATGCTAAGTTATTATAGTTAATTAGCGCACAATTCATACAAAATACAGCAGGATACTGATATTTGGATTTCAAATTCTCGCACATTGTTATCGCATGGTTCAATATTACGACTGGCGAGCGATACAAATCACGACAATTAGAAACATACATGAAAACGCATTTCTCACATCTTCCCTGCCTTTTGTCTGTGTTTAATCTAAAATCTAAATGACGCGGTAGGCCTCATATTATCATATACAACTTTGGGTAGGCCTATCTTTTTCGAGAACGCAGACAAAACTTTTTCGTTCGTGAACAGACAACTAGGCCCATAGGCCTACTGCCGCGCAGGCTAAAGCATGTTTCGTTTACCCTGGATGTGAGGAACTGAGGATCTCTGCAGATGTCGAGTCTGTAGGCCTAAACGATGGGACGATAGCAGAAAATTCACTTTGAGCGCTCGATATAGGTCTTTTCATGGCTGTGAACTGTTCTTTAATTAGCACGGTTCTTAAATAAAGCCTTAAAGAGATATAAGTATTGTAAACCTATATAATATTATTATTTTGGTCTATAGGCCTATATCGGTTTTGTACCATCGATTGCATAAGTAGGCCCTAATGCGGACATAAGCCAAAAACCACAATGATTTAACTGTGTATAAACAAAGAACAGTGCTTGATCTTGATTTGCACGAGGACAGTCTCGACTGGTGCCGGTGTGTGGCAATTGTAGGGCCTACTGTACGTTGCCAACGGAATCAGTGGTGGACCAGTTTCAGTGGATAGATGATTGGTTTGGGTCAAATCGCCTTAAATAAATTTGCCGTTGGCTTACGTTTAAGTTGAATACAAATCGTGCTGACGGCAGGGGCGAATTAAGGTCGTTCGAAGCCCTAAGCTGAACTGCTATTGAGGCCCTTTTGCTACACGAAGCAATTTTCCATAACTCACCTTTTCATTTACCCTCAAGCCAACCGATAATGCGATAAACGGCAATCAACAGACAACTTAACCACTTAGCTCAAACTATAAATCGAAGTAAATCCCACTTAGATGTCTGTTCAACTTTTACAAAGATATTAGGCCCTATTTTGGAGGCCCCGCCGCCCCGGACCAGCGGAGGCCCTAAGCTACAGTTTACGTTGCTTATATGGGTAATCCACCACTGGCTGACGGTCAGATAAGGTCGAATAGTCTTCCAACCTGAAACAACGCACCGGGTTTCCCAAGCCCGGATAAATAGGCCTAAGTGGGGTTGACAGGAGGTCTCTCCATAGCTGTAAAAATGCGATACAAAACAATGGTGAAAAAGAGGAAGATGACGGAAAGATCAGATGGCGTGCGAAAACGAGGAAGACCAAGGAGCTCTAGAGATGCATGGATCGACGATATTCTTGCCCCACCCCTTCTCGAAGGGCCTGGATACAGGCTACCGTGGTTAGTATAGGCCTATATATAGACAGTTTAAAGAACATTTAGAAACGGGTAACCTTACATATACGTTTTATCAGGGCTTTTTTCTAGGAAAAAAGGTCTGTGAACTTATCCTTTTTTGCTCATCAACAAAACAGGTGTGGAAACGCCGTACCTGTACGTTCCTAAACGCTTTATAACATATCCATAATTATATAGGCCTATAGGCCTACAATCTGGCAAAAAAGGTGTGGGAACGCCGTTTCCGTGCGTTCCCACTGAAAAAAGCCCTGCGTTTTATTGTAATTCCCATACGACAGCGTTACAGAATAATAGGCGATGAAAACTATTCTTGCGCAAAAATCATGAAATTTTCTATACATGTTTTTATAATAAGAAGCTTAAAATGCTTGTTTGCTCAAACCCGGCAGAAATCAAAATAACTCGGGCATTACCCGTAGGGCCTAATTGCGGGGCATGGTTACGTCTTCCCTCTTCCTCTCATGAGTCTTGATCTCGAGTCTCTTGAGTCTTGAGTCTTCCCTAGAAATATTGGAAATGGAGTTTTGCTTAAATAGTAGGCCTACCGTACGTATTGTGTTTTACCAACTTTAGCCTACCAGGATCATTTCCTTCACTTGGTCAGCTAAAGTAGCCTAGCCTAAATTAACCAGTGACAAATGAACACTGCAAATATTCCCAAACCATTAGGTTTATTTATATGCCTACAGCGTTTACCCTTATTAGACCTACAGTAGTAGCCTACTATAGTAGACCTAACTCATATTTGTTGACTGCTGCTTCTTTCACATTTTTAGAAAAACGAAAGCATCTCTCAAAAAGGCTCTTTCTCACGGATACAGAAATCATTTTTCACAAACATAATATTATCAATCCTCGTCGCCAGGGCCGGATTAAGGTCCGAGTGGGCCTGGGGCTGAGAAAAAAAGGCCGTCGCCTATACAGGTTATCTCCTTCCAAATCGTACTGGCGAGCAAAAAATAAAAAAAGGTTATATCGAATATCGGCGGGCCTATTTTCATGGTGGGCCGGGAGGCTACAGCCCCCTCAGCCCCCGCCTTAATATGGCCCTGCTCGTCGCTATTTATCAACCGACGAGGCGACGACACATTTAGAAGCAGTTGAAGATTGTGTCTAAACTCTAAACTCTAGAGTATAGAATGAACTGCATTTTGTGTCACGTGACAGATCAGTGTGTTAATTTCTAAATTAGCTATTCTATGTAGTGAATTGGGTCAGCGCATAAAAGTTGAGGCTGGTTTTTGTTGAAAATTCGATTTTCTTTGTGAAAAGACTCCGTTTAAATCGGTTATTTAATTATATTATTTTATTTTACAGTCGTTGGTTGGTAGTAATGAATATCGCTGCTAATGTTCTTGTAGACGTTTCGTTCTAGTGTTCGTGTGAGTTTTGTAACTATTGTTATAATGTTATTAAGTGAACCTTGCGGAAATGATTAACCCTTCTTTAATGTTTCGGTTGTGAACTTGTTTGTCTTTATGCGGCGCACGTACAATTGATAGTCGCGCTATTCTACGAAGTTTCTTTGACAAATAGATTCCCCATTACGTACATAAATCAATCAGACAAACAATTTGCTCAAACAACAGATATCTGTTTCGTGAACTGAAACTTGTTTAAAATACAGTATTGCTATGTGTTTCTTCGTAGTGAGTGAAACATCTAATAATATAAGGAAGTACATTGCGATGCCGATCTTCACGAAATATTGTTTGGAAATTTCATATAATACAAAAATTTATTGACTTGAAAGAGTAATGAACGAGTAAGTAAAGTACAAAATCTCACAAGTTTATATAGCGCTTTGGAAATAGTGATTTAGTAGTAGCATATTCTTAGGCACTTAATCTAGCTTTAAAAGTGCTATATCCTAAATGTTATGGTCAGATGAGTGTCATTATAACCAAAAATGGACATAATGGTTAAGGGTAGATTGGCTTTTATGAAAAACTTAGTTAGACATGTTATATATTCTAAGAGAAGAGTTTATTTGTGGCAGACAATTCAATCATAACATGTGTTAAATATTTGTCTGCTGCCTGAAATGCTCTCAGTGTTGCAGATGGTTTTTGGATATGGGTAGGGATTTTATGTGCATGAACTTCAAACTAAAACATTAGCGACCAGTATTATGTTAATTTGCCCTAATTCACTAACTAATGTTGAGAATTCTGGGTAAAAACATGTGCTAGTTTGCCACCCTTTGAAAGTGTAAATGTGAGTGGCAATTCTAGTTGATGTAGAGTAAATATAGGCATTATTTGAGTTACTTGCTTGTTTAATGTAAAGTATTAGCTTAATTTTAGGCACTTATTCTAGTTTCATAAAGTTGGGTAAATTGATCATCCTATTGTAGCTGGATTTATATGATGTTGCTTATGGCCTCATTAACTATATAGGCTTACAATGAATGAACTATTGCAGAACAAAAACATACTACTATGTTCTAATAAAACATGTATGACTTTCATGTTTATATGTCAGACTAGATGTCATCACTAGATATCATGACCATGTTACGCCATCAAGCAACTTGAATGGCTAAAGGTTCCTGAATGTTTCACTTACATAATTGCTAGCACGACGAAGGTCTGTCCGGATGGTCATGACACATACTATATCAGAAATCATCTGCATGTCCAACATTCCGGGATACAGTCCTTTTTGTTCTGCTCTGGTTATCCCTCATACCATCTCAAAAGCAGGAGACGGAGTTCTGTGTTGTCACTCGCAGGAGTTGGAACTAGTCATCAGCAGATATTACTACATCTGCTCATCAGACACCTTCAAGCATGTGCTTAACTCTTTAATACTGGGGAATCCTTAAACGGAAAACTCCATGCAGCCGGGAGAATCCATCTTGGAAAAGTGCTTGACGCTGGGCTTGGAAAAGTGCTGGACGCTGGGACTTTTGGCCATTTTTCAGGCAAAACTAAGTTTTTTTCAACTCTCAATTTCTAGGTCTGTATCAAAGCTACAAAACTGTGGCATACCTCATCTTTTAGGACTTTTATTTCTCTTTCTAACCATCAGTGAATAAAACGGTACAAAAATTTGGGGGCCTGCATACCCAAAAACAGGCCACCCCTACCCAAAAAGCAAAATTTTTATTCAAAGCAAAGTGGCCAAAATTGTTGAGCAATAATCTATCTAAGTTGAGTGGCGAAGTTATCAGGAAATCAAAATAGAGCAAAATGTTACAAGAATTGTGCAAATCAGAACAAATATGACGGAGATATAGATTTTTTAACCCACTGGCTTGTGTGACTGAAAAATGTTGCTTTATGAAATTTCAGTAGAAGACAGGTCAGACTTTTGCGAAAATCATTTGTACCATATTTGCACGATTATTACCCGTGGGTAGTACAAGAAATTATAAACCGCAGCCCCCCTTGCTGGGTATATTCGTATGCGGGTTATACTGGAAACTTGAAATCTCGTCAACACTCTCGGCGTCCCGTCAGCGCTCTCGGCGCCCCGTACATCATAGCGTCGACACCTCCAATTACCTGAAGACTAGCATATGCAGGTTATATTCGTGTGTGGCTTATGCTGGGACGTTGGAACATAATTCGTAATTTTCCGCGGGTTATACACGTATAATTTCTTGTACTACCCGCGGGTAATAATCATGCAAATATGGTACGCATACAAACATACCCCACAAGGGGGGCTGCGGTTTATAATTTCTTGTACTACCCGCGGGTAATAATTGTGCAAATATGGTACAAATGATTTTCGCAAAAGTCTGACCTGTCTTCTCGTGAAATTTCGCGGCGCCCCATACATCATAGCGTTGACACCTCCAAATACCTGAAGACTAGCATATGCAGGTTATATTCGCGTGTGGCTTATGCTGGGACGTTGGAACATAATTCATAATTTTCCGCAGGTTATACACGTATACGACTATACGGGTTATATACGTGTGCGGGTAATAATCGTGCAAATACGGTACTCATCCAAATTGCTTGGAAAGTCACTTTCTACATTATTGAGTGCTGCGAGAATGTTTTCTGAACGCAATCTTTTCAGTATTTTGGAGCAAACAGATAAAATTCACAGCACACAGCGATTATTTACATTGCCGTGGCCTACTTTCATAAATTAAAAGTCTTTTAAATGCCAGCTGTAATTCGCTGATATTTTTCATCTTATCTGACTCAGGATTGGTTGGTAATCGCCTGACCCACTAATATCTGGTTCACAGACTTGAGAAAAAATAGAGTTCTGCATATTTAAGACTTTCAAAAATCATGTGATGCCAAATTTAAATACAGTGCCAGACCGGGTTTGGGCGGCCGGCCTCATCGTTAAAGGGTTAAATCATATCTTGTTCAGCTGTCATTCTAAACACTCCTGAATTAAGTACTTAGCATCACCAGTATCACTGTCTGCTTTGGGCTATATATTATTAATGTTATATTATTTTTAAGTGATAGAAGCATTAATGTGCACTCAAAATGCCAGATACCTTTTAAGATTTTTGTCAAGCTAAAAGAAGATTAATTTCTTTATTTGACCTTCATATTTATTTTAAATTATTTTAAAATTTACAGGAAGTATTTTGCTTTATTGAAAATATTATGAAATATTATAGCCTTTTATTGTTGAGCCTAACCAGCTTGCTGTTGGTTTTTATTTTGCAAACCAAGGACATGTATGTGTACTAAACTGCTTGATAGATTGTTGTGAGTGTGCAGTGATGCATGGTAGAAGAAAGAGTACAGAGAAAAGAAAGCTCCAATTGTGAAGCAGATCTGCAGGGGCTAGTTTGCATTGACATAAAGGTCTTGTGCTGCATACTGGTGTTCACAGGTTTCACCCTTGAAGTCAGACTAAGACTGGCAATAATAGTAATATGACCAGTTGTGGTGGTCTGAGCATTTGTTAACTTGTATTGTTAGGCTGAATTTTAATATACACATATAGTTTACTCAAAGTTAATTATGAAAGGTAGGTTTGCAGGTTCTCAAAGGTTCATATTTTCTTCTTTTTGTGATTTGTAAGATATGTACTGTTATGTATTTTCATCAGTGGTCTTGAAGTTGAGTGGGAAAGATTTGTACATAAGATTTTATCAACTGGCTATTGCTTGTAATATTTTAACAGTGAGGATTACTATATCTGTAGCATGTCTCTGTAACTATATTAAACATCTTGAGTTTAAAAACACAAGGCTAGGCAGCTTTGGTATTAAATACAAAAATGAAAGCAATCATAGGCCTAGCAAAGATAAATAAAGCTAAACCCAGAGTTTGTTATTATGATAAATGGTAAAGCGGATGTCCATTGTTCAGATCTCTGCAGGTTTTATATACATACGCACTGCCTTGGCTATGGTTCTCTTTTAGCATGTCATTCACAGTTTATGAATGTAAAACTTATTTTAATAATTTAAACAAAAATTATCTTGGTTCCATTCATGTAAGTTGAAATACTGTTGTGTTAAAGGTTAGTGATGTATTTATTGGTTTTCCTTCTGTTATAGAAGGTGGGGAAGTAACAGTAAGATTCTGGGCCCTCAACCCCAGGCTGAAATGAATTAAGTGTCAATAAGAATTGTACTGGGTTTGAATCTGACCATATCCACTGTGTACTAGTGTGTAGTGACCTTGGGCAAGTTGTTCACCCTTAATTGCCCAACACCTACGATTCTTCACTTTGTGAATGATTTAATATGCAATAATAACCACTTAATAATAATAATAATAATAATAATAATAATAATAATAATAATACTGAGAGAAGAAAGCTGTGTAAAAGACCAAGAAGGGTGATATTAGACCTGATATATGGGAACAAAGGATTGTTTTATTGTCGATAAGAACAGTATCTTAGAACAGACAGTGCAAGCGGGAATAAAGTGAGGTAATTGAAGCAAACAACCTGCCAAGAAATTGAGCAACATCAATTATGAATGTACTTTGAGTCCTTTCTTTTTGATGCTCTTAGGGGTTCATGTTATGGTGATTTTACTTTTGTTTATAATGAAAAGTAAAGGACTAAAAGTTACATGTGTGTACTAAAGGTTATGTGCGTGTGTGTGTGTGTGTGTATAGTGTTTTCGGACTAGAGATGTGCGGGTATACCCGTACCCGCGGGTATACCCTACCCATACCCGTACCCGCAGGTACGGGTAGGGTAGGGTACACATTTTTCGGGTACGGGTCGGGTACGGGTCGGGTACGGGTATAGCGCTACGGGTACGGGTATAGCAGCTACGGGTACGGGTATACCCGTTTTTACCCGAAAAATTATATTGAGTGAAGTGTATTAGTGTAACTTGTATATCGTGTTCAGTTTGTCAGACAGCATGCATTTTACTTACTGAAAACATAAAGGAAATACAGGTGATGTCATCCGACATCATCAGTAATAAATCTATAATGGCGTCCTCTGACTCCTCCAAGGATTCCTCGACCGAGAAAGTTCTTCTGGTAAAGTTTTGTTGTTTAACTTGAGCTCTAATGCCTGCTCATAGATAAATGATATCTACTAAATATTTTAAACAAGCCCATCGAGTCTTCTAGTTCTAATCCATGTCTGACATTCATGTAGACTTAGGCTAGCTGACTAGTTGTATTACACAATGTTACCAACCAGTAGTCCAGACTCCAGACTTCAGAACCAGGGCCTACTATTTGCCAAGTGGATTATCCTGATTCCTAAGTACTAGAATTTATATTCCTAAGTACTAGAATTTATTTTTACTATTACTATTTCATTGTTGCCTCTCTATAGTCTCGAGGAACGGATACGGGTACGCGGGTCCGTGTACAGGTCCTTGTAGGCTTGTACCCGTACACGCACCCGCGGGTACGGGTCCAACTCCAAAAAATCCAAATTCCAACCAATGTCGGGTACAGGTACACAGCTTACGGGTCGGGTAGGGTATAGCGCTAGCGGGTACGGGTAGGGTAGGGTAAAAAAGTTTTTTCACGGATACGGGTAGGGTAGGCATTTTTCTGTACCCGCACATCTCTAGTTCGGACCATAGGTGTCCATGGGTTGAGTCAGACTTTTCCATAGTTATGGTGGGCTGGGTTGGGTCAGAAAAATAAGTAATGGTTTAAGAAAGCACTAGTTAGCAACGAATACCTCCAGTTACTGACCTTTCATCTGCACACGGCTTGGAGACGTCATGTGTGGGGATAAGAACGGCTGCCTGTTCAGTGTTCACCCAATTTCAATGTAGATCAGACATAATTATGCAATTCAAGAAATCTGTAGGGTCCTAAAATTTCGTTGTCAACTTTTACACGGGTCATAGCAAAAACCGGTGTGCTTTATTTTTGTTCCGAAAATCGGGGTCGGCCTATCTGTGAGATCGACCCATCCACGAGTATATATGGCACTGAATTTGTTGAGTCATTGCATCAAGTCTTTGGAAACTGTGGTCTTTTAAAATAATTCTGACCTGTCAAGTTTAGAAAAAACATAGAAATCATGAATAAATGTAGAATTACAGATTAGATATTTAGTTCGCCAGATTCCGAGAAATACCTTAGGTGCAGGATTTTTCCTATCAGCATGAAATCTGCAACCACTAGATGTCAGTTATATTAGAAAGATGATGCTTTTTTGAGATGTTGGGTTCATATCTTAATGCAATCGAAATTGACCATTTTCACCATTGATAGGGTAAAATAATTTTGTCATTTTGAAGTGCAACATCAGTGTTTACTGGTTGCGGTGATGTGATGATTTGAATACTTTCAAGGTGAGACTGTTTCTAATGTTGCAGTCCTGCCACTTTGTCTTGGTATATCACCAACTGGTTGTTGTAATTTATTATATTATATTGCATTCGAAATGTGTATTTGTTAAGATTGGCTTGGACTTTTGGCATTCGTATTCATTATTGCTTCCTATTTTAGTGTAACTGTTATATTTCACTGTCATATTCAATATATATGGTGGTTCTGCTATCAGTCTTGTTACATTTGCTGTGTAATGACCCATTACAATCTTAATTTATTTTAACATTTATGGGTTGTGGGTGATATTATATTGTTGTAACAATGTTGATCACTTTCTGTTATTCACTTGTTTTTTTTACAGCCTAGAAGTTTGCAGAAACCAGTTTTTGAAGTTATTTTGTTTGCATGTATTCATCAATTGAAAATTATGAATAGTCTTCATTGTGTTCCAGCATTTGTTTTCTTTTTTGATATCAAATGATGCAATCCATGTGGTGGATCTTTCTTCATTTCTTGAGTGTCAAATGAACGTTGGGTCTGATTTTATTTGCATCTAAGGCTGACAGTTGTATAGCAATGTCTAGCGGTTTAAGAACAGGAGTAAGTGCTGTGACGCGAACACGAAGTGGAAGAATGGATCCTGAAGGGAATACTGTTGTAATGGAACAGGATAGAGGCCGGTCACGTCAGGGATCGCGTAATTCCAGATACTCTGCACTGGAGGACGCTGAAATAGAGAGTTTGCCCAGCATCAGTGCTCTTCGAAGCAAGTTTATGGGTGGATCAAGTGCCACCTCTGTTGCAAAATTTCCTCGACCAAGCTCTACATCAAATTCCAATCCAAGTATTGAGGATAAGAAGCAGAAAAGTGAAACTGAAATTTCAACAGGTGTTGTCAGAAATACATCATCAAGATCCGATGCTGTGAAGCATCAGAATGCTGATACTGTTGAACCAGAGAAATTGTTTGAGGCAACAAATCACACCGAACGATTTAAATATACGCGGTCAATTTTTGCAAAGATGGAGGAACAAAGTGAGCAAGACAAAAGACGCCAATTTCAGCGGTCCAAATCACCAACCAGATACCATACCACTCCAAATACTCTGGCTATTTCACCTTTTGCCATTGACACTAATGGCACTCGTTTAACTTCACCGGTGACGCCTTCACAGATGTCTGTATCATCTTCAAAAGCTGTTGCTAGCAAGTTTGACTTCTATGACAATTCTATGCAGTCTGATAGTGCTGGCGAAAGTGCACAGATGCGGGTCCAAAGTGCCTCAGATGATGTCAACCCACCACCGAAAACACAAGGTAGTTATGCTTCACTAACAGGTCGAGCCAGTTCTGTGGATAGTCTTGACAACGACGGCCTGACTGATGAGCTTGGAAGAAGTAAGGAAGCAAGTAAATCAGAGTCTGATCTCAGTTCTACCATAAACAACAGAGGTGACTCAGTTCCTTCCCCAAAGTGGATAATGAAGCATTACAATGAAGTTGTGAAAGGTTCAGTGGTCAGGTCGAACGAATCCAAGCCGCCTGTGCAGTCTAACACAGCACGCAGTTCTACAGCCGTTGCTTGGCAAAAGTCATCAGTGGCAAATCACAGAGCTGACTCTTCTGTTTCCAATGTGCCATCGTCTGCTGCCATTTCATCTGTGACATCTGGCAAAATGGATGCCTCTAAGGAGTTGCTACCGGCAACTCGGAATGTAGTTTCTAGTGTGAAAAACACAATTCAGCCAAGTTTTAAGGATCATTCGAGTGCAGTTAATTCTGACAGTGTAACAGCTACAGCTCAAAGCTCAAGTGTTGACGCAGAGATTGGTTCAGATCGCCAGTCACACTTGCTAAAGCAGCCTAACTGTGTTTCAAAATCAAATACTCCTACCACTACCAAATCCAGTACGAGCCATTCCAGCCACCAGACTCATTCCAAATCCAATGTATCTGTAGCAACCACAAACTTCCGTCCGTCTGCAGCTAGTGTTTCGTCAACCGCTGCAAAGTTTGACCGATCCGAGGCAGCATCAAAAGAGAATGCAATCAAAAGCAATGCAGCTGTGATCAAAAGAAATGTAGCCAATGAAAATGATGCAGATTCTGTTGCTGATCGACTTGCTTCGTGGAAATTACAGAAGCAAAGACAAACTCCTGATGTAGAAAAAGAGCCTGGCCCAAAAGCTGTGGTTGGGGAGAACTCTAGCGAAGAAGATAAAGGTAGTGCAAAGTCTTTTTCTTCTGGCAAGCCGTCGCTTTTAGGCTCTATAAATTCAGATGCTGCCATTAATAGCCAAGAATGTGATGAAAAAGTCAGGCATAAGGTACATGAGAATGAGCTGCGAGAAGGAGAACCATATGTAATTGGAACTAGAGTGCAGAGCTCAGTCCACAAAACTGTTCCAAACTATGGTGATGATTTGCCTGGTAAGCATACTAAAGAAGCACAACAGGGCTTTTTGACTTCAAATTCAACTCATTTGGAAACCGAACGCTCAGGTGCTGAATTTGGAGTTAATGATATACCAGTCAATGTTGGAACAAACAATTCAAACAATGTGCTTCATGACAGCAGGAGTGATGTTGAAGAGCTGGGACAAAAAGTCGAAGCATCATTTTCTAAGGCAAAGTAAGAGCGTGTTTTAAAAATGATGTGACCACTCTAATCACATTTAACCTCTTAATGGCGTTCGCCGCATATATGCGTCGTCCGGAAATCATATACAAATGGCGTTCGCCGCATATGTGCGGCGGGCAACTGTTTTGCTGTTCTACAACGGCGTTCGCCGCATATAAGCGTTCTCTTGATTTTACTCGCTTTAGCTATTATCCATTCGATAGATGGCAGCACCGTTTTCGATATTGTTGCCTATATAAGCAAGGAAAATTGGCTGTATTCGACCAAGGTTGGGATATTGCATTGAAAAAGTCTAAATTCTAGGGCTTGAAAAAATCATAGCTACGCCAAATATGGTCCGATTTTCAAAATTTTTGCACTATTCTGTTCCAATTACACTTCTCTAGGACTCTCTGGCTCACAGTTGGGGGGTCACCGCTGAAAATTTTTTTTATTGAGCTTTGAAAATTTTTTTGAGGTCGGGTCCGATTTCAGGGTGTAGAGTGGACCCTACCCCCCCAAATTTTTTTTGCATGGATCGTTCGAAATGCCAATAAAAATGCTCAACAACGGTGCAAACCGCATCTTTCTAGCTTCTATATAGCCTGAAATATTGTAAATTGTTCGGTTTTTCAGATTGAAAATCTGTTCGCGTAATTGTCATTTCAGCGAGCAATGGGTACTAGTGTATGAAAAATCATAATTACGCCAAATATGGTCCGATTTTTAACATTTTTGCACCATTTTGTTCCAATTACACTCCTCGAAAACTCTCTCGCTTACAGTTGGGGGGTTACCGCTGAAAACGTTTTGCTATTGGGCTTTGAGCAAAATTTGAACAAAATGTTGGGTAGGTGTCCGATTTTAGGGTGTAGAGTGGTCCCTACCCCAAATTTTTTTCTTTTGCCACGGATGGATAGAAAGAGCAATAAAAATGCTCAACAAAGGTGCAAACCGCATCTTTCTAGCTTCTATATAGCCTGAAATATTGTAAGTTTATAAAATATATGTTAACGTTTTCACACGAACGCCTTTAACCCCAAATTAATTACCCCGTTTAGGGACGACTTCAAAAAATTAATTCCCCTGTTAAAGGGTTAAAACATATTTTGCCTGCAAGCTGGAGTTACCTGAGCTATTGAGAAATAAAGTAGGTTATCAAATTCAAGTGCTAATTTTAGGTTATCAAATTCAAGTGCTAATTTTATTAAGCTTTTATTAGGTTTTTGAGCGTTTGCGCGTGTGAGCATTTGCGCGTGTGTGTGCACACACTCACACACATACATACACACATCAATGGCCAAGATTGCTAATGAGCATATTAATTTGCAGAGATGGAGTTGGAGAGGCAGACATTCTTGATATTGACGTTTCTGAAAAAGAAACCGCCTTCATTGCCACCAACCATTCTACTTCAGAAGAAGGTGTGTGTCTTTTTTATTTCTTGTACTGGTAATTCTATGATATCTGATCATATGTTGGTGTTTCATGTTGCTAACCACCACCTTTCAATCCTTAATATCTGTCTTCACATTATTAAGTCAATGTATACTGTTATTGCAGTTTGATTTAGGCCTCAGTTTGTATTATGCCATGTTGCAGCCCGTATGACAGGGGTATTCAATTGAATTTTATGAAGGGCCACATTTTTTGTGACTGGTTTCCGAGAGCCAGGTATTTTTAAAAAAATATACCATTGGTTCATAAGTAATAGAAAGCAGGTAGGTTAAAGGCAAGACGTTTATAAATATTTAGTAGGTATTAGAAATAAAGTTATTTGCAGTTTCATTATCTTTGCGGGCCATTTCATGTCCCTTGGCAGGCCAGCTCTGGCCAGCAGGTCATTTTAATACCTTGCCATATGGCTTGTGTCTGTAATAAGATGCATGGGGCAGTGGGGAGATATTTATCTGGAGTAGAAGTTTTATTGTGATATTATTAATAGAAGAAAGAATCTTGTATAGTTTAGAGAATGCGCACAATGTATTATGCATTTCTCTGTATTTTGCTGTGATTTAACATTTTGATTGTATTACTTTTTGTGATGGTAGTATTTGGTAGTGTAAAGTCCAATGATCATTGCTAATCACAAAAGTTGATACTATATCTAAATGTGGTCATGAGGCAATGACAACCTATCTCTTCCAGAGTATATACTGGAGAAAAGATTCCTTAATCACGGGCACGACCGTTTAAGTTGAATGGACAAAGTGAAATTTTTACGGACAATAGGGAACTAGGAAACTGGTATGCATCAGTTGCTGACTGCTGTGCACAGTGAGTGTTCAGCGTGCTTGATAATTGTGGTTTTAAATTCGCTACATTTTTTATATCAAGCTATCCATAGTTATTTAATTGGTCGAGTTTTATTAAAGAGAAAATAAGAAAGAAACATAAACAAATGAGACCATGTTTGCATTCTGAGGAATCGTCAGCATGTGCAATAGTACTGAGTGACTTCTAGAGCTTTGGGTCTGACTATTTAAAGCATGTACGATTGTACGTAGTTCGTGCGAATGATATATTATTAGGAGATGGTGAGAGCTCCAAGATCTAGCTGAATGCTGGTATATTTGAAAATGTTTATTATGGTTTCATTTCTCACCCATGGATAACATGCATTTTTAAGATTTACCTCTATTATACTGTATAGACCTGCTCAAAGGTGAACAGACTTTGAATAGTCATGTTATACTTTGCAAGCATATATTTGATTTCTGTCTTAAATGAATGTGATGGAAAGAAGTTCTGTGAAATCATGCTAATGGAATTTTTGATGAGACACATTAATTACTTTATTTAAGTTTATATACAGCAGCAGGTCTGCAGTGCTCCCAGGGACCCCAATATGGAAGGCTCTGCAGTGCTGTCAGCAGTTTGAGTGCTTCAATTCTGCTTAGTTTCAACCCTGTCAAGAATGATGTAAGCATATTGTTTGCCTTTGTTGTGGCAAGTTTCATCCTTCAGCAAATTTTGTCAACTGAATATTTGTTTAGAGTCCTTGGCACCTCTGCTACATGTCATTCACATCCTACCAATTAAAATCACTGTTCTTTTGTTGTTATTAACATCAGCCTAGTATTGAGAGCTTACTGGTTATGAGTAAATTAACAGGATTGTAGGAATTAGGCATTCAGGCAATGAAATAGTCTAAGCTTTTACCTGAATGCAGTTTTTGATAATTGGTCTGTAAATTTACTAGAATTGATTACCATAACAAAAGTAATTAGTTAATTAATGTCATAATCAATCAGTCAATAAATGTTTATTTCAAATAACTAACTGATTCTGACAATTAATATAAATGGTTACATAATAATTCTGATTTCGAGACTTATGGTGACAAGCATAAATATCGCTGCTATTTTTTTCTTCATGTATCCAAAGTATGAGGCAGTTTAAGGGTTAATAATTTAATATAATCTTATGCTTTTCCATGTACTTGATTTGGCACTGATCTTCAAGCAAGAAGAGTAGGAAATACTGAGTGACCTATAGTCTAAGCTTTTTCTGTCTAAGATTCTGATTCTGTAGATTCAGTTTTTTCTACATTTAATTGCATTTTTCTAATTATGCATTTTGGACCTAAAATTAAACATGAAAATATCTTGTGAGCTTCTTAATTATGTAGCAGACATGATTAAAATACTCTGAGCTGAGGGTTTAGTCTTTCTATGTCAAACCATTGTTTTTTCAAGATATTTTGGTTTCAGTTATACTAAAAGATTAATTAAGGCCCAGGTAGTCTAGAATTTGAATTTGTCACAATGGCAATATTGTTGACTTCTTGGTTGTTATAAAACTCAGAATGGAATGTTATAATTTTCCATTAGCATTATATCCCACTCACATACTCAATTTAAAAGAAATTTCTTAACATAGGGTCAAGACTAGGGCTGTATAGACACCTATTGACCTTTACCCATTCATTTATTTGTAACATAATGTAAAATGGATGAGTATTCTTGGGGCAAACAGGAAAAGGGCTAATATGCCATTAATTTGACTGTTATAATGCTACTTTGTATGCTGTTTGCTTTGGGAAATAATAATCACAGTCAGAATAAGGAATTTAAAACGGTTGTCTTATTGTAATTTTAATTTTTGCTGTATAGCATGCTCTTTGGTTTTTGTAAAAAAATTCTTCTTCTGTTTATATATATATATATATATATGTGTGTGTGTGTGTGTGTGTGTATATATATATATATATATATATATATATGTATATATATGTATATATATATCATTGAATACTTCTTCAGGAAAGTACTCAATTTTGCTGTTGACAGCTCGGTCAGCATAAAAGACTTTGTTCCATATTAGCTTTGTTTGTGTTGCAGGTGCAGAAGATGAAAATGAAGATTTGGAAAATAGAGGCAACGGCCTCTATTATTATGAAATTCAGGGACTTCCAGAAGAAGATGAAGAACCTTATGATAGTTCAAGAAACAAACGAGTTAAATTCAGCGCTTCTCCTATTGTGGTATGTAGACATAGGGACATTGTATTATATTCTGACTTTAAAGCAAATTTTGAATAGAATCAAAAATATCTTTTATAATTTTTTTCTAGCCAGCATTAAAATGACTTGTTTGTGTCTTGGCCGCATGCTTATTTGAATGAATGAAACAAGTTTCAAATGTAAAGACTGTTGGCTGATCACACCAAAATGTGATTTATTTAAACATTCTCAACATAAAGATGGTTTATGTTGGTAGGTATCAGTGATTGGTGTTGAAATGTGCAGAACACGACAGATGCATGGTCATCTTTTGTAGCTTATTGTTGTTAAATCACCCTCTGGCAGAGTTGTGTTCTAATTTTAGTCAGTGAATGTATCATAGCCTGAAGTGACTACTAGTATTACATTATAATGTGGCTAAGCATGGTGATTTGCCATCTCTGATTGAGTATGAGAACTATCATTTTGCCACTTCTGCTTGCAAGGCACTGTTCTGTGTTTTCATGTGACTGTGTTGATGTGTCATTTGAGTCTGTCCAGACAGTGCATAAAGTCATTGCAATCAGGCTGTTAGTAATGTTTGTGTGGATGATTTGAAAGAAATAGTGACAGGCTGGTTCTTCTGTGTTCAGAATATTTTGAGAACTTAGATGTGAATCGTCAGCTATTGCAAAACAATAATGGCAGGTAGTACCAGAATTATGTCAATCTGTTTGAAGAAAATGCATTTCATCACATGACCTTAATTATAGCTGAGACATGGTGAGCTCTTGTCACTCAGTATACATATCTTTTAGGTTTATTCGACATATTCTGTGGAAGATTATGACCGGAAGAACGATGATGTTGATCCCATGGCGGCGTCAGCTGAATACGAGCTGGAAAAGCGAGTAGAAAAGATGGACTTGTTTGAAGTGGAACTTAACAAAGGTAAAAGCATTTAACCTGTTATTTAAAAAAAAAACAATTCTTAAATAATTTGTTTTGGTTAGATATCTGCTGATACATGATTGACATTATAAGTAGGCTTTAATTATGGTTACAGTGATGGGCAATAGGTAAATAATGTCGAAATTTTCAGTGTTTAAATATTGCTTCTTAATATAAATATCATCTGTGGGTCTGTCAATATTGGTGTATTGCAGCAAGTATTTAAGAAACTGATTAAATTTGAAACTGGAAGTGACTTTTGCTCTCACCAATCGACTATTATTATAAATTGTTATTTGTTAACTTACTTCAAGTGCACACATGCAGGAAAATATCACTTGTAAATTTATCATGGAAACCCTGTCCTGATATGGTGTTTGGTTGCTTGAAACATATATATGTATCATTTTTAGTATTGCTGACCAAACAAAAATTAGTAATTTTGTAGAAAATCTATGATTTTCTGGTTTTTCGAAATTCGTACCTCAAAATGACCATGTTTCCTCCTAATCACTTTAGTATTACAGTTGCAATATGGTGTTGTCATTGTGTATGATGTGTGACCATCATTTAGAATTTACAATGTGTAGAGTCCCAAGTTAAATAACAAAATAAGCAGCAGTTCTTGAAGATGCACTGCCCATCAGTTAAAGTGCTAATGCTTATAATATAATTTCTACACGATCTTAAAAGATTTGGAATCATTGGGGATTTCTTTTACTAGTATTAACTTTTCTGCGGTAAGAACTAAGAAATCATCTTTGATACCGAATTCGCTACATTTGTATTGTTGTTATCACTATCATCATCATTGCCACTTTTGATGTGTTTTTGTCATCATAATCATGATCAATTGATCATCCTTAGTATTGTAAACAAATAGCAATATTTAGAATTATAAACAAATAGCAATATTTAGAAGTGTTTTTGTGGCTCAGCCATTTCTATGTATGTAATTAGACTGTTGTGGTCATGAATAGTTGTTATTGTGGTCTGCTGAATAGGTGCTGAAGGACTGGGCTTGAGTATTATTGGAATGGGAGTAGGTGCTGACGCAGGACTCGAAAAGCTTGGCATCTTTATAAAGACCCTGACGGAAGGAGGAGCAGCTGCTAGGAATGGAAAGTACGATTGCACGCCATGATATTTTATTTTGCAAAATGTAGTTGTAGAAGAGATCAGCAACCTTTGGATAGTTTTGTGCCAAAGTTGGAGTTCTAATTTATTCAGTCAGTGTGCCAACTATCTATCTGTGGTGGCTAGAGTGTCATAGATAAACTAAACACAGTAAGCGGTTTAGGGAGAAGTTTAGATGTTAGGACAGGGTTGTCCAGCCTGTACAGCTCTTGGAGCCTTGTTACACCTACATTACTGGGTGGCCCACTGCACCAAAACAGTTGGACAGCCCTGTGTTAGAACACTCTCTAATTTAACGTCTGAAACTGGTTTATTGGCCCATAAACTATCAATGCAGTGACTGGTATGCCAAAAGTTGCCGATGCCTGATTTATAGCATAACGTGTGCTAAGGATGTTTTTATATTTCTGACAGAGGTGAAAAAATGACTTGGTTTGTGAATTTTGTGAGACTTTTGTATAATTCACTTAATCCTTATTTATCAGATTACTATACTGTAGGAATTTGTGTCTTGTGGCAGTTGACAGATATTCTTTACTCATTACTGTTATGACTAGGAATTGTTGCTTACCAAGCAGTTGATGACTTGGCCCAGTGGAATATCCTGTTTGGCTATTTTCAGAAGACAGTTGTTGTGACCTGTGACATCTGAGTACTGTGTGTGACACCTGTGACATTTGGTACTATTTGTCATGTTCTGGTGAAAGGTCTAAGCTGGTCTCTGCTAGTGATGTACAGAGAGAGTAGTGCAGGTCAAACAAGAACTTGATCTGTACTGGCTTTGTTTTAAGTGACTAAGATGTGAACACAGTTTTAAGAAAGGATTTGTTTGTTTTTACAAGTTTAATTACAAGTTTAGTTTGCAGAGAGACATCCTGGATTTTTAAAATGCATGCTGTCATTATTTTTTTGCCTTTGTTATTTTTCTGCCTGTTGTGATGCTGGCTCTGTAGAGATGATGTTTTAGCAAGAAGAATTTCTTATTGTTTTTAAATCTTTGTGCAGAATTCAGGTCAATGATCAGATTATAGAAGTTGATGGTAAAAGCCTGGTTGGCGTCACTCAAGCTTATGCTGCTTCTGTCCTTCGAAATACATTTGGCAAAGTGAAGTGAGGATTGCCTAATTATCAATATGATTAAGTGATAATTTGTTGATGGCAAATGTAAAATGTAGACGGAATTGCAATGTCTGCAGTATTCCAATTTTTGCAGTTAACTTAATTTACTTAGTAAGTTGATTAGAACTCTTGTTTGTTGTGAGTTTATTGAATAAGTAATTGGACTAAAGAATTTCTAAATTGTCTTTTTATTGTGTATTTCTTATAAGTTCAGGTAATGCTAAACTCATGTTTTTGTGTGGTCTTATAATTTGAGTGACCACAAAGTTAGTTTTGGGGTAGGTGACATTTTATCTCAGGAGATGTATTAGTAGTACACTTGTGACTGATGCAATGTTCACAAGTTGCATTTTGTAGTAGATTAGGTCTGATTTCTGTATATACAGTCAAATTGCTTCGTTGAAAATAGTCAAATGTTTGTATTAGGTGAAGATAAATGAAGGTTGGCATTAACAATTATTGAATCACATGCTTTGAGTCACAATGCCTGCAACACTGAAAATAATATTATGTTAAGAGAGATAAATAGATTATGCTTTCCAGAAAAGCTTAATTTTTCAGCTGTCCATTGCATTGTCATTGCTGTTTTCTTTTTGCTTTTGCTGGTTTTGATTGATGGCTCATTCTTTATTAAAAGAGTGAATGTCGAGTCGAATTCATTTTTCTTCAGAATTTCGGTGCCGTGCTCAAACTTGCAGTAGATTGTTTTAACTCGACAGGTTTGTGATTGACCTGTTTTAACTCGACAGGTTTGTGATTGGTCGAGAAAAGGATCCATCGAATAGCGAAGTTGCTCGACTGATACAGCAGTCACTGGAGCAAGACAGACTTCGTGCAGAACTGGAAGAGATTAGGAAGCAGACGGCATGGAATCCATCGCCTACGGAGGATGATGTCGACTCAGATCAGGACATTTTTAGAACCTCTGGAGTCAGTTGTGATTTCCTGTTTACTATAAATGTTATGGGGCTAGACTGCATTGAAGTATTGACCATGTTTGATCTGTGATTGCTCTTAATAACTTGTTTGATAGAAGGGCTGTGGGGGGTATTATTGCCTTGACTGCACACAGTAAGATAAAATGGAAGTGTTTTTTGCCTTTACTTCAACAGATTTCTGGCATTGGCTGTAGTTAATTAACTCACTTGTAAAAAGTTAATTTATAATTTTTAATTCCTGAGAAAATTATTTGTTGTCTTGCTTTTTGATTAATCAGTGCATTGAGTGTCAAAATTTCAATTTGTAGGAGAAAGTTTTGTTAAGGTCAAATGTACTACACGTGAAAACAATTAAGCCTTGACCTTCAAAATTATTTACTTAAGAGTGGATTTTACCAGAATTTGAATTGAATAGGGATGCTAGCTTGATGATATAGCATCTTGATTTAAATGCCTGTAGCTCAACAATGCAAATATTTAGTTTTAGTTTTAATGCCTATTGTAAGCATTTTGAAAGTTTAGTTACAACCATTGGTGTGCATAGTGTTTTCATTGCTTATGGTATTGCCGTGGTATTTAAGTTGATTTGAATTTTATTTAATAGCCACCTGGCTTACCTTCATCACTTCCTCCTAATCGATCTGGAGAAAGTCACCGAGATAGTTCTGGGGAAAATGATCTTGACGCAAAAGTACTGTATATTCAACTGCTAGAGGTAACTAAAGAAAATATCGGCATTTTAAAATGTATGCTGCCATTTCTTCAGTCATGTTTTTCTGCCTTTGATATCTTTTCTGCCTGTCTAGTAGCAGCATTTCACTAAAACAGGTTTATGCCTCTGAATGCTTTTTTGTCATAAGTCCCTCGGGAACTAAGTACCGAGGGCCAGAAAAACACATATGTGTGTATAAATAATAATACCCGGTATATATATTAGGGCTGGTGACGATTAAAATTTTCTTGCTCAATTAAACGGAAATTTTTTAATCGATTAATCTATTAATTTTGATTAAAATAATAACATAAAACTTTTAGCTGATCTCCTTGCATTGCAACTCTGCATAGGTCCTATTGTCTACTTTTCCGTCTGCAGTTAGCTTAAAAACAAAACAAAAGTGCTTGCTCATCTCTCCCCTTGAATGCCTAACTGCAGCATTGCTTTCATTACTTGCCATTGTTGTCTGAACGAAATAGAAACATAGTAAGCTAAGTAGATATTCAAGTAAATAAGTTACAAAAATATTGAGATTTAATAGAAAAATTATTCGATTAAAGAAAATTTAATCGATTAAAGAAAATTTAACGATTAATTGATTAATTAATCGTTAATATCTGCATAATATCTGCAGCCCTTATATATATATATATATATATATATATATATATATATATATATATATATATATATATATATATATATATATATATATATATATATATATATATTGCCTTTTTGACGAGTGATAAAAATAAAAAGATAAATTTGACTGATATTGTATCTTGCTTATGAGCATTATAGGGTCATTTTAATTTCATTTGTTAACTGTTTTTAGGCTCAGCATAAAATTGCATGTTTGGAAGATGATCTTGTGCGAGTAAATGAAATGGTAAGACTTTATTCCAGACTTAGATCTAGCAGCATTATTTCACTAAAACAGGGTGATGGAGTGCTTGTTTGGTTTGCACTACAGTTTTTAATTGTGAATGGTTTAAATTAGTTCAGGCATTAATTTTCAGCTGTCAAAGAAAATGGACTAAAATTGACCTTTACATTGCTAAACAATTGTGTAGTTATTTGGTTACAAAATATATATAAATAGCAATTTATTCATAGATATACGTGTACACACGTACACACACACACATATATATATATATATATATATTCTTATTATTTTGCTTATATTTCAAGCAATTGATGTCTAATTTTTCAAGAAATGTTTAATACTTGCTGCTAAGGGTCATGAAATATGTAATTGCTAGCTGGTAGTGTTTTTCCTGATCAAACATGACAGAAAGCAAATCTTATTTTAGATGGTTCTTGACCTTAACATTGCCTATTGGTCTGTTCAAAACTCGTCTCTGCACTTTGTCATCTACCTCCCCAATACCCTAGCCAGTAATGGGTTATCTGAATGAAATTGGACAGGGCAGGCTCGCAAGTCATTGTTAAACGAATCAGACAGTTATAGTGTTATGGATGAGCACAAGTACACACGTGCGTGCATGTGCACACACACACACGTAGTTATAAAACTATATATAAGATGTCAGTTGCATCTTGTTCGACATGCTGGTTACTGTCCAAGGCAACTCGTGCACACAATGTATACGCTTTGAATGTTTGTTGCAGGCTCTTCGACAGCATTTACATCATATTTTTTCATCGCTTTCATTGTATCTTTTGTAAGCCTGTTATAATTTTGCAATCAGACATTGCGTCTTACAGTTCAAGCGTTTTTATGGCTGTGCCACTGTACTTAGTTTGCTCTAAATCAGCGGTTCTCAACCTTTATAGTGCCGCGACCCTTTTAATTCAATTCCCCATTATGTGGCGACCCCCCAACGGTAAAATTATTTTCGTTCGCAATGTAAGCTGCTAAAAATAATAATGCTACGACAATCAAAATGTTCGAAATCGTTATTATTTAATTGTCTCCAAGTCTATCCTCGAATGACAATATCTATAATATTAAGATCGTTATCTGTATGTCTGTTACCTTCAAGCGTTCTGATTGGTTGACTATTGCTAGACGGTTTAGACTGTTTAGTCCTTACGTCGCGATGCGTTGGTGGGCGAGCGTTGACTATTGCTAGACGGTTTAGACCGTTTAGTCCTTACGTCGCGATGCGTTCGTGGGCGAGCGTTGACTATTGGTAGACGGTTTAGACCGTTTAGTCCTTCGTCGCGATCGTTGGTGGGCGATGTTCGAAGATGACGCGTTGCTATTGGTAACAATTGTTCGTAGAATCGTAGTTTAACACGGTCGGCTGGGCGTGCGACGACGTTGCTATTGGTAACAATTGTTCGCAGCCTGGTTGTGCAATTTTAACGTACATTTTAACGTACACAAAAAATACGTGTACAGCGTCACAAATGGCCACAGTTGCGTGATTTTAACGTACATAGGCCTAATTATTACGTGGCGCAGAGCTTGGCTAGGTGGCGATCCTTGAAATGTTGTTCAGCATGAATTCAATGATTGGGTATTAGGTATAGGTATTGGATTAGTATTATCCTGCACTGCGAGCGGAGCGAAGCGAGCGCGAGCGAAGCGAGCCTCTTTCTAGTTATTATAGTAAAACAACTAGTACGTCGTAACTACCACTGAGGAAATTTTGTACAATAACAAGAAAAGAGACAATCCCATATTTCTGATGGTCTCGGGATATTTCTGATGGTCTCGGGCGACCCCTGGCAAATCGTCATTCGACCCCTGTGGGGGTCGCGACCCACAGGTTGAGAACCGCTGCTCTAAATTGTTCCTAATGGATGCTCTGCTATGCCAGAGTTGGGCTTAGGTTTGCAGGCATTGATTGTAATTAAGATAAGGGAACATTTAGGTGATAGTTTCTAACAGTATGATGATTAAATAAAAGCATTTGTTGTTTAAGACTGTTATCTTTGGTTCCAACTTCCTCCCATCTTGTCAGTTTTATACATTGTGGAATTTTGGATGGTTTGACAATTAAAGGAAGAACAACAAAGATTGCTCTGTCAAGTTATTTAGTTCTCTTTCAAATGAGTTTGATGATTTTATTTGAAATGATTGAACATATTTATGATTCAGTTTGGCGGCAACGTATCTGCTGGTATTTCGGATCACTCAAACAAAACTCTGTCGAAGCAGTTTAAAGAGATGGAGAATGCTTTGTTCATGGCTAAGAAAGAAAGCCAACAGTACGAGGTCTGAAGCACAAGCTTGATTTATCCTAAGCATCTATATTTCTATATTATTGTTCTTTCTGCTTGTCTTATGGTCTTTTCTGATAATAACATGCTTCAAGACTTGGTTGTTGGACTTTGGCTACGATCTCTCTCTCTCACACACACATACACACATATATATATATATATCCTACATGATCACTTTGCCATGTCCTTTCTTATTTGTTGGGCTCCAGTGCCATCTGCAAATTGCCTCAGTAAGTTTTTAATAAATATTCCTTCCATATTCCTTCCATATCATGTTCATTTTCATGAATGTTTTTTTCAATGCTGCTTTTATCCAAACCTTGATTCTCTTCATTGTGATGTGTTGAGGGTTAATTGGGCATTAATTGTAGCATTTCAAGGGTTGGTGCAAATAATGCTGTGTTCTGTAATATCCACTGTCATTGTTAGTACTGTCTATGTGCTCAGAACACCTTACATAATTTTAATGCTGGACTGTTTAGATGAATAGGCTACTTAATAGATGGGTTTTTCTGTGATCTTAACCTTTTGCTGAAATTAAGTGTTGGTATTGTTTATAAGTACCTTGTTAGTCTGTCTTGTTCATTTTGACTGTGTGGAGCTCTGTTCTCTTTTTGCTGTGTTCAGATGAATATTGCTTTCAACTGAATTTAATAAGTATGCTTAATATAAATTTTCTCTGTTCTTATAAAATTGTTGATTTTGTTACTGTAAATGAATTGTTTGAGAAGCAATATTATGAGTATTTATAAAAGTAATTCCTATACTAATGTTGAAGATGCTATTGTAAAATACATGGTCACATAGAGGCCACTAGTTAGCATGGGCTTATTAGAACTGTCCTGGTGGGTGAATGCTCTCTGTCTGGAGACTAATCACATTGCTTGCTTTCTTGCCTCTTTTTCTGACCTTTCACCTTCTCTCCCTCACCATTTTTTACCTTCTGCTTCTAGCTTTTTTTGCACTTTCTATCCCCAACTTTTCTTTACTGCCTTAAAGCACTGCTTCAATGTTTCTTGCTCAGTTTCCAATGTCATTGTTTATTTATCGGTTTACTTGTGTGGATTATGTTAAACAGTTAAAGCATTGTCAGCTCGTATGTTCTTGTTCATTCTGCTAGTCAGCTTTAAATGTCATTTTAATTGGATGCATTTGCATTTTATGTATATTTCTATCTCTAAGTCATGTTTTTTGCTGTTATCAGTTCTAGTATATATGATAGTAATAAACATTGTGATTTATTGCCAAAATTAGCATAAGAATATGTTTGATCAAAATATTTTGAATAAAAGATATAGTGGTTCTTTTGGCTTTAATTACGTTATTTCACTGCAGTCTAATTCTTGGATATTTTGCGGTCAGGCTGAGTTAAATGACAGTCGTCGACATATGACTGAACTTGAATCTTCGCTTCGAGCAAAACTCGTTCATCTTGAAGAAGAGTGCCGCAAGACAAGGGATGAAATTCATATCTACAAACAGAGGTATTTATATATGAAATTAATCTGGTCATTGGTCTTAAATAATGCTGACCATATTTTAGTGGTGGGCCTATGCATACCGATGGTGTTTATAGTATTACTGCCTGTGTGCTCTCATCCAGGACCTGCGGAATCCTACAGCAGCCAATGACAAAGTTTTGCTTTTTGTGCATTGGCGGCCTTAGCCAATTATATATGATATCTTGATCATGTGACTTTAACAATTGGTGGCATTTTAAAAATTGAAGTTTCCTAGAATTTTCAAGGCTTGATCATGTCCTTGTTTAGGTGCAGGCTTTGAGTAGCCCACAGCTAGCAGATTGGAACCATTTCTTTTGTTTCCATTATGGAGTTACCATTTTACTTGATACAGTGTTCTCTACTTAACAGCCATCTTCGTTTAGCTGTATTTCTCTTAGCTGCAATTTTTACTTTACTGCATCATCATTAATAGTCTGAAGTATGTAGGATATTGGCCAACTACCGACTTAGGATTCAGTGTACTGACTAGCATGAAACGTGTCATTGAGTATAATTTTAGGCCAAATTCGCTTAGCTTCAATCTCTGCCTACCTGCAATTTGACCTTCAACCCTGAGGCATCGCAGTTTAGCGAGTTGTACTGTATTTGGTTGATGAAGCATCAATGAACATCTTGTCTAAATTTTGTACCTTTGGTGATCTTTGATGTATTATGTTATAGAATTGTTAGCATTAATTTGTTTTTCTTGTTTGCTTGATATATGCTTTTGCTACAGTCATCTACAACCATAGCTAACCAAATCAGAAAGTGTATATTTGATATTTGCTGGTGAATTGGATTAACGAATTTATCAGAAATGCCATTGAGAATTGTTTGGCTCTGGTTATATAGTGTTGTGCTTGTTGTTATTGTAGAGAAGAAAAGCATTTGAAAGAACGTGAGGCATTATTAAAATGCCATCAGGAAAGTGAGCAGAACTTTGTTGTGATGGTGCGATCTCTCCAGCAAAGGGTTAGGAAATGTGCATTGCCAAAATTATATACTTTAAATATGCATTAATATTAGAAGTGAGATTTGATGTAGTTTTAGAAGTCAAGTCTTTCATCTGTTTAACCAAAATAATTATTATTAATTAGTGCTGTTCAACGAGTAATTTATTTAATCACGATTAATCATGTGATGAAAATTATTAATCGCGATTAATCGCATTTTCTTTAGCAACGTTATTCTGGTCCCAGAGTAGAAATTAAATTGAAATGAACAATTCACCAGTTGTAGAACAGACTTTCAGAATTTCAACTATAGTGACCATGCATAACATTATATAGCACATGCATCATCCATTACAGCCAACTTTAAGCAAAAACTCATGTTGTCATCACTTTCAAGCTCAGTTTTTTTAAAGTTTCTTTAGAGAAATATTAGGCGATTAATTTTGATGTGATTAATTTTTTTAATCTTGATTAAAAAAATTATTCGCGATTAACACGTTAATTGCTCATTAATCGCGATTAAAGGACAGCACTATTATTAATGAATCTGTGTTTTCATTCTTTGAAAATGGCTCAAGCGCATGTACTGTGGTGTCTGTCATGTAGGTGGCTTTGCTTGAGAATAACGTTGGCTCTACATTAACTGATCGAAAAAACCTGGAAACGTTGGACAAAACTTCAGCCAGATCAGCAACTGACATGATGGGTAGCAGAACAAAAATCGGAAGTAAAGAATCTGGTGGTTTGGGAGCATTTTCAGTAAGTCATCCAATTTTATGTACACTCAAGTCTGCAAAGAATTGTTGAAATTTACATAATTGGAATTGCTGGATTATTCAAAATTGAAAACACAAATTTTAGCTCAATTATGAATATTAGTAAAATTTAATTAATTTTCCAATTATGAATATTAGTAAATTTAATTAATTTTTCTCGTGAATGGTTTGTTGTTTTTTCTGTAGAATTTTCTGACAATTTGCATTAACCCTTTTACCGTGGACCCTGACTATATCTGTCCATTTTACATTGAGTTACTGTTAAATGCACGGTAAAGGGGTTAAGACGTATCTACGGTAGAAGTCTCAAAACACTTGTACATGCTCTATGAGCAGTTCTGTTTTTTAGTTATTACTTTTCAATTCAGTTACTTTGTACTGACATGATGTATAACATTCATTTATTTTGTGTGATAGAGCACACCTGAAGAGAATGGACAAAATGAAAGTGATGGTGTTAGGTAAGATTTATTTTGTTGTCTCAGTTTTTTTCCTGTTTTTTATAAGAGCACAATTGCTTATGTGACTTGCTATAATGTCAGTGTATATGATTTCTTCTCAGTTTCATAGACAATTAATTTTTCATTTTTTGAGAATTAATATTATTTCATGTTTGAAAATGTGAAGTTCAGAAGCTGGTTGTAAATCTCATATACTGATTTTAGTGGAAATGCATTTTGCCTTTTATATTTTTTGCATTTGGCATAGAAGTTAGGCATTGATTTGTTTGTTTTGGGTGTCTGTTTGAATGTTTTATAGTCATTTAATTTGGAATTTATGCCATGTGATTGTATGGGGCAATGATTTTTCAGAGCAGCTTCAGTGTCTTTTTTTAAGCTTAGATTTTGCCATGCTTACCACAAGGCACAGTATATTCAACTGTTTCATGAACGGCAATTTAAATAACTGGATTAAAGTTAATAATTCATAGCAATGGTTTCATCAAACAGTTTGACACCATTTGATGTTAAGTGTTGAATTTAGGACAGTGCAGCTTTGCATTAATTTTGCTATTTTGCTTGAATTGGTAATTCCTTCAAAATGCATATTCAATTTAAGATATATGATCAAGGGAAATTATCTTTATTAGTTATCTATTATAGCAATTCATTTAACAATATAGCAAAACCATATATTATGCAAATAGAAACTTAAGTTAATGATAAAAGTTTTGTTTCTTTGTTATATGAAAAATTTAATCATCTGGCTGTTATTAGTGCCATTTGTTTAATTATTAAAGTCAATACTTTCCAAATACAAGACAGTATTTGGCTAAAGTTTTGAAAATTTAGTTGTTGCGATCAAATTGGTAATTCTGAAATTATTGAAGGCACGCTTGTTAGCTATAAATCAGCATCATATTTTTGTAATTGGTTGCAAACCATATTTTGATTTGCTAAAAATCTTCACCTTGTTTTCTTGTTTATTTCTGATGTTGTACTTGGAGTGTTCAGTTCTGTTTGATTTTCTTTTTGTGTTTGTATATTTATTTCTAATGTGAGGCAATTTTATATTAAATTTCTTCTGCTGACATTGAATTAAAGCTGTTAAATTTCCAGGACGTTGTGTCATTTAGCGATCGATGATTACGATGATGCTGAATTTAGACGTTTCAAAGAAAATGCACTCAGTATATTTGATCAGCCAAGTGAAATTAGCGTGATATTTGAAAGTGATGAATCTGCGGAGAAAGGTGAAAATCCACATAGTGTGTCATCCAGTTTTGTAGAGGATGATGTCTACTTTGAGAGCAATGATCAATTGAGTACAAAAACAGAGGCCAGCAGTATAGTTCAGTCATCAGAGAGTGGAGGCAGGGGTTTTCGTAATTTCTTGAATAAGATTTTTAGAACCAGCAAAAGGGAAAGGCTGTATGACAAGGCTGATAGAAAAGAGTGTTCTAAGAAAAGTGGAGGGCCAGGTAACAATCGATATCACAGGTCAGCAAGTGCTGATGAACTTGATGACAGAAAGTGCAAAAGTTTGTCGTTAACGTACCTGCATAAACAGCAGCACAAGAATGAGTCAACTTCACCAATTCAGAGTCAAAGACGGTTGTCAGAAAGTTCTTTACTTCATTCCACGCTTCCCACAAAGTGCTCTGGAAGCTCTGTTGATTGCAGAGGACTCTTGTTACATGCATCTAAGCAGGGCAGGTGAGTTGGTACTAATGCTCAGACAGTGAGCACTGTCTGCTGTTGTCATGTGCATGTTTGCGTCCAAGATTGAACAGTCTTGAACATTGAATAAGGTCTTGCATTAAAAATTAAGGTCGGTCATGTTGTAAATGAATTGGACTTGAACAGTCAGTTTGCTTTGCTACGTTAGCAGTAAGGAATGACCGGAAACTATTCCATCCGCCATGTTGTTTCTTAACTTTTGGCACGGTGCTGTGCGGTAATTTTGAGTGTGAAAGTGGCATTATTGCAAATCAGCTCAAAGACTAAAGAGACAGATGTTTTTTTACAATTATGTATAAGCAAATGACTATATACACAATTTCTCTTCTTGGAATGGAATGATTATTAAGGCATGCATGATTTTTTCATAATCATATAGCTCTGCTATTTTGATGCTTCATTTATGGTCTGATAATACAGGCAGCTTATGACATTTTTGGCTGTACCAAATTGTGCCTTTAACCGTGTGACCTAATTATGAAGTAGAAATGCTGCTCTGCCAAATGTGGTTCATAAAATGAATAGTAAGTGTGTGCCATTGTGCGAATGTAATTTTAATAGTGGTGTGAGAAATGTGGAAATGGAATAAAAATCTTGGAAAATTGCATTCAAAATCTTGTCCCAGATTTTGATGTCAGAAACCAAAACAAAAGCGAGTACCTGGTCATAAAATTTTGGTGTTTTTTGAAATAGAATTTAGCTTACAATATTTGAATTTGCTAATGTTTTTGACCATACGTTGATTATATTTAGCGGACGTGATTAGATTATTCTCAATATTTAATCCAAATTGAAACCAAATATTTGGTGCAGCTTTAATGTATGTATTAACAAATTAATATTATCATGCCTGTTAGTTTTTTAGTATAAGTTATTTATTTTTGTCTTGAATTTACTTGTTAGAAATTTTATGCAATGCGCGGGTCTCTAACAGATTTATTTAGAGCTACCATATAAGTTTGAATGACAAGAATCTGCTATTGTCACTGACTGAAAATTGTATTCTTTGAAAATCTGTTTTAACATGCTTATGCTGAGATTTGAACTGAAGCAGATATGTCTCTATGTTTATGATTGCAGGTATACATGTATTTACATTACTGGCATTTAAAATTATTGGACTGCTTTGTGCATCTCCAAATGCTCTTTTGAAGATAATTTTATATGCTTTGATATTTTTGTCGATTGTATTGTAATTATATTTTGTGTGCCTTGTAGGCTTTGTGCAGTGAAAACTTTTCATCTATTTTGATAATTTTAGGCAGATAAATATGATTTTTTAAAAAATACTTTAAAAAGTAGACTTATTATTTGCTTGCTTTTGACCAGAACATATAAACTGTGTTTGCCATAGCAAATTTCAGTCAAAATGATATGTTGAAATTGAGTTCATGTTCTGTTGAGGATTCATATTTCTATAATTTGTAAGCATATCAATTTCTTTCTGCAAAGAGGAGGTTTAGATTGTCAAAAGGATCCATTAATATTCAGTTTTTTTATCATTATTGGTATTGAAAAAGTGCATTGATCTTTTTGTTGATGTTGTGCAGTTTTATACTGCTTTAAGTTAATGTAATTTTGCTTTTAGTGAGGAGGATCTTGAATCTGATACATCAAGTACGTCAAAGACTTCTTTTGATCCTAGCCAGCCAAGCTTCTTGCAGCATGGATCAGAAATTTCCTCTCTTTTAAGTGATGTCCATGCTTCAAGCAAAACTCAAAATCATGGTATGTTAATTTTACATGGTTTATGTGTGATAACTGCAATAATGATTTGAGACTGAACAAAATCTTGAGAAAAGAACGACTCAGAAGCTAAAGAGGCTACAGATTAGAGAACAAGAGAACGTGAAATTGATATTATTGCTATGAAGTAAAGTGGACTTCTCACTGTCTCAGTACTACTTTTTATGATTTGTGCTAAGAAAAAATTAAATTTGCAGTGCTGGTTGTATTTGCTATGCATTTTGCACAGTAAATATACCTTTTCTCTAACTGACGGACTGTTTTTAAAAACTGGATTCAGGTCAGGTCTTCGTGCTCCAGCTGTGTCCAGCTATTGACTTCTCCATGACATCTCTCCAAAGTTCTCTGTCCTTTGCTATTTCTTCCAAAGTCATTCGATGTCTTCCATCAGTTTTTCCATTGAGGTTCATCCCTGCCATGTGCAGATCCTCTTCCAAACCGTCCACCCATCATCTTTTAGGTCTTCCTTTAGATCTTCTCCCCTCAGGTTTGTAGTTGAAAATTCGTTTTGGGTTTCTTATTTCTTCCATTCTGAGTATGTGTCCAGTCCATTTCATTCTTCTTTTTCTGATAACTTCCACGATGCTCGGTTGCAGTGACTCTCCAACTTCTTCATTTGTTATATGTTCTTTGTATCCAATCCTTAGTATTCTTCTTAACCATTTATTTTCTGGATTGTTAGATGCCAAATCTAGTTCAACTGGTAAAAGTGGAGATGGTGTTGTTCTGATATCACGTGTTGCCATCCCAAATGACTTTAGTGAAGCAGATGCCGTCAACAGTGTTCATAGTAAAGGTGTGAATGGATTATTAATAATTTGACTTTGGCTTTTGTTTAAATATTGGTTTATTTTGCACTGGAGAACAGATTTTGGCTTCATTTTTAAAATATAAAATGTCTAATTGCATGTGATAACAGGCTAACATAGGGACTCGTGCATATCTACTTTGCTATCTGTGGAAAACTTTAAATGGTGTTACCTTAACTGTAATTTTGAATATTTGCTTGTAGGTTTGTTTCTCACAGCAGATGAAGTAAGCCCTGATTTTGTTTGTAAATGAACTTAGTTGGATAAAATTGGTACTGCATAGTTATGCTTGTACCATATCTGTGTTATGGCATAGATACTATGGTTGAAAATATCTGTTAATGAAGTTTACCTGCACATATCTTTAGTCAAGATTTTTGTTAGAATTGTAGTTATCCTTCTAGGTTAAATTAATTCCATATGCTGTCTTATGTGGCATTTAGTTAAACAACCTGTATTCAACGCCAATCTCGGAATGGAATACTCAGATGGTGATTCAGTGGCTGACATCTCAAAAACTTGAAATTTATTCAAATGAATTCAGTGCCAAGCGAATCAGTGGTTCAGAGTTGCTTCAGTTGGACTCCAATCAGCTTAAGGTATGGTTTTTGTTATCTACGTTTGTCGAACCTTTCTTTTTCAGTATAAACGTTCTCAATGGTCTACTGGTTATTGCTGCATTTTGAATCATTATCTAGATTTATTGTGCTGAATTCATATGAATTTTCAGCACTACATATTAAAATTTAGTTAATTTCATAATGGAAGCAGAGACTGTAGATCGCATGCTTATTCTTTGAATAAGAACCCTGGAAACAGAATCATTTATGCAGGATGATCTCTGCACAATCTACTAATCAATTGCTTTGATTCCTAGTTTGGATGTAAACATGGTCTGCACTCTGCAATTACAGCACAGTACTGTTAGATGTTATGCAGTAGCCTATTTTTTTATTAATTTTTCATTCAGTCACTTGGGGTTTCTACAAAGGATCGGGATCTGTTCAGAAAACGTCTAAAAGAAATGAGGTCAGCTTTTGACAGCGAAAAGAAACAGCAGGACAAAGAGCAGAAAACCAGAGAACGTCTTGAGAAACAGGCCCGAAAGAAATAGGCTGAAAGCCCACACAGGTGGCCTGATCAGTTATTGATGAAGGCTAGCTAGGAAATGCTGATATTTTTTTCTTGGATTGCTAAGTTTAATAAATGGATCTTGATCATTAGAACGACACTGTGCTTGACATAGGTGAAGCTAAGTGTTTATTTAGTAAGCTTAGTAATTGCTTTAGATATTTTATAATAATTGTTTAATTGAGACTGAAAAGATTGGTGCTGACCAGGCTAGTTTCATCAAGACTGGTCTTGTAGACAGCTTCAATATTAAACGAAGACTTATTGAACACTTTATTATGCACTCATATATATATATATATATATATATATATATATATATATATATATATATATATATATATATATATATATATTAATTTTGATATAAGATGCAGGTATTATGGGCTGTATTAGGAAGTTTTGTTTATTGATTATGATATTACTTCAGCATAACTGTTGCAGGTGCATTTTTGGATTGCAAATCTGAAGTTATGAAGTTAAATTTAGTGTTTCGTAGGTATAGAATTATTTGATTTTTGATGTTCTCAGTGACATTTATTGTTTTAGTGGACCGGTATTAGGCTGTTTTTATGGGTTTCTTTCTTATGTTTTCTGTTTTGACTTGAAGTTCTGTAGATTAGCCATTGATAAAGTAATTTTGATTTTCATTAGACATTACATTTATTAAGAAGAAAATTTTATTAGACATTTATGGTTTGTGTTACATTATTTAAATTTTCTGATCTTAATTCTTTGTTTCAATTTCAATTATGTTGTTTACAGCAGAATTGAAAGTGAATGTACTTACTGTCTGTCACAGCAATAAATGTAAGAAACTTAAATATCAAACTTTCGTTTATCAAATTATAGTGTCTTTATAGGTTTCTTGAAGCTAAATGAGGAGAACTGCTTTCATGTTGGCAAAGCCTGCAACACTAGAAGTTGATATATCCATATAACATAGGGAAATATTTTGTATGAGATACAATATTTGAATTATGATCTTAATGGGCTTTTATGGTTAATACTATATATATATATATATATATATATATATATATATATATATATATATATATATATATATATATATATATATATATATATATATATATATATTGATAGCTGATTTTGCTTTGAATTTAATGGTTTTTGTTTCACATATATGATATAACTTTTAAATATTTTTGGGTGACATCTATATTTTATCATGTTGATATGTAATAAAGGAACTTGCTACTGTAGTATACTAGATGATTGTGAATTTCTACAAATTGAGCCTCAATGTTGAATACTTGTTTGGTTATCAAGAGTGTGCATTCATTGTTGGCTTAAAATTTAATCATTACATTCGTTAGTACATATTGCCATATTTTTGTCACTTCCATCTGCGTTGGAATAACTCTTGTTCTGTATTTTGATCAGTTAAACATTTTTCCAATATATACTGGTAGTTCACTTCAACTGTTTGTCAAAATCTCTTTTTGTATTGCAAGTGTGTAAGATTTATATGTTTGAAGGTTTCATTGCTTTGCAGGAAACCTAATAAGAGATGTAACTTAGTCAGAATACATAATTTTGTGTGACAAGACTGAAAATCATGAGAGCAATCATCAGTACTTGTTACACTTCTGGCCTGAAAACTTATGTTGTTCATTGGTCACTACCTTTATTAAAATAGATTAGCGTAAAATGAGCTGTGCTGGGTATAAATTGTCATCTGATGCATTTCAGTGCTTAGGAGGGCATTTGCTCGTACGTGCTCTTGCATAGATGCACTTCACTCACATGCACATGTAGCATTTTGCTACTGTTTAGAACGATATAACTCGGTCTTGAATTGCATTCAGGTAGCAGCTCTACCAGCATTCCCTAGCAGCCTTCTCTGCAGTTTTCTATCATGAGTGTAATGCATCTCTTTGATCTGAATTTAATCATATCTTTATTTATTGTTTCCATCAATAAAGCTGTCCACTCAGTTGTTGCCTTCAATGTTCAATGATATGCAGCTCTTCATCCAGAATTCAGACTTTTTCTCTTTTATCATGTCTAAACCATCTTGTTCTCTTTCTTCCTACAATATCTGTGATATATTATTCCATCTGTGATCTAGTATTCCAAACTTATATTCCAAAATGTTACCTCTGGTCACTTCTGGTTATTCTTTTTCAGGCTCTTTTCACAATTATTGTCCTCAAGTTGTTCTGTCAAATACTCTTTTGGCTTGGCCATATTTCACTACCAATGATCATTTGCCTTTCCACGCAAGTGTAGCGTTGATGTTATACAAATCTCTATTGCACAGTTTGAGTGTCAGTTCACTGAATTTAATCCAAGCAGTTTTATACGAGTCAACATCGCTAGTTTGGCACCGGCGTCATTGCACAACACGTCTTCAAGATAATATAGCTGTGCAGTGCATCCAGTGTTACTCCAGTCATTGTCAGTGGTCTGGTGAAGACATCTTGCTCTTTCTTCCATTCAAATTATAAAAGCAGCAAGTATATGTCATGCATTATATGTATTTTGAGGGATTTCTAGGTACACAACCAGATGAGTTCATGTAATTTTGATGCATTCTCATATGTTCTGTGTATAAATGTGTAAATAGTTATTTATTATTTTCCAGTGTGAATCGCAGTTCTCTAGCTGAATACTATTATTCATTTCTATTTTCATATAAAAAAGTAATAAATGACTTCTTCATTTTTTACTTTTCAGATTTTCTGAAAGCAGACTAAAATTTAGTTGCGTTGTATTACTGAAATTTGGTTCCACGTATAATTGCACTAATTTTATACTCAAATTTTCAGTTCTTTTTGAATTAAAGCTGGATTTCCAATTAATATTCATGAAATGCATATAAATGAATGTGTTAAAATTGAGTGAACTGTAATTTTTTCTGTTGATATTTTGTTAAAATACAATGAATGTGAGCGTATCTTATGGACATTACGAGATTTTAAGAAGTGGCCTTGTGCACTTTTATCAGCTGCAAATGTATGAAGTTGAACACTTTGGAAAAATTTCTTGTGCCATCAGCTTACTTTGTCTACTGTTCATTGTCATGCCTAAGAATGATTCACCAGAAGGTATAAAATGTGGAATAATTGTTAGAGGGACACTATTCACACATTTGTGTTCACAGCATGCACATGTATTAGAAATGAAATCCACTTGTGCTGTTGGGATTCATCAGAAGAATTTTCGACTGATAATTCTTAGAATAAATTCAGTCAATCCTATTATACTAATATTGTGTTATACATGCATAACTTTTACTCACGATGTTATTTTTGCATTGGTTTTTCACTGGATGAAAGTTTCAGAAAACAGAGTTGTTAATATTATTATTGCAATCTTGCAAAACATTTATGGTCTATTATTTTGTGTTTAGCAAATGAATTATATTCTGGATTGTGTTTCTATCAGTGAAAGTTTTTCCAATCATTTATTTCCTCACCATGGTTGAGGAAGATTCCACTGATTTGGCACCCCAACTGCCATCCCTGCTGGCAGTCAAACATTTTGGATCTAGGTCCAACTCTATCTTTCAGAAATATCGGACGCTGACTATTCACACGACTAATTTGGGTCCTGTGAGCAGAAAGATCTGATAGAGTCAGATAGATAGATGACTGTTGTTCATGAATTGTGTTTTATAGTTACAGGAGCATTATTATCTAGCCAGTTCTGCACAACAGTCAGCTGTTAATGTTGAATGCAGCAAGATTTTCCTGTCCAATAATGAAGGTTGTTGTGTGTCATTTTTAAAGCTACTGTATATTTAACAGATTTTGAGAGTCATCTTGGTTGTTGCATAAAGATAAGAATTTTCATTCCTGGTTGAAATCTTAGTGTATTATCTTCTGTTATTATAGATTGTTTTACTCCCCACCCAGAAAATATGAACAATTTTGCCAGAATTTGTGATCAATTTCATGATAGTTTGCATTTAACTTGTGTGATGCATATATAGTTGTTACTGGACATTTATTTAGTTGCATGTGTATTTGAAATAGCATGTGACTGCATCAAAAGTAAGCGAGTAAGTAAATTCTCGTAAATTTATATAGCACTTTGGAAAGTAGTACAGTAGTAGCTGCTTATCTGCTTATTCTTATGTGCTTAATTTTTCTTGAAATGGCTATAGGCGAGATGGATTGTCGGCCAGGCAAGGTCAGTATATCTATGAGGTGGCTGGTTGGGTTGTTATAGCTACAGAGAAAATGACTTTTGGAATAGGAAGGTTTCAAGTTTGGACCTAAAGGCTTGAGGAGATAATGAAAGAATTAAAGGAAATAATGAGTCATAACTTGTTGTTTGACAATGCCATAGACATAGGCTGTGGAAGAAAGCTGGAATTGAGTTCAAAAGTTCTTGGGTGGGATATGAGAAAGTATGGTTGCAGGTTTTGAGAGTTGACTACCAGTAATTTAACAGTTGTGAGATGAGATGATGATCATGTAGGTCCAGGAGACTGAGGCATTAAGCTAATAGCAGAGTTTGTATTAGGTAAGGATGGTATCGAAGGTGAATACAAAATCTGCATACTTTGTGGATTACGTGATCTTTTTGTGATTACATTGTGATTGTGCAGACAATGTCATAGTACAACTTATCAGCATATGATCTAAAATTTCATGCAGTGTTATGGTGTTGAGCATTGGCTATTCACATCGTTGTGGAATATGTAGCATATATAATGTTTCATTTTCAGCATAATTATAATTTTGATAATCCAGCCAAGTTTGTTTATCAATGTGGTGTATCTGTGTTTGTTATACAATTTAATAGATATCAAAGAACTGTGGCAAGTGATATGTAGCGAGTTTTGTATAGTGTGATTGACTTCTCATTTAGACATATGGTTGCTTTCATTTTGGGTTGTTGCTTTTGATTCAATTTTTTTATTAAACAGTTTGTCGGTTAGCAATTGATTCAAATATCACATCCAATTTGATTGCTGAAACTTTGTGATGTGTGTGTGAATGGATGGGTCTGTGTAGTTTGCTTGCTTTTGTTTCAGATTGATAATGTAAAAATTGGTGCAGAATATTTCGTCAACTTTTGTTCTAATGGTCATATAGCTATTTCTGCTTAACAATTCCGTATTCATAACTCCAGCATTTTAGTTCGTGGATGCATTGTTGATATCAGTGTTTTTATAATTCTAGCAGACAACCTGTCATGATAAAGCATATATTTTACTTATGGTATGCATTTAGAGCTAAAGATCAATACATTTTATAACTAGACATTCAGTATGTGTTTGTAATTCATTGAATATCCGTAAATTTACTAATAACTTAATAACTAGGCAAGTGTGTGTGTGTGTGTGTGCAGGGTGTGATTTGTGACCTGGAGCAGTGGGGGGAACATGTCGAGCTTGGGGGGTGTAGTTGTTGGTGAAATGTGGCAGGGGGATGCAATTGGGCAGTGGGGGAAATTCCCCTCTTTCCCCCTACAAATCGTGCCCTGTGTGTGTACCTTCCCAGTTTTACACATATGTAAATTATTTTATGTTTATTTGTATGCCTTATTTGCACAGGCCTGAAGAAGTTCTATGTGGATTTTGTCTGTGTTTGTGCTCGGAAAAGAAAAACCTGTTGGAATGTACCCGATAATTGGTTTTTAATATAGTTTGGTGTGCTTGGTGTTTTTGGAAGTGATTTCAGGCAAGCAAAATATCTATGACACAGTTCAAATATTTTAAAAATTGATTTCCCTGGATAAGTAAGCATGGAAGATATGAGATTGCATAATAATAATAATATATTATTATTATTATTATGCACAATCGTGTTAAATGTGCCCACTTTGCCAAGCTGTGAGCCTTTGGCAGAATTACAAGTTACGCAAAAAGATGCTGATATAAAATAACTAGAATTGTGCAGCCGTGTATTAACGCACAGTGTAGTCAAGTTTAATTTTACAAACTGAACAGTGTTTAATATACAGAAAAGCAACTAGATTTGGACCCACATTTTAAAATTCAAACTTATTATTATTATTATTATCTGATAATTTATAGAGCCCTATAACAAGGCATACGCCTAAATCAAGAGTGCTTTACAATAAAGAGTTAGCCATCATACGACGTACTAAACAAGTGTGTCTTGAGATTTTTCTTGAACTGATCGATAGATTTCGAATTAGTGACGAAGTCCGGGAGGGAATTCCACAGAAGTGGGTTCCCTCTGGTGACTGATCTTTCACCTAGAATCGTTTGCGAAGGTGGTGGGATGATTAGGGAGACCTTGTTACTGGAGCGAAGCTGTCGGTTACTGGCCGGCGTAGTGTGTCTTCGAATCAGTGTAGCCAGATAATCAGGACAGGTTTGATCATTTATAGCTCTGAACGTTATCAGACATCTCTTGTATATTATGCGTTCAGGAACTCGTAGCCAGTGCAATTTATCTCTTAGGTAAGGAGTGATATGATCGCACCATCTCGCACCAAAAATTAGTCTCACAGCTAGATGTGTTCACAATTAATTGACTGTAGACCTCGCAGTCGATTTTCTGGCAGTCCATATAGGACGCTATTACAATAATCGATTCGTGTCAGAATTAATGTAAGCACCAATAGGATCACTACGTCTGTCGGCAGATAATAATAATATATAATAATGTGATTTTAAGTGGTTTAGGAGACTAAGTAAGCCTGTGTGAAAACCACTGATGTAACCATCTGCATTCAATAACCTAGTTTATCTAGATAGCCTTTGAATCCGTTCACTGTTTCAACTGTCACTCCCACCTCGTCCAAACTGTTCCATTTGTCCACAACCCTTATTGCACTAAAAAAGTTTTTCTTTCTTGGACCAACCCTCTGCTTAGCGTCTGATCTGTTTGATTTTCCGTAGGTGAAAATAGCATACTCTTGTTATATTATGCACATGACTCTCCAGGGTGAGTTTCTGATCCAAGATGACTCCAAGTAGCCGCAATTGAGTTGTCGGTGCTACCATCGCGCCTGCAATGGAGAGTGGGGTTTGGCTTAATAGATGAGTCCTTCTCGGTGAGCTGAACCAGAGTATTTCAGTTTTCCCTGGGTTCAACGCCAACCTGTTTGAGGCCATCCACTGATCCATCACAGTGGTACAGTGCGTTATTCTCAACTCCAACTGTTCTTTATCTGTTGGTGAACATGACGAAAGAATCTGGATGTCGTCGGCGTACGCGAAGGGAGAAAGTCCATAAGATCGCACTATTCGACCTAGGTCAGACAAGTACAAGACGAAGAGTAATGGGCCTAGCACCGAGCCCTGTGGTACACCATTCTTGACTGGCCTTCTAGTCGACAGATCGCCGTTCCAGGAAACAGTCTGAGTCCTGTCTAAAAGGTAGTCAGAAATCCAGGATAGCGCCATGTCGTCGACTCCGAACGTAATCTTGAGCCTGTTGATCAAGATGCCATCGATCTACAGAATCAAAAGCTGATGAAAGATCAAGCAGACACAATAATGCAAGCCGACCGTTTGCCACTGCATCTACTAAGTCGTTGAACACTCTTAGAATCAGCGTCTCGGTTGAGTGACCTTGACGATATGCCGATTGTTCTTCTGGCAGTATAGACCATTTTGTATCAAGTATGTAGTAAGCTGTCTGTTTACAATGCGTTCAAGTAATTTGGACAAGAACGAAAGATTCGTAACAGGTCGATAATAACTTCAATCGGTGGTTGGTTGGTTAGTCCTACTAATACCACTAGCAAATTGAATGCTAGCATCTAGATTATACTACAGGTAATTGGCCAAAAAATTTGCACGGTAATGAATTATAATATGTGGGAAGGAGAAAGTGTGCCAATTCACTTCCAGGCAGAAAAGGGAAGTAATAATGTCAAATCGCAGAAGCAGCAGAATTTAAATTTTAAAATCCAACAAAATGCATAAAGAAGCTTTGTAAACGATAGAATCATATAACAGTCGGCAATGTTGGAATTCTTTCACCACTGCTTCGGGAAAATAGAGATGTTTGTATTGGAAGGCACGCAGAAAACGTAGAATTCAGACGTCGGAAACAGTTACTGCGCATGCGCAGTATGCAGCATATTTTTAAACATGGCGGTCGTTGAAATTCTTTCTTCAGTTTTTAGTCTTTAAGCGAATAATTAAAATAAGGGATTTCATATATCTTATAAACGACTCTGCGAACGTAATCGAGAATTTTGATCATATTTAGTTCTTGACTGTTTATTGAATGTGTCTGATTGCTGAGAATGATTAATTGTCCGAGTCGCGAAATTCCAACACCGAAGTCGTTGATGGTTACAAGACTTTTGACCCTCAAGACGTTTCGCTACGAAGTCTCGTCCCAGCGTGAATGTTGATTCTCGCCTATTTAAATAACAATTCTCAAGGCATCCATGCTGGAACCTTAGAGTTAGATTATTTTGTCGGTAGAAGGCTCTTAACTAGTTACACGCTTTGGCAACATAGACTAAACAACGGTATCACATTATAGCCGCCCCAGCTATGACCGCCCCAGTTATGATTGCCCTAGGTGGTATCCGCGCTAGCTATGACCGTCCCCGTTATGACCGCCCCAGCTATGGCTGCCGTCAGTATCGTTTAGGGTTAATGTTTCGTGTCTGGTTTATGGTGTGGGTAATGATTATATGACCCCGTACGGGTGCAATACACTGCTTTTCGTCAAAGCCCATAGAGTAACTGGGGCGGCCATAGCTGGGGCGGTCATAGCTGGGGCGGCTACCACCTGTAACCTTAAACAACACTATTGTGCTCGCGAACGTATGTGTACCATTCACTGTCTTACACGTCATTTGAGAGAGAGAGAGAGTTATGGCATTTCTAAAAATACAGTTTCAAAACCTATTATTATTATTAAAAGTTAAGATTTATGTGGTAACTTATCCGATAGTGGACTGCGTGAACACATTACATTGTTACTATTGTCCGTTATTGATCAAATTTGAAACTGGTTGATGGAGTTTGACTTTGTGGGTTTTACCGCTGTTACTCAATTTGTCACAGCTTTTCTAATGATCCTATGGGTATCGAACCTGCGGTCTTTGGTTCTCTGAACCTATTTTGTAACCCCTCTGCTAACTTCTTGTCTATCTTTTTAAGCCAAAAGATTAGACTCTGCAATGGACCATCATCTAAACCTTTGTATAAAATACTGGTCCTGAAAAGAGCTATTTGATATGCACGACTGCATCGGTAACTACAGTGCTTTGACTTTAGCTCCAGTTATGTTACTGTGCTATATAAATTGTCGTAGATAATAATAATAATAGTGCTGTAAATTCTGCAAACTAGTAGAGTTTTCTACCATTTGATATACATATTTAATGCTTTTCAGAAACCTTTAATGTTGCAGTTTGCAAATGGTAACAAGAATGTTGTATTTTGAGATCAAGAATGATTATATTTTCTTTACCATGATTCTTTTTCCCATATTTTTATTATTTATTTGTCAAACCTAGATGGTGTTACATACTTCATTCTTTCCTCTAATCCTCGTGGCTACTCATCTCTTTGACATTCAGTTGTAAATAATCAAAATTAATGCTGCAATTTATGATCGGTTAGTCTTGAATTCATATACATGAGAAATGACTGTGTTCATTTTAGATATTGAGTGGTTTTATCTGCAATGGATTTGGTGTATTTGATGCTGAATGACAAGGGTCAGACTGAACCTGTTCAGCTGCTTAATTCCAATGGTGTGCCTCAACTGTTAGATGCCAGTGACCCACTTGTTTCCCGATTAAACACTGGTCCAGGCAGTGGCAGGCCTATGCAAGTATGCAATGAAGATGGTGAAATTGTGGAAGCCATGCAGCTGACAGAGTTTCACTATTTTGTTGATGAAAATAACAAAGTAATTCCAATTCCTCCTGGAAGTATTGTTCAGGGTGAATTTGAAGATGAGGATGTGGAAGACAGTGTCAGCATGGGAGTTCACGACACAGCTGATATAGATATTCATTTTACTACTGAAGCAGTAAACGATGCATCCAAAAAAACAGAAATGGTTTTAGTTGAAAATATTAAGAAGCATCCAGAAAACTTTAATGTCACTTTCAGTGACCAAGAGCTGGAACAGCTAAAAGTGTCATCTTCTTTTGATTTAAATGCATCTGATATTGTAGGATCAGAGGATAGTCAGCACAATATCCAGATAGATCTGGGTCTTAGTGAGACCAGTGAATTTGCCCAAAGTACATCAGAAACGATCTTCACTCAAGATGAAATAGAACTGGAAGAGGAGGTTGTGAGCCTTCAGATTTCAGAGCCAGTAGTTGCAGCTCATAGACCTTCAGTTAAATTGTCTAAAAAGACTAACAGTTCTACGGGTCACCATGACTCTGCCAGCAGCGCTACCAAAGATGCTCATAAAGGTTCTGATGCCATTTTGCCTGTTGACCAACAAGGTAGAAGTCCAGTTAAAAAATCCAAGAAGAAGCAGGTTTCCGTAGTTTTGGGTGACGAACAGGCTGGCCAGATTGACAAAGTGGCATTGCAGCAATGTGTGAAGAATGCTAATCCTACAGTTGAGGCATCATCAGTTCCATCAGATTTTTCATTTTCTGAAACGGGAAGACCAAGGAGATCGGTGCCTAGAAGATCAGCTCTCGAAATGCTACATGGGGAGGGTAAAACAACTTCTCGAAAGCATGCAACTAGTAGTGGGAGTGATTCTGAGTTGGATGTTGGCTCTGGCTTGTTGGCTTCATGCAGAAGACGTAATCCAAAAGCAATAGAGAAGTTAGAAAAATCAGCCACAATGGACATACCAGTCAAGTCCACTGTGTTGTCTCACTCTGCTGGTGAATTCCCACCATTTGCAACAAACGAGATCACAGAACCCGAACAGAATTCTGAATTAAATTCATCAGCACACGTGGATATGCCATCATTAATCCCAAGTGCCAAACGAGGAAAAAAAGGGCGACCAAAGAAGATGACCAGCTTGTTGCCCCCAAAGCCATCTGAATCATCTGATGTGATTGATAACAAAATCACTGTTTCCTCGTCTTGCACTTTAGTCAATGAACCTTGCGAATTAAACCAACAGGTAAGCTCTATTGCCTCACCATCGAACAATCTCCAATCTGTAGATGAAACTAACTTTGCACCAGTAGAACAGTGTTTTCCATTCTCTATTAATGAATTACCTATTGCAGAAGAAAATTTAAAACAGAGCGCTGTTTCCAGTGTTGGAGAAGTCTCAGAAGTCATAGAAGGAAATCAGTCGTCATTTTCTGATGAACTTTGTACAGATGCAACAGCAGATGCTTTCAACCAAAACCAGGTTGAAACAATGAAGGAACTTCTAAAAGATATCTCAGATGAGGGAACATCAAATGTCTCAGAATTTAAAAGCAGTGTGACAGAAGCAGCTGATCAAATTTCAGTAGGCGTGACCTTGGGGAAAAAGCACTTGAAAATTGAGAATGAAGTAGATATTGGCTTGCCTTCTGATCATCAACCAGGAGCTATTCATGTAGACAAATCAGAGTTGGGAGCAAGTCTTGAGTTAGCTACAGTTACCAGCATAGAACCAGAAAATTGCAAAGAAACAAGAAATCTTGACATTTATGTAGGGACAAATAACACAAGTGAAAATTTGCCTGAAATAGAGCCCAAAGGTTCTTTTTTAAGTGCTTGTGAGGGTGAAATTGAATCTTTGATGAAGATTGAAAGCCAGCATGGTAGTATATCAGTTTGTCAACCTAAATCTATTTCTGTTGAAAAATGTAGCGTAAGTTTACGTGATATTGCAGCCAAAGTTTCTAGTGACTATAAGCATTTCACTATGCCGGTACAAAAAAATTCAGTGAATGATTCATCAGTGAAAGATGGAGTTGCTTCCGCTGGAAACTCAATGGCCACCATTCAGCTTCAGGAGGGCAGAGAGGAAGAAACAGATGACAGATGTCAAAAGTTGGCAAATCTAAAACTTAGTCCATTGTGTGAGGCTAAACAAGCAGAGATAAGACATGATGTCGATAGCAGCCATGTCTGTGAAGTGTGCCCTTTTGGTGTAAATGAAGCAGGGGCAATGAATTTCACAACTGCTAAAGACGATGAAGTAGTGAATGCAGATTTTCTTGATTTACATGGTCATGATGAAGAGGATATTTATTCTCTTGTAAAAGGTGCATATCCTGAACAGGAGGATGTTCGTTTCTGTGAAGATGTTGATATGGAAATGCAGCATAATCCTGAGCAGATGAATGACAAGACTGAGGCTTGCGGAGAATCATCTGTATATTTGTTAAATGTCCTGAGGAATGCACAGAAAACAATAACAACAATTGAAGAAGATCCTGTTGGATTGGACAATAAAACTGCACTGTTGATATTAGCTGAGATTGAGAAATTGGCATCGGAAATTCGATCAAAACTTGTGCAGCGAGAGCCTGAGGAAGACACTCAAGCATCAACTGCTGGCCAGACCACAAACAAATGGAAGCATGCAAATGAAAAACGTTTTCAGAGAATTGTGACAAATGAGTTAATGAAGTTACGGGCTCTTGATGAGGAAGTGGATCAGCGTTACAGTCAGCTGATGATTGCTCGTGGTGAGTTGAGTCGAAAGGAGAGCCAGATAAGGCAGCAGCAGCTGGCTTTAGAGCGAAATCAGATGCTTCTTGAGCTTGAGAAAGAACATTTTGAAGAAGAACAAAAGAAACTGCGAAGAGAGAAAGACCGTAAATTGCATTCTGAGCTGAAACAAAGTAGGAAAAGACTTGCAGAGAGCTCACCAGTGCAGACAAAAAGCAGTAAAAGAGCGCGAATCTCAAATACTGACCAAGCTTTACTCGGCGTAGTGAAACAGCGACGTCCGCTCTTTGAGGAGATGACGGCCATTAAAGAAACAAAGACCATCAGCATGTCCACAAAATCTCCATTGCCCTTTAAAAAATCTAATACATCCATTAGCCATTCAGATTCTGTTTCAAGTTCAGCGGTGTCATCATTGATTTGTTCAGAAGGTACACCCACTACAAAGCTTCACGAAGGAAAGTTGTGTCGTGAAGAAGTTTTTGATCGACCAGTTCTTGCTAGCCCAGATTCTTCGCCAAAGGCAAGTAACGAGAAGGATATCCCAGCACTGCCATCTGGAGCATCAGTTGTAGTTAAAGGAAAGAAGGAATTGCTGAGGCGCTTTGAAGCGGATGAGCTTAATTCACCTTCAGAGGACCTGGCCACAGACAAATTGACTCAGAAGCCTGTGGTAACTATTTAAATGTATTCGAATATAAGGAACGCTTATTTTTAGATATATTTTTGTGACATTATCTGTGGCAGTGACCAATCTGTCTTTTTACTATGGTAATTATGTTTTTGATTCACTAGAGGAACCTAAAATGTTAGCTGTACAGAGGTGGCCAACTTATTAGACAAAACTCAAGCAAATATTCAAGTACATTGAATGAACTGGAAATTGAGCAGATATAAATGTTGCTTTTGTATTGAAAAACTCTAGAAATGTCTTAATTATTCAATCTTCAGTACAGAATGCACACAATATCTCAGGAATAATTTTTGTTGTTGACATCACTGGCAGACAAGATAAATAAAAGAGTTTGAGTATTAGCTTTAAAATATGTCTGACTTGTATTTTGATATTTAAATTTGATTTAGACAAGTGCTTTTGAAGACAGTACAGTAATTATTTGTTGTAATAGACATTTACGCATGCTGTGTTAATATGCGACATTTAAACAAAGTGGTTTTTATGCGGTCATTTTAATGAAATATGAAAGCTGTGCCTGGTTTTTATAAAATGAGCTTGAAGAAATTGACTTCTTGTGGTCACAATTTTGATGTTTTGTTGGTTTTAGTCTAATAATTTGGCCATTACTGTATGTAATTTCTAAATGTTGAACTATGTTCATGCTTTGGAATGAGCATTTGCAAAATAAAACTTAGATGAAAAATGAAATCGTTTAGTTATGGGATTGATGTTGTATGTGCACTTGTATTGCATATAACAAGGGTGCACAACCTTTTTAGGCCAAGGGCCAAATTGAACATTCTCAGATTGCTTGAGGGCTGCAATCTCGAAATGCATGATCTATGTATATAATGTATATTTTATATAAATCTGCAACTGAAACAAAATTAACTTTAATAAATGTTGCAATGAGCTACTGCTTGACACAAAGATTAGTAGTAGTCCAATTGATATAGGATTTTACTGATAGAATTATGTCAAAGTGCTTTTGTCATAGGCCTTAGCCTTGCTTGTTTACTGCGCTGGAGAAATTGTCTAGAAATAATAATAATAAATAATTGATATGGATAGCACAGTCAGTTAATATGTAATTTCTACAGCTAATTTACTGTTCTCTGGCTAAATTACTGTTCTTGGACCAGTTTTATTTGTTGTTTTAACTTGTTTCAAGGACCGGACAAAACATGCTGGCAGGCTGACCCACAGCTGCGGGTTGTGCATCCCAGGCATATAAGAAACATCTTTTATTGAAGTTTAAGCACAAGCCAGATATTATTAATTAGTATTTTTAGACTTAATTTTCCTATCTGTTTTTTTTCAGAAGCCTGAAGCAGCCTCTATTTCATCAAGTTCAACGGTGAAAAAAGCAGGTAAACATTCACGTGGTCCAACAGCTGCACCTGCGTCATCTAAACACTCTTCAGAGCGCAGCATGCCAGTAACCTCTTATAAAAGTGGAAGCCTGGTTAAAAAGTCTTATTCTGAATCAAAATCTCATTCAAAGGACTCTCTGTCAACTGTAAGTGGTAAAAAGCATTCTTCTGATGTCAGAACTTCAGTGCACAAAGACAAGACTGATTCCAGAAATTTGGGGCGTCCATCATTTAGCAGCTCAAAGAAAGAAGAAAATAAAGTACATAAGCGTTCTGTATAATTGTTTAAATATTTCTGAGTGTCTTGTGTTTTGGCATCTTTAAAGACTTGTCTTCCGTTGCTGTTTTGTGATGGAATGACACGAAGACTGTTATAATGTTAACATAACATTGCACTTGGAAGGATTTGCTTCCATTGTTTCTGTTTGAATTCAGATTTTTTGTTGCATTGATTAGTTACTGGCTGCCTGGTTTATATGAAGACAGACTAGTTTTATGTACATAAACATAGACTGCTAAAAAATTGGAATTGTAGTGGCTGTGTCCTATCAAATTTTGCTAGGACAATTTCGAATAAATGCATTTTATTAAGTAATAACTGGGTATCTATGAAGTCTGTTACAATCGGCTTAAGCAGAAACTGCAGGGTCTTGGTAATTATATCCAGATTTCATGATAATTGAGGTCATTTTAATGGTTTAAGTTTGTGGGAGACATTGCCTGAAATCCGGTTTTAATCTGATCAGTTATAATTGGATTCTTTTGTGCTTGAGAATTTGGAATCTTTAATTACCAGCATGTTATAGTCGCATGAATTCTTATCGTTCAGCCACATTTGTGAATATAATTTGCGATTCACGATAACTTGAGAGCCTACTGTTAAAGTAAATGTCTTAGTTTGTCCATGGAGGCCAGTCAGGTTGCCTTTAGTTTGCTTAAAAAAAATTTGTGGGAAATATTTGCCATATGTATTGTACCTTGTAGCCGGTGATTGCTTTGCACTTTCTTTGCTTAAACCATTCAGTGTTGTGTGGTGCTCTTGATAATTTGTACAAGAGATTTATTCACTGCTACCATATGTTACTGCAGTGAACTATTAATATGTGTAATAAGTATAGATATGTGTATAGTGTATGTTATAATAATGTATGTATAAATACACATACAATATTCACTAGTTGGCACTTGGCAATTTCTATAATTTTATATATTTGTAGTCAGGTCAACTGATGTCACAAACTGCAGCACATTCTGTTTTAACAGCATTAGTGACATATTAGGCTTAGACTATCAATATTAATTTGTGACATGTATACACACCAAAGTTATATTAAATAATTATAATGTAGCAGTTTCCAAGACTGGCTAAAAGGACAAGTGTTAGTGTCATACATGACCTTTGTCATTACAGCTTTATCACCAGCCAGATTTATTGATAATGAAGGGTTTAAATTAATAAGATTTCTCATTTGACTTTCAGATGGTTTCATTTAGGAATGCCAGAAATTCGATTTCTGAGTTCTGGGTACAGTACATCGAATAATGAATCTGCAACTCTTAATTGAGCAAGAACGTTTTGAATGGTATAGCACATGTGGATTGCAGGTGGCCCGACAGAGCTCAAGCAGTTTTTCCAGCAATTTGTGTGAGAAAATAAGTCGGTGGCCTAACGAGGTACTCGCGTGAGCTACAGAGACGTCATTTCACTGTTTTTCAGGGGGGGAAACACTTTCGACCTGACAGGTTACAAGTTTGCGAAAAAGTTGACGACTTTTTTTTGCTTGTCAGCCAATTTTCACGGTTAGTTACTTCAAATTACTCGACGTCATCAAGCACTCCTTTAGGGCGTGTAAAATCTAAATAACACAAACATTGGCGAAAAAAATTACCCTTCTAAATCAGGGGGGCAAATCCCCCCCCCCCCCAAATGACGTCCCTGATGAGCTAGGATCAACAAAGGCACGTACATGTATATAGCGTATTACTGCTAGTATTCATACTGCTGTCTGTTGGATGAGTAAAAGGGTGGTACTGTACTAGCAAGATTCTGGGATCTAATTAAAGAAGTACAAATCTTCATGATTATGAATTCCAAGGAGTTTTTAAATTATTTGGAAATGGCAGTTTTTTATTGCAATAGGCCTACTAACATTTCTTACACCATGGAGTACCTGAAAACTTTGAAATTGCAATGGCAGCATCAAATATTTGCTGCTCTAACGAAGGGAATGAGTATCTTTGAAACAAAGCTGGACTTACTCATCAGCCAATTGTTAGTAACATTTTATGCATGTTCCAATACTGCACAAGAATTTCCAGATACTGTATAGTAAAAAAATGAGCAGTTCTACATATCATTAGGAGTAGAATTTCTCTGTTTCCAAGACATAGGCAGTCTCACTCCTATGCTACTTTTTGTAGAAAATCCATTCACGTGATATTTCTATTGTAGCCACAAATAAAGAGATGAAGGGTGAGAACGAGAAAGAAAATTTGTTAGTGCAAGGGTTGTAGACAAATGGAACAGTTAGATGAAGTGGGAGTGACAGTTGTCTCTATACCCAAACTGCCACTTCAAATGTCTGCTCCAAATTAGGCTACCGTAACTCCCTCTACTGTAACCTTCAGATAGGCTAAGGCTCCTAAGAATAAGCAGCCACTGTTGTGCTGTGTCAAGCGCCATGCAAATCCACGAGATTTTACTTACTTATTTAAAACTAATCTTAAGACTAACCCCGTGTAAGGGGCCGTCCATAAATTACGTCACGCGGTTAGGGGGTCCGGCCATTTGTGACGACGGGGGTCCGTAAATGTGACGTCACGCAAAAAAATTAGGTCATGACCTTTGACCTTTTTTAGCTTGTCTGGCCGTTTTTGCTTGTCAGGGATTTTGGAGAGAGAAAACATACAAGGATGGCCTTTTCTGCTTGTCAAGACTTTTCGGAAGACGAAAATGGGGAGGGGAGGCCCGTTGTGACGTCATATTTTGTGGGTCCGACGTTGTGACGTCGCGTTACGTAGGGGGGTCAAAAAGTGCCAAATTCGCGTGGCGTAATTTATGGACGACCCCTAACCCTACCGGTACTAGTATACCGGTAGTGACGAGAACCTATGGTGACACAGTATGGAATTCCGGACGGAGCCCAAACTACACATACACAAACAAACACGCACACATACACACACAGTGACAGGGCTTATTGTCGCCGCAATGGCCACCGACGCTTTGGGTCGATGGGAATTGTGATTGTTGCTTTGAAATCGCCTTCTTCTGCTGACTGCGGACCCGTATGGTGAACAGAAACGTAAGAATTCCGCCGCCGATGGTATTATTCGGGCGCGATGTCCTAGGAACGGCCGTGAATCATGACGAGACGCGATCGAGCGGCTCCTCGACGGGGTGCAGCAGCAGTCCCCCTACTCCGCCGCCTCACCTTGCTCCAACTCCTGTGCAGAATTCACGCCGAAATTACCGCCGCCGCCGACCGTTTCGTCTTCTTCTTCGCCGTCTTAGGAGGCCCCAGTGGAGCAGCGCATCTGCCGCCTGAGGCCTAAAGGAAGCCGAGGGGAGTAGCGGGAGCAGTTAGGAGGTCATGTCAGCCGCTAGATCCACCGTACAACAGCCCAACTACGCGGTCAGAGATGCACTGCAAACGAATCCCGGTCCCAAGTCGAACGCCTCCAATCCGCACAGCCAGGTAGACGAAGTTCTAGTCTACCTGTGAGTTTGAAGGTAGAGTGTCTCAGAACACTGCCGAATGTAAAGCATCACTACTGTAATCATGTTTGTTTACTTATAGGCTTTTGGCCACTGGTTAATGCATTGAAATATAGAGTTCATTATTTATTGTCTTCCAGTATCTCTTTCTTTTTTGGTTTTGCCATTTCTTTGCATTGTATTGTTTGCATTACATTCCCGTAGAACAGAGGTTTTCAATCTTTTACAAGCCACGGACCCCCTTGGCATGTCGTTGCTATGTGGCGGACCCCCAGCCTCAGAAACGAAACCAATTGACTTTTTCTGTATGGACTTAGAGCAAGTGTAGGCCATACTACATTGAAACCATACTGTAACTATATAGACTACATTCTAATCTAGTCGGAGTGCACTGCTGCATACACCGAGAAAAGTAATTAGATAGACCTAATGTAAAATTCAAAATAGTAGCATCAAGTAATTATGACAGTTATTAAAATTGAGATCAACCTTTGGTCAGTGTGAAGGGCGTGCCTGCTTTGTGCCGCAGAGTTTCTCCAAACACGGTGGCAGTGTTTATTCTAGCCACCTAGACATTGGGGGGGGGGGGGAGTTTGTCATGTTTGACAAAGCAAAAAAAAGGGAATCCATCCTTATATTTTTTCCCTCTGGAAATGTCTGACAACGACAAGCAAAAAAAGGCCATCCTTATATATTTTTCCATCTCGAAATACCTGACAAGCGAAAAAAGGTTATCCTTGTATATAAATTTACCTTTCGAAGTGCTTGATAAACAAACAAAAAGTAATTTTATATTTTTCTCTCTCCAAGTGTCAAATCCCCCGTCATCAAATTTTTTTGTTTGGGGGGGGGGGAAATTTCATCCCCCAAGCCAAATGCCAAAATAAAAAAAAAATTTGGGGGGGAATTTCTCACTTTGGGGAGGAAATTCTCCCCCCCCCGAGAAGGCCTAGAATAAACACTGACTGTGAGATAAATAAAACTAATGCACTTCCGATAAAATTGCATCAAACTATGGTTTGAAGTGCATTTGTCTTGTCTTGTCTTGTCTTCAACCGTCTTCGCTCTGAAGATTGGTTGCATTATGAACTGTCATCTTCCAGATGTTATGATCTTCTGCTCTTCTTATCGCCTGCTTGATAGTGAGTCCTGTCCAGTTCTTTTGATGTTGTCTTCCCACTTTTTTCTTGGCCTGCTTCTTTTTCGTGATCCAGGCATTGTGCCCTGCATTATATCCTTCTCCAGACATTCCTGATTTGTTCGCATTGAAGTGTGTAGTCCTTATTATAAGAAAGGATTTTAAGTGTTCATCAGATAATGCTGATCTGTAACAGGATTTAACATACTTCAACTGTCTTTTCACATAAATATGTATTTCCAAAAGCAGAAATGAATTCATGAGTGAACTTTTTAAATGAATAAAATGATCATATGGAAGGCATTGATAGAATTTATCAAAGTCCGTTCTTAAATGTGCCCTTCATGATATCACTGGATTGCAAATCAATAATATCCATTTACAAATGAGACGGTAAGTCTTCGATGACAGTCAAAGCATTGGCCTAATCCTGCCATCAGCAATGGGGAGATAGAAGATTTTTTGATAAGTGTGCCCACCCTAGTGATGACCTTTGATTTGCTTGTCAGGCTTTTTTCTAAGACTTTAGGACGTTAAAGAGGCACAAAAAGCCAAAAAACTAGTGATGACCTTTTTTCTGTTAAAGTAACAAAGAAGCACAAAACATTGGGGGGGATAAATGATACGTTATCTCCTCGCTAATTATTTGGGGTCCATTTGCCTTCTGTGAGCAACACCAGTGGACGGTTCCTGTAATTTAAGAATATTCCAATCTCACTTCGAACATCAAAAACTTGAGTCAGGACATTCCCACACCTAAGCCTTCTCACTGAAGTTTGGTAAGGTAGGTCTGGAAACTAAGATTCGATTTCCATCAGAAAATCACGTAATTGGTGACGACTGAGTTCATGAGACAACGTATATCTATGGTTAAGAGTAAGACAGCTAAAAGCTGAAGCAAGTTATAATTAAAGTCTTTGTCTTTATGACACAGATGGCAAAAAATATATTCATATCTCGTAATAGATTTGCGCACGTTCCTCATTTCTTGCAGCGGGTCGGATTAAAGGCCTTGGCCGGATTAAAGGCCTTGGTGGGCCATATCCGTGGGCCATACTTTGGAGACCCCTGCTCTACTGTATTGTGAAATGTGCTAGATATTGCATAAATGAAGCACTTCCATGAATGTAGTATTAGCCAAGTTTGACTGTTTTAAATATTTCTAGATACATCATCTTATGCCAGCATCTGTTATGTGTTATAATAAAAACTTCATTAGTTTGTCTGGTGCTTTCAAGTGCTGAATGTGTAGAGGAAACTTATCCTTAGAGGAAAGCTTTTGGAGTTCAGAGTTGAGGTGCCTCAAGTGCATGTTGTCGGAGTCTAGATTTGCATATGGTTAAGCATATTCAGGTGTAGCTTGCATTTTAGAAGATGATGACTCTGGCTGATAGCTGTTAGGGGTTCTCAACAAGTATTTTAGACTGGAATGTCGTTGATACTTGCCTTTCGAGTTCAAGAACAGCATATGCACATCTGAGAGTAATTTTATTTTGCAAATGTGGTGTTTATCTTTATAATTGTACTGTTAAACTTCTTTTTTCACTTTTCTGATTTGTTATGACCCAAATGGCATGGTCAGAATTAAAAATTGACCCTTTTGATTACAAATGAAATTTTGATTGGCCTAATGTAAACTAAAATTACATTTTCCAACTCTTTTGGTGCTCTGTAATCCTTATTTTTAAGTAATTACTGAATCAGTATGGACATGTTTATAGTAGAGAGAGCAGTTTTAGAAATTGGCTTAGTTGCTATCCATGTTGCTGTGTTCTAGAAATGTACTTGTAACATTGATTTTAAGTAAGTGCAATATTTTCATGGAATAATTTGCTTTGTTCTAATGTTCCTGTACTAATTGTCCTTGTAAATTTTTTTACTTACTGCAAAAGGGAACATCACGGCGTTCAGATGGTAGCTTTTCGGATAGTTCAAACAGTTTTGTTAGACAGGTTAGTCTGCTATTTCACGTGTCGTCATTTTATAAACAAATTTGCAGTTTTTCTTCTCAATATATTTTGATGAGTAGCATTTTATTTGGAACACTTTAGCTTGGCTAATTTACAATTTTCTGATAAACATTTCTCTTATTTTCAAGTGGACTAGTTTCTGCATTTATGAATAAAGTTCAAATGTGTATATACTTTTGTTGCCTACATATTCTAACTTGGGCTCAGTTTATATGGCAGGCTTCTATTATTTATGTGCTATACCCAGATTGCGAAATTTCCCAGTTCATGAACTAGGTAGATACCACCATTTTTAAATAATGCTGGACCATCAATTCAACATATTGCATTCTTTAATTTATAGCATAAATTTAAATATACTGTATGTTGAATATCCTCATTGTATAGCATGTTAGTAATATTTGATAATATGTATAATTTACTAAAAGACTGGCTGCGACCTATTGCAGACGGTTGTCTTTTTAATAACATTACATAATGCCAGTCTTTGTGAGCATGCTGCACAATTCCTAAAAAGGGAAATTTTTCCCAATTCATAATTAATTTGACAATTTAACTTTGTGGGTATAACATATATAGCATTGATGTAGCATCTTACACAGTAGCTTGAGACGTATTCATGATTACATGCTAATCATAATTACCCATAAATTGACAACTTATAGAGATGTTGGGTTTAAGATTTAATACTGATAAAGAAATGGTAATCTTTAAATATTCACTTTTCATATAAGGCTCATTGATGCCAAACACTTCCCATCACTTTCATCCTGTCGTTGTTTTCCAGTCTTGAAGTCCTATTTAATCATTAATTGTAAGCAGGTAATAATTAATTGTATTTGTGCATAAATATTTAAACTAATGATGATAATTTTGATGGTCAATTCAGATATAACTTTAATCATAAAGCACCGGTCATTAATCTAAAATGCTATGCAGAACAGGTGAACTCCTGCTGCCTGATGTTATACTTCACATGGAACTATGTATTTGAAATAAATTCATGTGCTGTAGACCTTCTGGAAGATGCCTTTACTGTAAAAATGGTGTTGAAGTGATGATAAAATGCCAAGATGTGCCAAGATGATTGATGTTTGGAGCCTCCAAAAACTTGGAAGGTGAGAAAGGTGAAAGCAGAGGGAGACTGGGATATTATTCGAGTATTGGGAAAGTATTCAGCTGGTAGCTCTAGAGTGAAGAGGGCCAGCTCAGTCTATGGATGAGACAGATGATCTGACAAACTCTTCATTAAAAATGTGATTTATTTGTCTGAGGACTTTCTTTATGTATCACAGTGGAGCATCAGACAGAATTGTCTTCATGAACTGTATCAATAGTTGAACAAATCATGGTTTTCCTGTTTAAAGTGAATTTATCTTCTATTCCTCTATTCATCTATAGTAGACAATGATATAAGTAAACATATGTTATATATATATATATATATATATATATATATATATATATATATATATATATATATATATATATATATATATATATATATATATATATAGAGGCCTATATGCTTGTGTGTGCATGTGTGAATGTGCACCTAAGTATGTAGGTGGAGTGTTCACATGTATATTCTGAAGTTTAATTGCCAAGTATGTGGGAAGAGATTTTATTGAACAGTCAGGGGATTAAATGGTATTTATTCATGATGATTGTTACAACTTAACGCTAAAAGTAGATGCTTAATCTTGGCAGTTAAAAGAGAGCACAATAGCTTATTAACCCTTAACTTGCATATTCATTGTGTAAAAACATTAATGACTTAATTAATCTGAACAATTAATGATTGTAAAGATTGCCAGTTCATTGCAAAATGCTGAGGTGATGCATGTATATGACCTCACTAGTATACAGTCAAATCTGGCTAAAATCACTTATGAGGTACTGCTCGTATTGTGTGATTTTAAGCTGAATTGATAGGGATAGTTAGTGACTGTGGTTCACAAAGACAGTGGCATTTTCTTGAATTGACCTTAGGCTAGTTTGATATTGTATGACAAGACCTTTTAATCTAACTGAATACCCAGTATTCATGCTGGCTTAGTCTTTCAAATGCCAAGAAAATAGTATGCTGTCTGGTACAGAGAGGTAAATGATTTAAATTCCAGGCTCTGCTACTTTTTCTCTTGGCTTTTGGTACTTGCCCTTTTCTCGCTCTCACGTGAACCTGAATTGTAGGAGTCCCAGAATTGACTGAAAGTAGAATTCTATCCTGGTGTAGGGATGGTGTGTATCCAATGCCAGCAGACAAGGCATCGGCCAGTGCCTCAAAACAACAATTGGCGGCGGCAGACAGAGCATTGATGCCCAGCCAAAGCAGAGGCAGCAAAGTCGTAGGCAGCCAGAGCCATAAACGTAGCCAAAGGATGCTTTAGTTTAAGGCCTTGCTGAGTTGCTGAGTCAGTTTGAATTAGATTGTGAAAGCAACAGAAAGACTACGAAGGTACTGGAGAAGCGGTAGTGAAGAAGCTTGTGTCCTCGACTGTGTTGCTGATTTGTTTTAGTATTTACTCTGATACTCTGATGACTCTGGCTGGACGGGTGTCTGGATATTTTGATTCTATATTGGATTGCTTCGAAACTCGAAACTGGATAATCACAAGCGGGTCTTGTGATGTTTGATCTCTGCTGGACATCACGTGGATCTGTTCTTGAAGTTGAAAGAGAGAGAGAGAGAGAGAGAGAGAGAGAGAGAGAGAGAGAGAGAGAGAGAGAGAGAGAGAGAGAGAGAGAGAGAGAGAGAGAGAGAGAGAGAGAGATTATACTTGTTGTATCATATGAATACATATGACTACTGATATTTTCCAACCTTGTTTTGGTTCAGACTTCCATATTCAGAGTTTTGTAAAGTTTCTGTACTCTAGTTAAATCAAAGGCATTTCATACTGTGATGGATAACCAAATGCCTATGAGTCCAGAGGCAGATGGATTCATGCCTCCTTGGGCAGAGTGGGATTTTAATGAATGGGAAACGTGCACTGACACTGAACAATTACTGGTAAGGGAAGTCCAAATGAGGATTTGGTGGGATTAATTTTGTTGCAGTTTTGATGTTTATAATTGTTATTTTACATACTATATTGACAGGCTCTTATTTAGTTAAACTATGGCACACTCTGCCTGCCCCTGATTGGTTATTGACAGCTGAATGAATTAGAACTCCAACTTTGGCAAAGAACTACCAAAAAGTTGCAGATCTCTGCACTAGGCTTTTGCATTAACTACTGTGGGGGTGGGCACATATGAGGTAAATGAGAGCCATATATACTGGTTTTTTTTATAATTGCAGAGAGCAACAACATATTATTTGATTTCACAAACATAGGTACAAATGTGACATTGTTAATGACGTTAGCGTTCAGTTTACCAATGTATTAAAATAGTATGTGGCCCACAAACATGCTATAGTAATACATTTTAAACATTTGATACAAATTTATATTTCTTTAAATGTTTGAGCATTGAAAAATTATATGAAGTAAGAAATTTCAGATTTCAATTGGAGCCACAATAAGCTTGAAAAAGAGCCACATGCGACCCTCAAAGCCGCACTTGCCCACGTGCCATCTATTGCAACATCAAAATGTGTATGATGCAGGTTACTGTATGTGCATGGAAGCATGATTGTTATTTGAATGGTGCTCGGCCTACATTATGAAGAGAGCTATTAGCAATATTTGGACTAGATTTGCTATTTCCCAATATAATAATATTCCAATAATTAATTACTTTCCCACTATAATATGATATTTCTTTGTAATGTCTGAATTTGAGGATGGGCTTTTATTAGGGTGAATTGTAATTTGCTATTTACTAGAGAAGAATGATGCTTGAAATAATGATTCATTGCCTTTAATTTCATCTGGTTGATTTCAGGGTTCTGCAGATTCGAATTACAGCCAGCCATCATCGGATTATTCAGCAGAGGAAGACCAAGAAGCTGTTAGGAAGGAACTTCAGCGGCATGCTCTTCTTCAGTTGGAGAAGGCCAAGGTCAGTTGCTAGCAAGGTGCTTGATAATGAATACCATCATTGTCATTGTCATCATCATCATCATCATCATCATCATCATCATTTTCACTTTCTGCTTACATGGAAGGAAGTAGTTAGACATGAGACAGTTCCATTTTGCTTGGTCTTGTGTTAATCTGCATCCTTCAACAGTTGTCAAGTTCTTTGTTTCCAGATCTTCTTTGATGTTATCCAGCCATCTTTTTTCTAGGTCTTCCTCACTCTGTTTTCTTCTATTTTGTAGGTATGCAGTGATTTATATGCCCATCTATTGTTTCCATTCTTTTGACATGACTGAACCAACTTACGGTAATCTCCTTGTATGAATTTTATTGGTGATTGTTTCTATGGTTCCTGCCTGTTGTCTGATATCTTCATTCCTGAATTGTACTCAACAATTTTAAAAATTTGCTCTTTATGTTTATGAGAATAGAATATGGTACTTCAGTGTCCAATTTCTGTATGGCAAATGAAGTTATTATTTTGAAAGATTTAGCCTGTTTTGCCTATGCATTGTGCATTGTGAAAGGTTCATTGCCTCTAGTATGGTGACTTATCTTAAATAATAATTCTTTTTGTCTGGTTAAGTTTGTCAGTCACGCTACACGGCAGATGTTGAACAATGTCGTTGCCATAGGCAACCTAACTTGATAATCGGCAGAGCTTCACGAAGTGTCCTGATTGGCTGATTGACCCCACGGGGAAGCATCTTATTTGGCTGCATGTTGTATGGCACTATGGAACTGCACATCCCCCAATGTGGGGCCGTAGACCCTACTGGGGGGCGTAGCCCTCCATGTGGGGCCATAGGCCTTAATGGGGGTGCATCCTCCCACCAGGGACCATTTACCCATGGGAGACCAAGCCATAAGCCCAAAAGGAGCCGTATGCCCGAAAGGGTCCATAGACCCCACTGGTGGCGCATCCGCCATTGGAGACCAGATCCCTTTGAAACCGTAGGCCAAAACCGTGGTCGTAGGTTCTGTTATGGTGTGCAGCCCTATGCGGTGGTAGTCATTCTCCCCCATAATTTTTGACAGGTTAGCAGCTAGTTCATTATATTTGACATTCTATCTCTGGGCCAACAGTAAGAGTTGCCATTGTGCATGGGTATTACAATCTGTATTTACAGTTTTATTGATCAAATTTATCTTAATGCAGTTTAGCATCTTAGCATTGTCTCATAAGCATTTTGAGGGATTCAGACAGAACATTTCCATATACTTCCTCTAAGTATGAATAGTGTTTGATACCTGTAGAGATCAGACTGAGATCAAATATTGGAGAAGTGAATGCTTTGAGCAGCTGCAGAACAACCAAGATATTGTATTCCAGGACAATTTATATAGCACTGGAACATAAATACCAAAATCAAAAGCTCATTGACAACAATGGCATGTCAATGAAAGCCTGAAGGTGGTGATTTTAAAAATCTGCTCGGATGATAGAAAAACTCGCTGCCGTGTATAAATCTGGTGCTTAGTCATTTAGAAGCGGTCCTTCACAAGAAAATTGTAGCCACATTGACAGATCAATGAGGAACGAAAGATGATGTTAATGGGCTGCAGGTTGGTAGTAGAAGTTTTCCACACGGTAACATCTGGCGGTGAAATCCGAAGAAGCGGTCTTCCGTTCTTCCGTGAGAGAATAGTTTGTTGCCAAAATCGGCAAATCCGACGAAGATGGAGGTTCCAGCGAAGTCTCAAACACCAGTCACACACAGTCATGTTGAAATTCTTGCAGCCGACATTAGCGGACTACTCAACAGCGGCGGCGAGCTGCTAACATGCCAGAACGACGAGGAAAAGTAGAGGACGGCAAGAGACTTTCGGGAAACCGACGAGTGAAATGCAGTCCTCGCAGTTGGCGCAAAAACCAAGCACAGAACTTCGGTAAATGCCAAACACGACGCTGAAACCATGGCACGTACAAGCATGTGCAGGCAGCCGCGTAGGCGTTCTTCCTAGGCATTCTCTTTTAATCATACATATGATTAAAAGAATGCCATTTAAAATCATCTCCAAAGCACCAAGCAAACAGGTGAAGTCTCACCCTTCACCAAGGTGTAGATACTGTAGAACAGTTGTTTTCAAGAGACTGATGTGCAGGGAAGTCCTGGATTCTACAGCATCACTGCCACAGCTTTAAGGCATCATCAACTGGGATAGGACTCAACTGCTTCATCTGAATATGGGAAGAAGTAGAAGGCCTTGCAGAATGTGAGCAGCTTGTCATTGTACTTATTTCTGAGGAAAAGGAAAGTTCAACTGTGTGAGCTACCAAGACATTGACCTAATATGCCAATCTGCTGAACTCTATAGAATGGGAGAGGATGCTAATCTGCTGAAAACCAAAGGGATGGATGCAGAGCACTCTTAGCAGAGGCACAATGTGAATTCATACCCACCTAACATACAATTGGTAGAATATTTACTATGAGACGGGAATCAGAAAGTATAAAGAATTTGAGAGCAAGTCATACGTTTCATCAGTGCTTTTTTCCTAGGAAAAAAGGTTTCGGAACTCATTTTACATCTGTTTTGTCGTAAAAGCATACCATGGATATTAGTAGAATAACAGTACTTGGTATATTTATATACAATGTAGCTTGTTGTTTTTACACTGTAATTTATGCTGTTTCCGTGCATTCCCACTGAAAAAGAACTGATTGTAAGTAAAGCATGCATTATTGCATATTGATATAAACGAATCTGGCAAAAAAAAGGCGTGGGAGCGCCGTTCCTGTGTGTTCCCACTGAAAAATGCACTGCATCTCATACATTTGCTATCATGACTTTGGGTTCAACATTGCTTTTTTGGAGGTGGGACTCTGGAAAAAAATAATAAGATATTTTGGGCATTCTGAGAAGTAAGAAAAATCTCCAGCAATTGATTACAAAGACACGGCAGAGAAGATATGAGGGATTGATTTAAAACAACTGTCACGGTATTAGCAAACTGTATCTTGTTCCCAGCTACATTATTCGGAAACTGTTTAAGGCAAAAAATCAAAGGGAGAAGATTCAGGAGGGTATAGATGAATGATGAATAAATATGCATCATAGGGTTTGTACTGGGTTAGCATGACACCCGACAGAGTACAGGGTGTGTGGTAAGCAATGAAGCGGAGTAAGACCACCTGATAAACATAAATAACACAGGAATTTAGGTGTTTTGCAGAGGAAAGAAAGAATCTTCAGTAAAAATTAGGAACCAACTTCTGAAACAGACAGAGAATTTCGATATTGTGTGTGGGAGGAGACGTCAATTTTGAGCAGAAGCATATGTGCAGCCAAGGCATACTTACTCAGCAGGAAATATATATCAGTACTTGAAAAATCTGGACACCCAAGAATATTACAGCAATAACAAGACTGCAAGATTATATTTATAAAACACTTGTAGTCAGGTGCATAGCTGCATGCTCTACAATTCAAAAGCAGGACGTTTACTGTAAATTAGCTGCCGAACAACGTGTGAAAGTGTTAGAAATTACCTGCCTAAGGAAGTTCTTGAGCATCAACCAATGAAACAGGATGAAGAATGGAAATGGTATAAAAAAGCTTAACTGAGAAAAAGATGAAGGGATAAATTTGACATTGGCATTTACACTCCATCAACAATATCACGAGAATGGAAACAGAGTTCTAAGATCACAATATTTGAAAAAAATTGGTAAAAGAAGGAAATTGAAAAGATATGGGTACCGGTAATCACCAGCACATAGGATTGTGATTTTCTGGGTTTAACCCTTTTGCCCTATGGCTCCTATGCATTCATTCCCTGTCCCCTAGGCTCCTGGGGAAAATTATGGGGTTGTTTGGGGCTCCCACATAAACTCAAATATCTTGAGAAAATGTTAACATAGAACAAAAATGGTTTCACCAGTTTCCTCAGAATTGAACTGTGTTTACTTCCAGCATAGAATATTTAATGCCATGAAGAAAATCAAAACCGGCCATGCGGAGATTAGGAAAGGACGCAGAAACCCTAAAAGCGGCCTTATGCGGACTGGTATCGGTAGCAAAAGCCACTTTTGCGGCTCTGCGGGGCAACAGGGTTAAGCATTCTTGATGCTGGTTGTACTTCTTTGTATCAATAGATTTAAAAAACTATTATTTGTCAAGTTGCTCCAGCATGATGATGATGCTGCTGCTGCTGCCGCTGATGCCTTGCTTGATGGCTTTACTGATCGCCAGTTCTTTTCCTGTTGTATTTATTACCTTGGCTGTAACTATTGAAATTGTCATGCTTCATATGACCGTTCATGATCAAACATTTATCTTTAATTTTTTAGTATAAGTTACATTTTGAGTGTTCTCAGACAATCCACCTAGAAATGCTTTACTAATGCATGTCTGATGTAGTAATTAGATATTTGTGATAGGGACTTTCTGTTGGACGGTCATGTTGATTGATGCCTTTTCTTTGTTTGTACTATTTCTTTTGAAATGCATGATTATTGACAGTGTTTTGTGCTGTTTTAGGTGAAACCAGTTGCATTTGCAGTTCGAACTAACGTAGCATACGATGGAGCTGCTTTTGCGGACACCCCAGTTCACTCTCAAGCTGTGTCATTTGGCATGAAAGATTTTCTTCACATCAAAGAAGTCAGTTATCTATTATTATTATTTTCAGCATTGTCCAGATAGAATATTTTTAGTGTTGGTATAAGTTGTTTGTTTCCCGATCTTAATGGTACTTTTCTTAGAAATGTATTCCTAATTACGAACTCAATGTCAAATTTTCACTCAGTTAACATGATTAACTAATATATACTGCAAATTTCAAGGGTTTCCATACCATGCAAGTGATGGCACATGTTCCAACAATGCTTGATTGCAGTGGAAAATTCCAAGGTTGTTCGTGCAATGCTTGATTGCAGTGGAAGATTCCAAGGTTGTAGGCCTGATTTCATTTTCTTAGTATTGTAAAAGCATGTACTGGTGGTCATGCCTGAAGCAAAAGGAGTGGTCAACATCCAAAATGAATATTACCGCACAGGATTGGAATGACCCTAGCTTATACTTAACTAAAGTTACCAGTTACCAGTAGTCACTTAATACTCACTACTCAGTTATCTTATGTTTTGCGGGTACATTGGTTAGCTTATATTTGCAGGTCTGTTTGTTAATTTCGGTTAAGTTGCTGTTCATTAAAACATGAAATGTGACAGTAATATTTGGATTCTGTAGTTTTGTGATGTACGTTTTTGGCAACTCCGAATATTACCGAATACCACACTATCTGTGCTAAGTGAATGTTCGGATTGGTTTCTCATCATTCCCTAGTTAGATAAGATTTCCAGCCTATCTTAACTAATTTTCTCACATACTGTGCTGACTTGTACCAAGTTTATCCTAATTCTATAAATGTATATAAATTACTTGAAACAGAGGTACATGGGGCTCCTGAAACTCATGCTCATACATTCTGGGGGATCACAATTGTTAATTATTTATGAAATCCATCCAGAAATTATGCCATCTGTTTCTTCTCAAGTGTAGCATGATGATGAGTTTCATATCACTTAACTCTGCAAAGGTCGGAGCCATTACCATACACAAATAGGAAACAACATTTCAAAACTCTCTCTTACAAATTATTGTGTAGTAGTATCCATGGTGTGAAAATCTTGGCAATTGTTGATTTATCAATAGTAATAACTATTATATTATATTAGTTATGCAACATACCCGGTACATCTATTGATGATTGATTCATTTAAGTTGCAAGTGGAAAAGAAACCATATGCTGGTAGTGTTGTGCTATTAACAGTTGCATGGTGCTGATTAATAAATGCAGAAAAGCTTGATCTGGCTCATATCATCATCACCACCATTACCACCATCATCATCAGCATTATTATTATTTACATTATTGTTATAAACTATTATTAACTAAAATTGGGAATGTATTTACATTTAAGCATATTTTTAAGGGCATGCCTGTAAACTATTTGTATTGTAAGGTCATCTATTGGAACTTATGACTTGTAATTGGATTGCTCAAGAAGGAAATATTTCTACCATGCTCTCTAGTAGTCCTATGCATATCACTTGTAGAATGTGAAGTTGCACAATTTGTAAATAGGTGACTTTTTGCACAGCTGTTTTAACATTTCTTGTGTAGAAATTTAACAATGACTGGTGGATTGGAAGACTGGTAAAGGAGGGTGCTGACATTGGATTTATTCCCAGTCCTGCCAAGCTGGAGAGCCTCAGAAATATGCAGGGTAATCCGGCACAGCCAAAACCTGCTAGACTTTACGCAAGGTACTGTGCCATCCTGTGCCTGAGATTGTTGTTGCCTGCCCATGTAGCAAGTATTTTATAGGTTATAGATTTTAGAAAACAGTTATGCTACAAAGATGAGGATATTTCATGCCATACATTTGCACATGTAAGACACATGTTCTAAGCATGCATAATTTATAATCATTGGTATACTGTGTATGAAAAATATAGCACATTGATGTTGGATATACTTTGATTTCGGCCTGCAGAGGTATGCATAGATGTGCTTGCAAACATTGTTTCTCTCTATGTGTTATAATTGAGAAAATGTGTTAGTGTTAACTAAATGCATACACACTGATTAAGTTCATCATTGTGACAAAACAGATAATAGCACAGTTTTCAGGAACCAAATGTTACTATGGAGTGCATGGCCATAGGATTATATCTTTGTAAAACAAAGGAGCCAGGTGTGTGATTTTGTAATTTAAAAAAGGTTTTGTTTTGCTTTGTTTTACAGCAAACCTAGTTCGGCATCTAATGTAGATACCTTATTCAACTCAAAGTCTTCAAACTCTCGGGGATCAACACCTCCAACTCCCGGTAAGAATAGCAATAGCTTATAAATTTCAAGCAGGTCAGGTCAGGTCTTCGTCCTCAAGCTGTGTCCAGCTATTGACTTCTCCATGGCATCTCTCCAAAGTTCTCTGTCCTTTGCTATTTCTTCCAAAGTCATTCGGTGTCTTCCGTCAGTTTTTCCGTTGAGATTCAGCCCTGCCATGTGCAGATCCTCTTCCAATCCGTCCACCCATTTCAAACAACGAAGAGGTTAATTGAAAAAAGGTTACGATTTTGCATATGGGTAATGGGTATGTGATTTGATGTTTTGTAATTTTTATATTTATTTGTTCTGATGAGCCTAGCCTAGAATGCCAGACTGAACTAAGCTCATTTCAGTGTCAGGTATTTTTTGTTACATATCACTGAGTGATATTTATTTAAATGGCATTGTTTGAGCAACAGTATGGTAGTGTCACTCAGGTGAATTTTCTTTCAAATGATGTGCTAATCATGTGACATGGACCCTGATGAAACTAGTGATTGTAGGGGCTATGACAGTGACAACCGTCTTAATAGAAGAAATAACAACAGCTGTTTTGTTGTTGATGACCTGGATATTGCATGACTGATTTGATGGACTATTTGTGACATGATATTTTAGACCTTTCTTGAATTTTACTGAGCAGATCAGAGTGGCTTAGAGGGAAATCTCGCTGATGATAGTGACAGTTTGAGCAACCAGAGAACCTCAAAGAACAGCATGAATCCTGTTGGCAAAGAACAACGGAGAAAGCCATTTTTCAAAAAGGTTCTCTGCTTTAACGACTGTAACTGTTTTGTGATCCTGTAATTCTGTTGCATTTTAATCTTGACAGACCTTATATGCTAAATAATTAATTCCTATTTGATTAAGAGTTCATATACTAGCAGGGAACCAAGTAGTTGCAGTTAGAAGTTTGTGTTTTAAGGTGTCAAAGCGGGCGCTCGTTTTTGTATTGCAAAGTAACCATTGATAATTGTAGAAGGAGCACTGTTTTGGTGCAAATGTTCCTTCTGAAACTGCATTTCCAAATGCCAGAATGTCATTTATAAATTTCATTGCAAAGTAGTTGCATCTTAATAATTCACATACTGTGTGGTTAAATTTGCATCTGAATTACACATTCAAGTACTAACCTTGTATGGATCTATCATGTACACTGTACAGTACTTGACGGTATGAGATAGATCTATGAGGTATGTTTCTGGTATTTCTTTTTTACGCTCTGTTGCCTGTTTCACATTGAATTACTTTATTTGGTTTTAAGGTCGAAGCAGTGCCACCTTATGAAGTTGTGCCATCAATGAGGCCGGTTGTTTTAATTGGCCCATCGTTAAAAGGATATGAAGTGACTGACATGATGCAAAAGGCACTTTTCGATTTTCTCAAGCACAAGTTTGAGAATCGGTAGGTCTTATGGGACTGTGAAATGTTCTATAGTTAGAAACCTTATGCTAAAAGTTGCATTAGTTAAATATGTTGTTACTGAATCTGTTCTTTTCAAATTTATGAAATACTTGTATCGATTCCATTTAATTGCTTTTGCTGTGTTCCACTATTGGTCAAATGCTGTGGCTTTGAATAATAGGATCCTATATTAAAAATTTAATATGAATCATCATTTATTATAAAACTAAAATTTCAATCAAATATTTATCATGATCTCATTACTTAACTCTTTGGCCCCCAAGTTGTTTTCACAGAATTTGCCCTCCAGCTGTTATCCTAAATGTTTGAAATCAAATATCACAACAATATTGACAATGTATATATCAAATGAAAAGGGTTTAGTGTACAAGAATATGACAAGGAAAGGGTAACATTTGCAGTGGCATTCTTCATATATCGTGAGAAGATTTAAAATTCAAAAATTTAAATTTGACTGAAGTGCATCAACAATTTTGTCAGCAACAAGACAGTGTCAGTAAGCTATCATAAACATGTACAGTTGTACACATATGTAATAAGCATTTTTTAAAATATATATTTATATGTGTGTGTGTCATATTTTATTTTAGAGAGGATTTTGTGTGAAAGGTCTCTAAGCAATTATGACATGTATTTTTGGCACTTGTCACAAAAGTTCACAAACTTGGTTTTTTTGTACTGCCCAGCAGAATATTTGTTGTTTTCACTGTCATCAGGTCTGGAAATATCCTTGTCATCAAACTTGCCATTTTCAATCGCTTTCGAAACTTCCTTGATTGAATAAAACTTTTGCCTCTAAGTTTGGAAGGGTATTTAAAATTTAAATGACCAAAGAACCGCACATCTCGCCAGCAAATTAATATATTTTTGCAGTCAAACTCACAAAACAAACTGCTTTTTTGCATGTTTTAGAAGTGAAACCGTGTTTGATTTTACTGGAGTTACCCTATATCATAAAATATAAGTAAATCTATATTTAGAAATGAGTGCGTTTTTATTGTGCAGTTGAAAATGGCCGTAATGGATGCCAAAGAGTTAAGTGAAATTGACAAGTGGAAGCAAATTGACTCTGTGCTTATATCTTCTTAAGGTCATTCCATGCCTTTTGGTACACCAGCAATGGACATTTCGACTTTTGAAGGGAGGGTATTCAAAGAGAGACACCAATTTTTGAGACTTCCAGCATATTAATGTGGCTTTCCAGAGCTGCTTCAAGACTAAATTGCAACGTTGTGTATATTGAAAAGTTAAGAAGCGTGACACCCTAACTTTGAAGGCCTGTCATTCTTAAACATTATTGTTAGGTATTTAGTACTTCGGTATGATTTTTTCAGCTTTTTTGGATTTGATTTTTGGTAAGATATGGGAAATTGTGTTTAATTTTGTCTGAACTAGGATAACAATTACTCGAGTTACGGCTGATATATCGCTGGCTAAGCGTTCACTTCTGAATAATCCTGGTAAGCGTGCAATCATGGAGAGGTCCAACAGCAGGTCATCTTCTATTGGTGAGCACTTTGTTTATTGCCACTGAACCATTTAATCCAGTGCAAGGCTTCTGGAGGCAGTAATTACATCTTTTAGTCACATGATTCCTTGATTGAATGAAAATCAACATCTAATGAAAGAAATATGTGCAGCCGAAATACAATCATTTTGCTTTTTGTACCAGCTGTCTGTTGCTATATTCTCTTGCATGACCAGTTTTTTGCTTTTTCTTTTGTTGTTAGTAATATGCTTCAATTGTATCGATGTTATTTTTAGTTGAAGTTCAGGGTGAGATCGAGCGTATATTTGAGCTTGCTCGAAATCTTCAGCTGGTTGTTCTTGATTGTGACACTATTAATCATCCATCACAGCTTACCAAGACATCACTTGCTCCAATTATCGTTTATCTCAAGATATCATCTACCAAGGTGAACTATATAATCATTTGGCTTTTTTAATTTTACTCTATTTATAAAATTGGTATGTTAAAAACTGAATGTTGGATCATATAGCAGCATAATTCACATATCTGATGTGTATTTGTTATATAGGAAGTGTAACATTTTTAGTTACATACTTATTTTGTACCTAATGTCTATTTATATTTGTGAGTGTGTTAAATATTGTTCATGCCATTGTTTTTTTATAAGCTGCTCCAACTCCAGATTTTAGTCTGATTTTATTAAACTATTTATATGACTTTCTCTATCGAATTAATTATCCTGAAGCATTTTTGCATTTTCATAATGGAGCACACAAATCGTATTACTTACTTCCCATAATTATTTTACTGATAATTATAATTTATACATCACTTTAACAGAGAATTATTTGCAAGGGAGCTGTTCTTGATGATTTTCTTAAAAAAAACAATATATAATTTATCTTGGTGGAAGTAACTGAAATCTGGCCAGGTCATCGTTATTTCACTTCTTTGGCAATTGGCATCAAGTGGAACTTGAGGCAGTGCTGTCATTGATGATGGCAGAAGTTTTAAGCTTCTGTCGGACTGCTTGAGTCTTGATGCCTAGACATGCCTGATTGGAGGCGAGCAGCTCTTGCTTGTGATGCCAAGATGCAGAAGTCTGCAGTCTACTTGGACAGTTAGAATTGCCACTGGCACACAAAAGGATTCCAAACTGTAATTCTATGTCCATTGTGGCCTTCCAATGTGTTTGCTAGTAAATTTAATTTGGAATTGTCAAGTACAAGTATGGTATAGAATGGGGGGGGCATATAAAGTGGCAGCCCACAGGCCAGATCCGGCCTATGGGGGTGGTGTAAAATGGCCCACGAAGATACTGAAACGATAAATGATTCCTTTCTAATACATACGAAATATTGTTTAAGTGTCTTGTTTTCAACTTATCGGTTTTCTCTTACTTGTGAATTACCGGTATACGTTTTAAGCTTGAAAGATGTCTGCACCTGACCCTTGGGCACCAGTCATAAAACTGTTGGCCATTCATAAAATGTTGCTGAATACCCTGGCATAGACCATCGATATAATTGGTTTGATCGTTACTGGTTGTGATACGAGTCAACCTTCTGTGGTGTTAAATTTTGTTGTCTAAGGTTCTTCAGAAGCTGATCAAAACGCGAGGCAAATCGCAGAGTCGTAACATGAACGTTCAGCTGGTGTCAGCCGAAAAGCTAAATCAGTGCAATCCGGTGAGTTTGACCGACACGGTTGTATTTCCTGTGCCACATATTATACACATTTCTAATTTTGCTTGGATTTACTTCATGTTTGACCAATCATTTGGCCAGAATCTGTTCCTTTGTTTTATTCTGTTATCTTTTGAGAGGCATCGGCATTGAATTACTGAAGCCATTTGTGTTTCAATTGGACATATAGATAGAATAGTGTGATTATGAGTGCATGTTTCAGTTAGTGTTGTGTATGTTTTTCATATTGGACCAATGTTAGCCAAGATAGTAATTCTAGTTTATTAGAAGTGACAAGCAGAAATATATTTTACAAAATTGTTCATTTAGACCAACTAGTGAGTTCTTTTGATTGTTTCCTCATTTGCGTTCATTTTCTAATGTAACTATTTTGTCAGGAAATGTTTGATGTCATATTGGATGAGAACCAGCTAGACGAGGCATGTGAGCATCTGTCTGAGTATTTGGAGGCTTACTGGCGAGCCACTCATCCGCCGCTTGTGTTGTCTACTCACCAATCTTCCAGCCGAAGCGCGTTGTCCTCGCATAGCGTGAAAGGATCTCACTTGGCCAGCTCCTCGTCTGGAGGCCTGGAACGACGCAACACAACATCAGCACAGAAGCAAAAATTAGATCATGCAGACAGCAGCCGGATGAAATCGAGTCTTTGCTCCGAGCCAGAGTCCGTCGCTCATGCAGGCGAGTCACCGCGTTCTATGCGCCGGATTGCACCACGCGAGCGAGAATCGCTGCAACAAGTGACGTCTGCTCTGCGACGTCGCGAATCGAGGACTCGTGATAGCTACGAGCACATAGAGTTAAATTCACGTGTGCACCAGATGTCGTCGGTACGGGACCCCAACGCGTCTGAACATCATCATATGCTGGATCATCGGGGCCAGAACCACGCACCAACTTACCAGCTTCCGGGCACTGCTAGTAGCAAAAACACTAAACCGGTGTGCCAAATAGGAAATGGTTCGCCAAGCAGAGACCAGCGCCAGGCAGCCATCAAGCGTGGAAGCATTGACGTCTAGCACCAAAAGCCGTCGCCTTGCATCTGTTTTAAACAGTTTCCACCGGAATTGTTTTCTGCTGTTACTTTCTCTGCATGCTCTTTTGTTTTCTTGAAAGTTGGGTGACCGTTTAGTGTTCAATTGTAACTTTACTCACTTTTGCATGTTTTCTGTCATTGATTGTGGTTTTCGCCGGAATTTGCACCGCAAGTCACCTCCTGATGTTACTTCATTTTCACTTGATTTCTTTGGTTTGGTGCCTTCTATTGGTTGCAGTTTTGGTCAGTGTTATCGACTTTGCAAGGGGAAAACTGCAGTTTTGAGGCACCGTGCGATTACATCGGCAGAGATTGGTTTCAGTTCGGCAGTTGCATGACCATGTTTTTTTCTTTACTTTGTTATGATGAGTGTGTGCTTGTGTACGGTATGTGCATTTTGAGCCCATAGTTGATTCTTTTTTGTATGCTATACATACACTGCACTTTTCGTTGTACTGTGAAGATGTTGTGCGTTGTGTTCTAATTTTCTGCTTGTATTTTGCTTGTTTGATGACTTCTGTGCATTATTATTATTATTATTATTATTATTATTATTATTATTATTACTACTACTACTACTAGTCATACAAATTGGTGTGAAACTTGATGCTGCTCTGTCAGCATTGGTTTTGCATTGATGATGCATATTTCTGACTAAGATGGTTTTATTGTTTCATTATCTATTCTGGAGGTACTGGGAACATCTTCCAGTATCTCTGATTCGAGTTTGTCATGTGATCTTAGGTTCAGTGAGATTTAGTTAAGTGAAGTGATTATTTAGAAATTATCAGTGTATTGCTAAATGCTGATTGGACAAATGCAGTTGAAAAAAGAGCTCACAGTTGTGATTTTGTATTCTGCTATATATGTGAACCTTTCGAGTGTGAGTTATCGTGATACTGGCATTTTGTTTTGAAGGTAATTTTTTTATCAGCTGGAGTTTTATCATGGTTTGGTGAGACGTGTACTGAGATAAATAAATAAAATTTTATGTGAACAAAATTTGATTATGACTTTGCTCAAAATTATACAGGATTTTGAACATTTTAAATCTGTTGCAAAGTGCATTAGTTGATTTACTGCTGTGTATGCATTGTTTAGCACTACCGGTAATGGGCAATATTGGTGTTCAACTCAGATAAACACTTGACATCATGATAATAGATTTAATTTTGTGCCTGAGACAATTTAAGAAACCGTCTTATTTTAAGGCTTAAGTTGCTTTTCAGCAATTGTCTGGCTGTGTATGTGGGATATTATTGTGATAATTTTAAAAGCTGTTGATTATCTATTGTAAATGCAGTCTTTGATTTTGAAATTTCTGGGCGTATTGCTAAGCATTGCTTCAAACGAACTGACTTGAAACTAATTATTTGGTTTTATGTATATATCAAAATGTACCTGTGTGTTTGTTTGTGAGAATGGATACTAGTTTGTGTGTATTTTACATGTGTAGGTTAAGGTCTGTTGTAAATTTGCTCAACTGATGTGCACAGCATCACTGTTCTGCCCTCAATTTGAGTTTTGACCGGTTGAGGTAGTCAGGTCACATGTGGGTGATCGTTGCAGATGCTGCAAATGGCTGTCTTTTATTTTGCCTTTGAAAGTTTCACAAATCGCTTGGAAAACTGCAGTTACACAGGATGTTTTATTGATTTTGTTGTCGTTGGAATCTGCTGTTATAGTTAATATACCTGCTGTTCAATATATGTTAGTGAGGCTAAGTATCCATCATATTGCATTTTTCTTTACGAGGCACTCTGAGTACTGTTGTAGTCATCCAAGCACTTTCCATTTCTTTCAAAAGGCTGTGATGTGAATGTTGGATTGTCTGGGCTTAATTATCTCGTTATGCAGTGCTTATTTTGGGAGGGATGATCTGTTTAAGCTGCTGAAGGTTTTGTAGATTAATAATTGAAGTTGGTCTCTATTTAACTGTTACTAGTTGACCTTCAAGTTTCTTTATTGTTAAATGTTTTTCGTTTCTGTCCAAAAAAATTCATGTAATTTCTTTGTCTGTTGATAACTAAGTAGTTTGTTAAATGAACTATGACTTTTTTGGAAAAAGTCAACTATTAAATGATGACCACAAACCGATGCCCATTTGATTATTATGGCTATGCTCTAGAATTATTTTGATCAAATCCTGAGAATGGTGAACATTACTGACTTTCTTGAACAAGTTGCTTGGACAGATGTGTGTTTACCACTGCTACTTTTGTAATAAGCTGAAGATCAGTCATATGACATGCAGCCATCTACATGTGCAGTTTTATGAACTGTAAGCTTTGTGTTAAAATTTGGTACTGTCAAATTTTTGATAAAATGAAGCATTTGTATGCAAAGCAACATATTTCTGTCAGCATTTGCTGCCTGTTTTTCCTTATTTCAAGGACAGTATTTGGTCAAATTTAATGGTTATTCACAACATGTCTACCCTGGTAATGCTACTGATTTTCCTTTTTTTGTACTTACTGTGTATGAAGCTGCGTTTTATCAAAGTTATACACTGAAGTCTGCATTATTCCATCTACCGGGAATTATCTTTTTAGGCGAGGAACTACTAATAAATTTTTCAACCATATACAAATTATTTGCATAATATTGTACATACTGATTTCTGCATCATTTGATAGATCAACTGATTTACCGTAAGTGCTGTAACTTTGCTGTTGATACGGATGTATTTTAGTCTCTTTGATTATTTTAGTGTTATCTTCTTAGAGAAGATTTAGAAATTAAGAGATTGTTATGTCTTAATGAGGTATTAAAATGAGTAATTGGGACTGGTACAATGTAAAATATTTGGATTTAATTTATTGGATTTAAATCATCTTGTACATTTTATTAATACAAAGACTGGAGAAGTTGTTCATAGCTTTAAAATGGACTTGAATTTATTCTCAGATATTTAATTTGATCAAAGCTGATTTCTGTATTTCATTTGGACTTAGGCCAAAAGTCTTTATGTTATGTATGAAATGAAATAATGCTCATCTTTTACTGCAATGTTAATTATGACTTTCATTGTTCACATGATCAAAATCTGTTTTATATATGTGTGTGCGTGTGTGTGTGTGTGTTTGCCCTTGGTGCTTTGTTCCCACAAGGAACTTGTGAAAAAGTGTCCAGAGATATTGAAAAATTGTGATGTTAAATTTCATCTGGTTTCATCAGAATGTGATAGTGTTGAAGTGTATTATGACAGATAGTTATTGAAACACACAACTTCCCTCTCTGTTGCTGTCTCTGAATTGGTGGTGATAAGAAGGCCCATATCACTGACGAAACAGAGGGCATCCATATTGATTGGACCTAAGGTTTCAAATGCCAGTGACAAGAAGATGTGGGTTGATGACAGGCTTAGATATTTGAAGTTTTTCTTACAGCAATGGTTTTGCGGCAGCTCCTGCTGACTTCTGGAGTGCCAGTGGTCGGTGCTTCAGCCTGCCTTCTCAAGCATGGCGGACTGGTGGACACAGGCTCTTGTAGCGGCAGCCAAAAGGCAAAAGGTGCAAGCATTGACATAGGGCTGCGCTGAGTAACGCGAGTACTCTACTCTAAATTGTACTCTACTCCAAATTGAGTCGAGTTTTTTTGAAGTCAAGTACTTGCATAGAATAACTAAATAAAGAATAGAATAGATAAATAAAGAATAACCAAAGAATTTCATTAAAATTTGGCCTACCGTTATTTGTAACAAATTATTAAGCAGTCTTATTTATGTTATTCTTAATCGTTATGCCCCAGTTAGTTAAAATGTTGCCCACAGTGGGCCAAGTCTAGACTGGACCTCATATTTTTTGCCAGCACTGGCAAAATAGTTTCTGTTCTGTAACTTCTGTTATACTACACTTGAATACGCTTGAATATCCGACAAAATTGATATATAACTGTATCTAGCGCTCTGCTTTGGTTAAATGAGGACCATGAGGCAAATACAGTAATATGCATTATGTGACCTGTAACGTTTGCAAATCATGTATTTCTGGTTTTACGCAAGTACTCGTTAAGCTACTCGCCAACTACTCAAGTAATAAACTACTCGGTTAGCGCAGCCATATATTGACACCTGATGAATCCCCAGGCCCCATACTTGATTGAGAGCATCGGCTGAAGCCGCTGGCTGGCAAAGATGTTTAAAAGTTTGACCAGTATGTATATATACCGGTAATACAGTTTTATAAATATAAAGTTTTACTGATATATATATATATATATATATATATATACCAATATATATATATATATATATATATATATATATATATATATATGTGTGTGTGTGTGTGTGTGTGGTGTGATTGTGTGTGTACATATGTATGTAATTGATCATTGATATATATATATATATATATACCAATATATATATATATATATATGTGTGTGTGTGTGTGTGTGTGTGTGTGTGTGTGTGTGTGTGTGTGTGTGTGTGATTGTGTGTGTACATATGTATGTAATTGATCATGTTTCTCTAGCAGAAAACACTTGCGTGTGGGTTATGAATTTCTCTGTTCAGTAGGTTTTACTTTTTTACTTGGAGAGTTATTTGTCTATCGAAATAGTTCAGAAATATTTAATTAAAAAGTTACTATTATGTCTGAATTTTCGCAAGGCACTATAACTGATATTTGAAGTCACTTTATTAGGTTGCCCTTCATTGTTTGAGGCAGTTCAACTGCCAGACTCGGTTCACTTGCAATTTTGTTTTGAGAATTGCCTTGACATTGGATTTTGAAGATTGTTTGCAACTGATGTTGTGATTGAAAATGTGTGAAACTTGCCTATTCTTCTTTGGCCTTGGTTATTTGGCCCATATGGTAGTCTGATTAAGGATGTATAATTTTAGAAGATATAATCCCAGGAGTCACTAAGAACATTTTAAACATTTTTGTGAATAAAATCTTGTACACCTAATGTTGTTTGCAGAGCTTCCAAAATTTTAAAGAATGCAAATCTGAAGTTTAAATGTATTTAGTTTTGACCAGTTGAAATCCATCTATGAAGAGGATCCATCTAGTTGTTGATTGTTGTTTATTCAGAAGCTACAGTACTTCAAATTGTTCTGTGCTCTTGAACTACCGGTATCTCAATTTGACAATTATCTGCAGTATTGTATTAGATTTTCAGAGTTCAGGAGTTGTTTACTTTCTGTGATGCTGATTACATCTGCATATAATATTGAACTGTTTGAAAGCCCAAGCTTGAAGAATTCTATTTAATTCAGGTCTTTTAGATATGAATTGATGTCATTTATGTACAGGTTTAATTATTTTTTTCTGTAATCTATCTGATATATATTGATGCTCTGACATCATTTGAAATCCAACTTTTCTAATTTATGTAATTGTATTGAAAATTTCTACTATAAAGTAAAAACAAGTATGGTTATTTTCTGGCAAAGTATTGCTAAGTGTGTGTTGTTGTACATGTATCTTGAGGTTTTTAGAAATGTGGTTTGGGGGTTTTATGCCACAAATTTTGTCTGGTGGATTTTTTCTGTGGATGCAATTTTTGGGCTATCATTTGGTGGTGACAACAGTATGAATGCAGCAGAATGAGAACAATTGTCATTGATCTTCTTCTGACTTTTGATAACCATTCTCTATTTTAACATTTTACAAACTTTTCTGTTGATTAATAAATTTTGAATATCTCTAGAAATGTCTTGACTTTTGTTTTATGATTTATTGATATTTGACAATTTTATTGTAGTTGATTGCCTCAAATCTTCAGTATTTAGTAATAGAAAATTGTACCAATTTTGAAATTTTTGACACTGTAACTGTTTTTTCATACATGCTACCTACTGGTAATTATTTTTAAAAAATTTAAATATTGAATTAGCACTGTCTTCTGGAAATTATGAGGTAAACCCATACAGAGTAAATTGTTATTCTAACACCAAGTGGCTGAATAACATGTATTTTGGAGCAAATGTTCTTTTAGTCATAGCCAGTTAGTGTTTAGATGTGACTCCACACCAAGTGTCTTCAACTTTGACCTGTATTTGCGGCAGAACATAGTTCCTATTTGGACTTTTATGGCTGCTTCCTATTGGCTGTATTAGGGGATTTCATTTTTGGTGTCCATAAGTCTGATTTGAAGAGAGATTTATGCAACAAATATTTTACCTGACTGGGTTTTACCATGACTTGAATGTGTGTGTGTGTGTGTGTGTGTGTGTATATATATATATATATATATATATATATATATATATATATATATATATATATATATATATAGTTGTCATTTTTAGAAGAAGTCTGATATTTCAGAGACTACTAGCTCAACAAAATCTCTGGTTTTTGGTAGACATACAAATTTGACTTGGAGTATTTTGATGTCTATATTAAAAATATATTGCCTGGGTCGTATTTGATGGTTTGTTTATTTGGAAAACAGCAGACTAGCCATTTTGTTATGGCAGCATGGATGACTGTTTATCATCTTCATTCTTTTCAAAACATCCCTACTTTCCTACTTTTAATATACTGTACTGTAAAAATGTACATACAGTAACTGTATTAAGCATTTCAATAGCTTTCAATAATTCATTATCCTTGCATTTTAATAATTATGAGAAATCAATTTGTTAATTTATATAGCGCCGTGCACAGACAAAAGTTACAAAAGAGGGCCTGAATGGCCAATTTGAAGTGAATGCACTTGAGGCAAATTAGCAAACAGTTGCACTGAATAGAAAGTGATAATTTCTTTGGTATTAACCTATTAGACACATTCTGCAGTCTCTCCACTGCATGGTGAGTTGGCTTTTCCTAACTACATGTATCTGACTTACTGTTTCCCACTCTGATGTGTGGATCAGTTTGTCTTTTTTTCTATAAACATGTCTGAAGTGTCTAAAAGGGAGTACTCTCTCTCTCTCTCTCTCTCTCTCTCTCTCTCTCTCTCTCTCTCTCTCTCTCTCTCTCTCTCTCTCACGCACGATCCTCTCTTTAAATCCATATTGATTTTGTGCTTTCACGTTTTATTTCAAGATTATAATGTATCTCTATAAATCAGTTTGTAGGCCACCGTTAGTGACCTTATCCCGGTGAACCGCCGTTTCATAATTCTGTAAGTCACAACTCACAACACACTTACTTGAACGACAGACGATGCGCAGGGGCTGTGAGATTATTATCAATTTCTCTATTGAGTCCAAATGAGGTCCACTCGACCGTAACAGCGCCTTCAGTGTACGATTATAACCGACCTGCAGTATTTTAAGCAAAGGCAAATGAATCGCAGCGCCTACGATCTCGGTCCAACCGTCTAACGGCGGACCGAGGTCTCCTGTTATAATAAGGCCAGTGTAAAGGGCTCCGCTCAGTTTTTCGTCGTTATCTACCAGTTGTTGACATTCGCAACAGCGTTTACCCACTTTTATGCAGCGCCAAAGTTTCTAACAGTATGGTTGTTCGTTGTTCGCCTGTATGCGCACTGTATGTGCTTTGAGCGATGTTACTGTTTAGTAGTAATAGTAGTAAGATAATCGGCGTTAATTTACGAACTAATTGTGGATCCGACTGAGAAATTGACCATTTTATACTAATTAATCTGGAGACTAATTTAGAGAAGCTTGCATCAGTAATTGAGCCCGTGTTTCGCTCAAAGACTTTGTGCATTGTTTACTGCATGCGTGCCTTCGTGGTTTTTGTCCTGCGTCTTCGTGTTTTTTGTCCTGTCAAATGTTGAACATATGAAATGAAAATACTAGTTTCAAGTTGCAAGAGAACACGGAGACTATGTTTAGAAAAGCGTGTAAATGAATTCTGGGAAAGATCGTTTTTGTTACCCAGGTGAATTGAAAGTAAGAAATATGCACTTTTTAAAGATCTGTATTTTTACTTTAAATCATTTATTGTTTTGGTAGACTGGTATTGAAGTAGTTTGCAGTATGATATAGAACTCTGAGATTCCGGTATGATTCATTGATTCACTTGCTGAATGACTACTACTTGTTCATCAGTCAGCCCATGCTCACCCTCGGATCATTTCCCCATTTTCACTATCCTAAACGTCTGCCCACCACCCCCTCCACCTCGTGGTACCTACTCATTCCGCCGTCTCAATAAAATTGACATTCCACCTTTTGTGAAGACTGAATCATCTGACCTTGCCATCGAACCCCCAAACACCCTACAATCACTAATTGACAAATATAATTCTGTCCTATCTGCCCTACTTTACAAACATGCTCCCATAATCACACGGCCACTATCATCTCACGGTAACAACCCGGCTTGGTACAATTCCTTCATTCATTCTTTTAAGTCATTTCGAAGACGTCTAGAAAGAATTTACAACCGAACACATTCTGCTATTGACCTTAAAAACCTCCGTTCTGCAACAAATCACTACCACAACCTTCTCATATCTGCCAAAAAAATATTCTAACTTAATTGCATCCAACAGCTCTAATCCTCGTAAACTCTGGAACACTGTGAATTGTCTATTCCATAGCAATAAAGCAAAGCCTCTTCCTCAATCCATTTCGCAACTTCGCAACTCGACTACCGCCCGAGCTTTAAGATAGCGCTATAAAAGTCGTCACTCTAATAATAATAATAATAATAACTTGCTGAATCATTTGCTATTTTTTTCCCGGAAAAATCTCTAAGATCCGCACCAATCTAAGATCTACCATGACCAATCAAAACACATCTCCACATCACCCATCACCACCAGAAGCTCCTTCCAATTTTTCCTGCTTCACTCCTGTGACTGAGGAAGAAGTATCTAAACTCCTGCAGTCCTTTCCAAACAAGCAATGCAGTCTTGATCCAATACCAACCTCTCTTCTTAAACAGTGTGCCTCTGCCCTAGTACCAACTATAACAAAAATTATCAATTTATCTCTTTCCACAGGCACATTCCCATCCTCATTTTAAAATTCCCTCGTAACTCCACTTCTTAAAAAACCAAACCTTGACAGAGAGGATCTCAACAACTATCGCCCCATTTCAAACCTGTCTGTCCTCTCCAAACTCACAGAGAAAATCGTTCTTTCCAGACTAACTGAGCATTTGTCAAAAAACTCCTTATACAACACTCACCAATCTGCTTATACAAAACATCATTCAACAGAAACCGTCCTCACATACATTTATGACAAACTCCTCACTGCCATTGGATCTCAACGAGTTACTGGTCTCTGTCTCCTTGATCTTTCTGCCGCCTTTGATACTATAGATCACAAAATCCTACTGAAACGCCTTTCCCTCTGGTTTGGAATATCTTCTGTAGCTCACCGCTGGTTCCAATCCTATCTCCAATCTAGATCCTTTCAAGTTTCATGCCTGAATCAAACTTCATCACCCTCTGATCTATACTATGGAGTACCACAAGGATCTGTCCTTGGACCGGTTTTGTTCAGTCTCTATACTACCCCACTGTCATCCTTAATCAACTCTCTCAAATTGAATCATCAACTTCATGCAGACGACACTCAATTATTTCTTTCGTTTACTCCGTCTTCCTTTAAGGCATCAATCTCTGAACTAGAATCAGCATTTTCGTCAATTTCATCGTGGCTGTCAGCTTCTTGCCCTCAATCCCTCCAAAACAGAATTTCTCTTATTTGGACTGCCACAACAACTGAAAAAATTGAAAATCCCACACTGATTTTAGCCCCAGATACAATAATAACCCCTGTTCCAACTGCAAACAATCTTGGATTTACTTTTGACTCCTCCCTAAATTTTGAAGCTCACATATCTCAACTATCAAAAACCTGTTATGCTCACATTCGTCATCTACGTCGCCTTCGTCCCTACCTTGATATTAAAACTGCTTCCACTATTGCCACTTCAATAGTTCACTCTAAGTTAGACTACTGCAACTCACTGTTTCACAATCTTCCAAAGGCCTCCATATGTAAATTCCAATCGATTCAAAATGCCTTAGCTCGTGCAGTAACTAAATCGCCTAAATTTTGCCACATTACACCATTACTCAAGTCTCTCCACTGGCTCAAAATAGCAGAACGCATTGAATATAAAATAATATCGATGACTTCATACATCAAAACCAGTCTACCTAAGAAATCTGATAATTGCACAACAACCTGGATCTATTAGATCTTCTTCTCATGTAACTCTCCTTCGACCTCTGAATCAATCATGTCTCAAAATTTGCAATCGTGCTTTTTCATACGCTGCACCTGAGCTTTGGAACTCAATTCCAATATCCCTTCGCTGTCTACATCAAAGCCAAATAACAAACTCTGAGTCACAATTTTCTCCCCTTCTTGCAACATCTCCTCATGTATTTCTTTCTAAACTAAAATCATTTCTCTTTATAAAATCATTTCCTCCATAGCTGTAGCGTCCTGCCCACTCGCCCTTTTGATTAAATGACACGGCATGAATGACCCACTTTTGGCTATAGCTACTTCATCTGAGATTAAGCGCATAGGAATAAGGAGCTACTTCAGTGCATCTTTTGAAAGCACTTTAGAAATTAACAAGATTTTACTTACTTACTTACTTACTTACTTGTTTGATGTACTCTTGAGAGTCAGTATAAAGTTCAGCATTAGTAATATACACGAGCTTATTATGGTATTCTTACTTGCAAGTGTTCAGTTTGAGAGTTAGTGTGTTGTCATGTGACCATTGCATATACTGTTTACTATGTGCACAGTCTTTAAGGAAATATTTAATTTATGTCAGGACAGAACAGTATACTAGGCCTAATGTTGTTGCTTGATATATGACCTAGAATATATGATGTATGACCGGTAATACCAACCCTGTAGTTTTTAATTTGGTTTGGTTTTTGTTGTCTTCGTTGCTTATTTATTGTGTTATTTAAAACACTGTTGTAGATATCAGTCTACATTACAAAGGCACATGCCATTAATTTCACACATGTTCATGAAGAAGGTCACTAGTTAGTCTTTTTAATGTTAAGAAAATGATGCCAATAATGCATTTATCTAAGTGCTATTGCTAAAAAAAATGGAAGCTTAAAGCTGTATTTAGATAGATCTTTCTTCGTTCTATGAATAAATTTGTTTATTTTTAGATTTGATGACTTCATCTTTCTGTGATTATGGTTGACTCTGCTACAATGGTCACAAAGCCACGCCATTTGTTTGGAGCACCTCAAGGTCCAAAAATAGAAGGAAATTTTAATGCTTATGATGTGCGCCGACCGCGAAAGGTGCACATCTTCTGCAATGGTGACCGCTATTTCCGTGGAAAGCTCGTCCATCTGAATTTCAATCGATATCGCAATTTCAGTGATCTGCTAAATGATTTGACTGGCAAACTTCCCAACACCGTTCATCTAACATATGGTGTGCGACAGATATTTACACCAGTTACAGGTCGCAAAATACACAACATTTCTCAACTGCAAGATGGGCAAGATTATGTCTGTGCAGGTTTTGAGACATTCAAGCCATTGAAATATGGCTCTGAAACAGTAGTGGAATCGTGGGGAGCAGGTAAGTAATGCTCTTGCAGTAGTCTTTGCATTTCTAGATTTGTGCAATTTGTAGAATTTTGACACCACTCTGGCTTTACTCCTGACTTTCTAATGACTGCAATTTTTCTTTGCCTGTGTCTCTGTCAGACTCTGCAGTTCATTTCCATGGCTAGTGCTACTAGATTGAATGATTGCAGCAGAACTTGTTTATGACAAAATCATTAAAAAGAAGAATATTTGGAAATCCAACTACTGTGCACATATTATTTGAATTCTCATTAGCTGAGTGCTCCACCTTATACACAAATTTTGCTACAGTGTGTTATATGGATGGCCATGTAGTACCGTAATTGTGTTGTGAAGGCATACTCATTGCATTATTGTAATGATTCGGAGCCAGTTTCACTGTACATTGCTGAGCATTGTTTTGCTGAGTTGCAGTTGCTACCACAGTTTGAGGTATTAACCCTTTAAACCGTAGCTTACCTAGAGATTGGGCTGTATACGCATATAGCAGTCTGGTGTATTCAAAGGGTTGATGGCCATGACTGCCAGTTGCATACGATTTCTTTTATTAGAATCTTTGCTTATTAATTAGTCCTTTAGAATAGTTATAGACCTGCAATTTTGTAGGCAAGTCTCGAGCTAACATTGAGACTTTTGGAGACACGCAATCATCACCACCAACATTTAATGCTCAAAATGCCTTTCATACTCAACAACAACAACCAAAACTGGTGACAGGTCGAAAGTATGCAAAGTTTCGATCAAATGTGTGGGGAATTCATTCATCTACAGATGTGTATTCCCGGCCAAAGGCCATTACAGTATTTCATACTGGGGCAAAGCCTCGTCCAAATGTAAAAATTCTTCTTAATCGTCACGGAGTTCAATCTGTTGATCAGTTTCTAAAAGATGTATCGGAAGCATTTGGACCAAAATGGAGTCGTTTGAGGAAGCTGTACTCACTGAGAGGCCGGGAAGTCAACAATGTTGGTGATTTCTTCCGTGCTGATGACATTTTTATTGGTGTTGGAAATGATGAACCAACCTTAGGAGAAGTAAATGAGATTTTAGGACAGTTGTACCCTGAAAGTCCTTATGCAGAGCAACTTCTTCAGAAATGGGAAAATGCAAAGCAACGAAGAAATCGTGAAGCTTTAACCAAACGACATGAAACTGTGAAGCCTTATCTTGCATTCAGTGAAGAAAATAACTCCAAGAAAGTTTCTGCTGAAGACCTTGTTGCCAATGATAAAACAGCTGAAGGAAAACTGAGAGGAGATTTGGAAAGAACTGAAAAAGCTATTGATGCCAATATGCAGAATCCGACAGAAGCACACACTTTGTTTGATGGCACCGGGAATGAGGAGATTGTTAATGAAACCATGGAAAAAACTAAGAAAACTGCCAACATAAAAGTAAATCACCAGCAGAATAAAATGGAGGAGAGAAAGAGGAATGAAGCTGATAATGAAGTGGTTGGACTTATTCGGAACATGAAAGAGCGTGGTTATGAAAAAGAGGGAAGAGGAAAATATAAGGATAAAAGTGGACATTTTGAAGGAGAATGGGAACAGGGCAGAGCTGTTGATGGAAATCAACAGAAAGAAGCAGGTAGAGACAGAGCTAAAATGAGGAATGGAAATCACGAAAGAGATAATGATAGACAGCTGCAACACGAAGAACAGAAGCATTTGAAAGAGCAAGAGAGGGAAAGACAAAGACAATGTGAAATAGAAAATGAAACGGCAAGGCAACAGAATTTGAATATTGAAAAGGAAAGAGAGAAGTTAAAACTGGATCAGAAAGAAATGGAGAAACAGAATGACATGGAACTGCTTAGAAAGAGAGAGAAAGAGAAAGAAATAGAGTTAGAAAGAAAAATGGAGATATTAGGTAGAAGAAAACATCAGATCAGACTGAAGCCAATTTCTGAACAGAGAAGAAATGTTGTCTTAAAGGAAGAAAGACAGGAATCTGGAAGGTTTAGCAGTGGCAGTAATAGCAAAGAAACATCTCCCTTAAAATCAAGTGAAAGTGGTGACCAAAGGCCTCTAAAAGAAAAAGACAATTTGAAAAATTTAGTTCAAGTAAAACCAGTTGTAAATACAGAAAGAAGGAACAACATTGGAGATAGGTCAGATAAACTTAAAGAAGACAGGAGGCTTGATGGAACTGACCAAGGACGGGCTCAGGAGGAATCTGCAAAAAGCATTGTAAAGAAACAAGCAGATGCAAATGACTTTAGAATCTTGAGTAGTCATTCAAGAAAAAACGAAATAGTTAAAGATAAATTTAGAAATATAAGCAACAGACCTGGAGATGACAGTGGTAAATCTGATGCCTTCAAAGGTGAAAAATCACAACGAAATGAAAATAAATCGCCGCGCCACCAGGAAAAATTACTTGGAGATGGTGCCAAGGAAATTTCACCGCAAGCCGGCACCACCAACTCATCTCGAATGAAAAAGCATTCAAAGCAAACAGTCTGTAAGTCAAAAATTGAGAGACAGATCTCGAGTACAGAGCACGTGTTCTCAAAATATGATATTAATAATAAAGTATTGGGCGATGGGAACTTTGCTGTCGTGAAATACTGTCGACATCGACGGACTAATCGAGAATATGCAATGAAAGTAATCAACAAATCGAAACTACGTGGCAAAGAGAACTTGATCGAAAATGAGATAATGCTTATGAAGATCTGTGATCATCCAAACATTGTCAAGTTGTTTGAAGAATTTGAAACAAATACAGAAATGTTTCTTGTCATGGAGCTTGTCAAGGTAAGAAATGGCCAATGAGTTTGCTTGTTATCATTAATGAAATGTCCTTTGCATATTTAATTGGCCATATGTGTTTCATTTGTGATTATAGTGATATATATATATATATATATATATATATATATATATATATAGCGTTTGTCCATTGCCATACAATGCTTCATTGCAATATCGTTTCAAGGAACCTTTTCCGTGGCCGACCTCGAAGGGCCTGACGAGAGTTAACACACGTTAATTTTTGTCTCCGGACAATTTTTTCTTATAAGACCTTCAGGAATGAAGTACCGAGGGCATAATATATATATATATATATATATATATATATATATATATATATATATATATATATATATATATATATATATATATATATATATATATATATATATGATGAACAGAAGACTTACTGTATGGCAAATTTCTAGGATTGTTCATAGATCCATCATTTTAATTAGCTGACCAGTAGATGTAATCAGATTCTTTTTCAGTCTACATCTGCTTGTTTCAGAATTACTTAAGTTCTATCACTTGCTCATATTTTCAAATACTTTCAAATTGTTTGCTTGTCTGCATGTCTATCTAATTTTATGTTTTTTATGGATTGTGTGGGTGTCTCCTAGTAGTTGGAATGTTGTCATTGTTATGCTCTTTATTAGGCATATTCAATCTGGGGAGTAACAGGTTATGTCATAAATGCCACCTTATGTATAAGGTGGCATATCCATCATTGTGATGTTTTTTTACTGTTTACTGGCAAATATTGTATGATATGCATCACTGAACCTGCACTGATGTGTGGACATTTTTCTTGAGAAATTTGTTTGGCTCTGGTGTTCATCTCTTTGACTACGCAGTTGAGACCTGCTTGATGCATTGGTTGCCACTGACAGTCTCTCAGCAGTTTCATGTCTTTGTGATTATCATGTCCACGATTGTGCCATGTTAGATTAACCACAGGACTGATATGACTCATGCTGAACTGGTTTCTGATGTTTATTTTAGAATCTCCTTCTATTCTTTTATTTTTTTCTTGATTCACAATGCAGGAAAGACTTGTTTGTAGTGTTTAGTGGTAGTTCTTGGTCTTTGAAGTGAAAAGGATAAAACTTATCTGTGCATGTTAAGCAAGTTGAATAGATATTCTTTCTCACCTTGCAGTACTGAACTGGGATGAAAATTCGTGAAAATTCAAAGACCAAACTGTCAAGGGTCCGTTGATGGTCATTAAAAATGTTGCTAATATATGGGAAACCAATGGCATAATTAATATATTTGTATTTAATTATATTCTATATTGCCCATTATAGATAGGCGGGGCATAAGTCTATGAAGGCTCTTGATTTGGCATAGGATCCAGTAAATGTCAAGACCCATACTTAGGCTTGATATGGATCAGAGAAAGTGAGAGATGTGTAGCTAGAATTGTATTAAATATTCAAATAATATGCAGCCCTTACAAAGATTGAACTGGATTGCCACCTCTACTTTCAGAAAAAAACAGAATTACTATTAATATTTGTCAAAGCAGCCAGGTTGAACTAATTGTTAGGTATTTGCATTATGGTTGCTTGACTTGAGTTTGATTAATGCTCTGATTACATAATTAATTTAATTAGGGATTTTTACATAATAAGTTGCACAATACCTGATGCACCCAAGTTGAGTCAGGAAGAAATGTTTGAAGGTGAAGTTCATTTGACCTCAGATATAGATGGTCCTATACACATTCATTATTATCCAGATGGTTAACTGCAAGTATTCTGATTGTTATGTTTGTGCAACAGGGCGGTGATTTGTTTGATGCTATTACGCAAAGCGTGAAGTTTAGTGAAATTAATGTCTCAAAGATGGTCTTTGATCTTGCCCAGGCTCTCTACTATCTACACAGTCGATCAGTTGTCCACAGGGACCTAAAACCAGAAAATATTTTGGTAAAATGCTTTAAAAGACTTATATGGACTGTTTTTTATTCTTGCTATTGGTCAGCAGAGTATGATTGCTAATCATGAAATAGGCAAGCATTTGATAAATTGATATCTCTCAGAGGTCTCTGATCTAATTTGATCTTAACCCCTTAACCGGGCGCGACGGCTCAGAGCCGTCCAGTCTACATTGAGTTACAGATTTATTCCCCAGCTAAGGGGTTAAGTGATGCATATGTACTTCAACCCCAGTTGTAATAATATTGGAACTCTACTGGTTGTGTAGAGTGTATATATATATATATATATATATATATATATATATATATATAAAAATCATATAAATGCTTTGCTACTAGATTGGTAGTACCCAGTACTAATTGTACTGGGGTACATATTCTGTGTACTAGTATGTGCAAATGAGAAACTCAAGAGGCTGCTATAATGAATTTTTTACAAAGCAGCTGCACACAATTATCAGACAATAGCTACATAACAGCAGCAGTCACAGGCAAGTAGGTCAGTACCACAATGAATTGATATGATGGTAAAGTGCTGGAGGATAAGCTAATTCATAACCAGTTGACTTTCAAGAGTGCTAAAGAAATTGACAAGATTGTTACTAGACTTGTCATTTGCTTACATTTTGGAATGGCCACGACATTCAAAGTGATAGCAGAGTAGTAGACTTTGGTCTATTTTGTTGCATTAGGGTTCCTATTTAATCTTATTGTGAACGTTGTTGTTGTATATGCATTTGAGCTAATGTGGCTATCTTACTATCTTTATCTTGAATTTAATGGAAAAACTTATTTGATTTAATCTGATTTACTATTTCTTTAATGTTAATTGGAGGATCTTTATATTTTGTCAACTATGTCTGCAGGTACATCACAGCATTGACGGTGAGACATCCTTGAAGTTAGCAGATTTTGGTCTGGCCATGGAAGTAAAGGAACCAATATATACAGTATGTGGAACACCGACTTATGTCGCCCCTGAAATCCTGTCAGAAATTGGTAAATAAATACAAGAACCATATTTGTAGTTATAGTTTAATGTAATAAATAAAGAATAATGTAATAATATATATTTCATATATATCTTTGTTTTGCATTACAGCAGCAACATTACTATAAGAACAACATAAACCGAGCAATTAAGACAAATAAAAAGAAATCAACTAAGCATTACTTAATATGTCAATGTCCAAAATGCCATTAAAAAATTATGGCCAATCAAACTGTCAATATATTTACAATATCTTATAGCATGATTAACTCAATCAAGAGCATTTGAAAACGAATGCACAGAGTGCCACAGTTGAATCTAATTGACAGTAGTAATCAACAGTGAGACGGTGCACATGTATTCATGGCCGGACAAAATGTCCACAGACAAAATGTCATGTGGACAAAATGTCAAAGACAAGATGTCAAAGACAAGATGTCAAAGACAAGATGTCAAGGACAAAATGTCAAGGACAAAATGTCACGGGTTAGGGTTAGAGTTACATTCTGTCCGCTGACATTCTGTCCGCTGACATTTTGTCCCTATGACATATTGTTTGTGACATTTTGTCCATGATATTTTGTCCTAGCACCCATGTATTGCATGTCTACAGTTAGTGTTAGGTTTAAAACCAAGCTGAAGCTGATCTGACTCCAGTTTATCACACATTCCATTACGAGCAACTCGAAGGTCTTACTTATCACTGGGGCTGAGAGTGATACTTCTGAAATTACTATTATCTGGTGCATCATCATCAGTATCCTTAACAAAATTAATTTTGTTGACTGTACAGTGCTTTTGGTTTTGGCTGATGGCTATGTTACAGCGCTTTACAAATCATCAAATAATAATAATAATAATAATAATAATAATAATAATAATAATAAATGCCACTGCTCATCATCAATGCCTTTGCTCAGATTATTTTCGGCTTGAGGTGGCATGACCATGTGACACCTGTGCTTAGGGACAGGCTCCATTGGCTTCGGGTCCCGGAGCGCATAGTTTACAAGCGGTGTTGGCTGACTTTTCGCGTGCTTCGGGACCCTGCCTGTCCCGATTACTTGTCATGCCTGGTACAGAGACAAACAACGACCGGGTGCCATCTTCAGCTGAGATCTAGCAGCCGTCACCGGCTGTATGTTCCTCCTCCGGGCAGGACTCCGAAGTTTGGCGAGTGTTCCATGACTCGTGGTAACCCACTTTGTACTTTGCTTTTTTTCTAGGGTATGGGCTTGAGATTGATATGTGGGCTCTTGGCGTTATCTCTTACATTCTGCTGTGTGGCTTTCCTCCATTCAGAAGCGTTGAACGCAAACAGACTGAGCTGTTTGAATGCATCAAGGCCGGAGAATTTGAATTTTTGCGTCCATATTGGGATAACAATTCCAAAGGTAGGTATCTGTTTACTAGGTTCATTATTAGAATACATTTCTACTGGTTACGAATGTTTTTGAAATGGCAGATTCAATCAATTTTAGTTTAACTTGGACTGAATGATTTTGCACGGGTGAGATTTGCCTCACAAACACAATCCTTAGAGTTAGACAGGCACGATTAAAACTGATGATATGAAGAAACCGGAGTGCGCTTGTGGGACATGCTGCTATTCCCAAACATTATTAATCACTGATAACCTTTATTAAGCAGCTGTTATTTTGATCTGACTGATATTGATAGATGTTAGATAGATTAGTGTTTGTTTGGTGACAATTTTCTCAAATTCCTTTTTTTGGCAAAAGTGCAAAGAATTGCATCAAAATAAGTTATGTGATGTGTAGAAATTAGTGCAAGATTTATCATCTTGATATTTAATTTATGTAACTAATAATTTTATTAAAAGACTTGTAATAATTATATGTTCACTTTATGATACTTATAATTGAGCAACTTATCATTTTATCCCATTTTTTAAATAAAATATTACCAGTAATTAAACTATCAGTTTTTAAGAAATATATTTATGGCTATTACAGTCAGTCAGTAAGTTAGCTGTACCAGTAACAGTGGCGTGCAGAGAGTGTAATTTGTATTTTGATTTCTTGATGGGTTTACTTTGCAATAGAATCCAAGTCCTTGATCCGTCGTCTTCTCGTTGTTGACCGAAAAAAGCGTTACTCTGCAACTGATGTTTTATGCGATCCATTTATTGTGACATTTGCTGGTTCACAGCTAACTCCTGATATCAACATGATCACTACAAACCGTCGACGTGAACTAGATCAGAAGGCCGTACAAAATCAGGAACAATTTCATGCTCTGATGATGAAAAGAAAAGTCTGAATGCTTTTGAATAAATAATTTGGTTTGTAGGTTCAGCTATGAAGAAAAGTACTTAGAAAAGTGTAATGATAATTATGTAATTCAGAATTTGGTTGCTTGAGATTCTTTTTTTATTCAGGACAATTTATTCGACACCGTACGCATAGCTAAGGCTAAAGTCAAAGGCGTCTAACAACCAAAAGAAACTCTAAAATATTACCAGTAATTAAACTATCAGTTTTTAAGAAAAACTATCAGTTTTTAAGGATTGCTTTCTTAATCTGGTGAAAAATAATTTTAAACGAAGCACTAACAGCTGCTGCTCATATTCTTTTAGGGACAATTCATACAGTCAGTATATCGGGGAAAGATCCTCTAATCTTTCTGAAGCATTAGTTTTAAAATTTGAAAAGTATTGTATCTGTGTATCACAGTTGACAATTCCTTCTAGGTTAAATTTTTTGGTTATTGCCAGTATCCTTTGTTAAAAATTTTATTTAAGGTAATGGCTGTATTTTTACTTCTTTTGTTGATTAGGGCTTGTCCACAAATGATGTAATGTGCATAGGGGAGGGGGTCCGGACATTTGTTACCAAGTGTGACGAGGGGAGGGGGATTTCGTAAATGTGACGTAATGCAACACAAAATTTTTAAGTGACGACCCTTTTTTGCTTATGAGGGTAGGCCCTATTTGGAGAGGGAAAAATACAAGGATGACCTTTTTTGCTTGTCAGTATGTTTGGAGAGGGAAAAATAGAAGGATGAATTATCTTTTTTTGCTTGTCAAGACTTTTCGGAAGACGAAAAGAGGGGTCGGCCCAATTGTTACGTCATACCTTAGGGGGTCTGACTTTTTGTTACGTTGCGTTACGTAGGGGGAGGGGTCAAAAGTGCCAAAATCGCGTTACGTCATTTATGGACGACCCCTTAGAGAAATTCCGAGCATTACTATAGTCGTTAAAGCTTGAATGAAATTGGTTTGAATTAGGCATTTGATGCTCAGTCTAACAGAAACAGCTGAAACGTGTTTTGTGTCTTGTACCAGTCTTACATAAAGAGCCACTAAAGAAAGATTACCAGTAATTATTATTTCCATTTCAAAGATTGTTGTGATGAAGTTTGCTGCAGAACATTTATATTTTGAACTTATTTTTGTGATATAATTTTGAAGCATCTGTTGTGTTGTTTAAATATTTAATTGTTCTTACTGCATTTGTCTTCAGTTGACTTGTGTAATTCTTAAAGTGGAACTAAGCGTTCGATTAATTTCGATTGATTTTTCCTATATTGTTCTTTCTTTGAAGTCTTCCAGGCCACTCTTTGCCTTCTTTGTTTAACAGCTCTTCGATGACTAGCGCTTCTTTGTTGCATATGCACGATTTATTTGTTTGCATGCATGAATTACGGGTATATCTGACTTTTATCACGAGTATTAAGATATTTTCTTATATTTAATCTTCTGCTAAGCAGTCATGGCAAAGTTATGGTGTAGTGGCATGACTTAATGTTATTTTTTTTAAATCTTCTGGATCATGACAATTTGCATTTGTTTATTGACAATTTTGAGCAATGTTACTATTAATGTACATTGAAGTTTACTAGAATTTAGTTCTTTGTTTTATACTTTGCTGTTAAAATTCAACACATAATGTAAATTATTAATGTAGGTGTAAATTAGTATATAAGGTATTAGCTTAATTATATGATTATGTGCTGTATTTTTATTTCAATTTCTGTAATCAAGGAACGTGTTTTTATTTTAAATGATAATCTTAAATGCATATGTATTCAACAGTTCTTCAAATGGAGGGGTCCAAAAGGACATTGTCTTTAGAGGGTTCTGTAGCCCAAGAAGGATTTCCAGCTTTCAATATTTTTGTGATTAAAATCATGTCCTTCACGAGATTTTTAAAATTAGGTTTTCTCTGCATTTTGGAAAGGCTTAGGTTTGTAAGTTACAAACCTTTGATGACCGTTTTGTGCACTTCTGCTGTCTTTGATGAAACTGAGGACCAAAATTTGTAGAAAATGTCCAAATAAAATTCACAGAAATCTTTCTGCTTCTTTCCTGATTCCTTCTAAAATCCATCTCGGGTGTGTGGTGTTATTTGAAAATTCTCAAATGTTTACAGATATCAACTGAAATGAGGAGTTTTGAAAGTTCTACATCTAAATGTTGTTCGCTGTATGTGTGGTATTTTTTTAAAGTGGCATTTGTTTATATGTTAAAAACCAAGCAGTATTTATGTATTCTAATTTAAACACATGTGTAAAATTATCTGTTTGACTTTTGTTCATTAAACAACTACTAGTATGCTTTTGTTATTTTATTCAGTGTAATTAGGCAATTTAGAGAAATTCGAAGAAACTAAAGTATAGACAGACTTTTTTGTGAAGAAAATATACTTACAGATCACTGTTGCAACTTGGGATTATGGGACCATGTATTCTGGTGTTTCTTCACTAAGGATTTCAGAGTTAAAATATAAACTGGGCCACTGTAATTTTAAAACATAGAATTTATACATCTTAATCAGAATTAATTAGCTTATTTTGAATTATCAAGATGAAAAAACAATTTGATCGATCGGCCAATCAATACACTTTTATGGTGATTTTGATTGATTTGAAAATGATTTTTCACTATGAAATGGCCATCGATGGATGTTAGATGCATTTTATCATGGTGCTAAAGAAATTTTATGACTGATTGATGCATAATCTTAAAGTAGAGCAGAAAAATATTCTATTGTTAAACAGCAGCACAATTAAAAGAATGTCAAATATTGTAGTCCAGAGTAGCTTGATAAGAATGAAAATGTAACAGAGTTCTGAAGAGACCAAAATGCAGACCGCTTATGGTAGAGGTAACATCAGACATCAACTGCCACTGGGTACTGTGGTGGTGGTGGTGGTGGTGGTGGTGGTGGTGGTGGTGAAGCTTTCTTATGCATAAGGGGTGTAATAACTTGTCTTGCTAAAATCGATCCTGCGAAAGTCTGGGATATAGAGACTATTCATGGGAGTGAAATACTAAGTGAAATTATGTCTATATTGAAATTTCTTATTTAAATGTGAGGTGGCATGGTGATCCAGTGGTTACTGAGCTAGACTGCCAGTCATGAGGTCTCAGTTGAAAACTCGGGTACAATAGAAACTTTTCTGAGTGACCTAGACACTCCTATGATCTATCCAATTGACAGGTGTGAAGTAGCTCCAAGTAACGGATGCCAACTGCCTTCATTCACTAGATTCCACAAAAAATTGAAGGTGGTAAAGCTTCATTTTTCATTTGGGTTCTGAGCGTATTTAGCAGCCTTTAAAATAGTGCAAATATTGATATGCAGGTTCTGTTGAATCAGCAAAAAGCCATAACAGCTGAAAATTATGGATTGGAAACTAAAATCATGAATAAACCTTAACTATAAAAGGGCTGATGACATATTTTACTGACCTGCTTAATGTTAAAGGGGGGACATACAAATTTTAAAAAATGCATAGGAAAAGTGATTATCAGAAAGCTTGGTTGCCAAATTGAATGCAATTTTAGAATATGGCCAATGTTTAATTGGTTATTAATTGCTCTTTGAACATTGCCAACAAATTTTAGCACAATAATAGAATATAGCTGAAAGGCAGAATGAAGTGTTAATTATTTATGGGACATTAAGAGTGATTCAGTGGCTAATTCATTATCAACAATCAATAAACTTCTATGGCGCCACTATCATAATGCCCAGGGCATCATCCGATGGCACACCAAATCCAAATTAAATTAGAGCCAGGTCAAGCCGGAAATAACATTCAGAAACAAACAGCATGGAGCAATCTAGGGGGGGGTATGCCAAGTCAAAGGTATGTTTTAAGACCGGTTCTGAAAAATGATAGATTGTTAGCCATACGAAGTGACACTGTGCTGGCGGTGAATAGGCACGCTCCGACAGCTTCAACAAGGATTTCTATTCCGAGCGGTTGTAAGCATATCTGATGGCTTCAGTGAGACTGAGGTTCAGGGTTTCACAGTCCGATTTTATGTTGTCAATCCAACGTTTTCTCGGGCGTCCTTTAGGTCTTTGCCCATGGGCAAAGCCATGTAGGGCCAAATAGGGTAGAGTTAGAATTCATGCGTTCAACATGGCTAAAGTATCTCAGTCTCTGCCGAATTCGATCCACTACGGTTGTGCGCATATTTGTGAAGCTTCTAATGTCAGTGTTGCATATGCGCTGTCTTCTAGAAACCCCTAGTATTCTCTTGAGGAAAGTAAACTCAAAACATGTGAGCTTCCTTTCAAGTTCATCTGTCAACGTCCATGTTTCAGAATTGTACAAAAGGACACTTGAGACAAGCACCTTGTAGACTCTGATTGTTGTTGTAAGGCTGATGCTATTATACTTTGTCATATCTTCTGCAGCATTCTCATCACGTTGCGAGCATCAGCTATATAAAATGGCCTGACAAGCAAAAAAAAGGTCATCACCGCTCAATTTGCCGCCCCCTCCACATGTGCCGCCCATGGCTCGAGCCATAGTAGCCATTGAAACGCTATGCCTCTGCATAGAAACACTGAAAGACAAAAGCCAGCTGTATAAAATATTTTTAGCTTGTTGGGGAGGGGTTCAAAGTTTTTGACATAATTTCATTAGGGGTCACAGAAAATTTGACAGTTGTTGACAAAGGGAGGTTAAAAATTGCTTAACATTTTTTGACATAATTAATGGGTGGCCCCTTGTAGGGGGATTAAAGTTTCTGACATAATTTTAGAGGTCACTGAAAGGTTGACAGTTGCTGACAAGGGGAAGGGTCAAAAATTGACAAAAAAAATTGTTGACGTAAATAATGGACCGCCCCTTAGGGAGCAATGTTTTAAAGCAAATGATGATGCCTTCCAAGAAGCAAATAGATGACAAAGCCTGATTAATCACTGCTCCATGAATCAGTGGCGGCTCTAGGATTTGGCAAGTGGGGGGCCGTTTGGGTGGCAACTTCTAATCATGCGGGCACCAACCATTTGTTGTTTAATGTATGTAGCATTAAGTATAGGGTCCCAACTGGGGGGGGGGGGCCACTGGGGGGCCAGGCACTCAATAAGGGGGCACGGGGGCCCCCGGTGGAGCCGCCACTGCCATGAATTACATTATAATTACAAGTGACTAGTAACAAGATCCTACACGTCTAAGTCTTGCCTTGTAGAGGTAATAAATTTTAGTATTAGAGCTGCTTGTATATCCCTACTTTTCACTTGAGAGGGGCTGTCTATTAATTATGTCAACAATTTTTGGGGCAATTTTTGACCCTTCCCCCACTTGTCAACAACTGTCAACTTTCAGTGATTCCCCCATATAATTATGTCAAAAACGTTTGACCCCCCTACTAAGACCAGTGACGGGTCCCACCTGAAAAGTTTTGAAGGTTATTATTTTTCCAGCGAAGAGACCTTTTTCCCTTTCTTCTGTTCATCAAGTGTCACAATATGGTACGTGGCAGTGGCGGCTCCACAGGGGGTCCGGGGGCCCGTGACCCCTATTGAGTACCTGACCCCTCAGTTGGGACCCTATACTTAATACCACATATCTAACAAATGGTTGGCCCCCGTGATTAGAAGTTGCCACCCCAACGGCCCTCCACTTGCCAAATCCTGGAGCCGCCACTGTGTGGTGGTGATGACCTTTTTTGCTTGTCAGGCGTTTTTCCGTTATAATAAATAGTATTCCATGAAATTTCCTATTTTTATCATTTAAAAAAATAAATTGTTGACGTCAACTTCTCTTGACCTCCTCCCCCCCCCCACCTCCCCCTGTCAACAACTATCAAACTTGTTCACCTCCTCCCTAATTTGTTGACGTAATTAATGGACATCCCCTGATCTGGTGGTGAAGCAAACTAAATATCTGCAAGAGGGACCTTGATGCGCTTAGACCTCGTTGTACAGAACTGCAAACTCATAGTACGCAATGAGCCTGTGCATAACAACCCACAGCATCACTATGACGAGCAAATGTTATGATGGCGCATAAACTACATGCGTCATAACGATTGCAACGTTGGCTGTAAAGTCGATGATCGTTTTCACGCACCTTGATCATTGATGTCACGATCCAGGAAGTACGAAGATACACAAATTAAATATTCATGAGCCTATAACGTCGACGCCTCTGTTGAATATTCATGATAAACATAGCCATCCTTGACCCCCCGACTTCGGACTTCGGACTTCGTCATTATTTAAGATGCTAGTAACGACCAACTGGCGCTGTTTTGAAGAAAATCGGAATTTTCTCTACTCAGTTTTTAATTCAATCGCAACATTTAGCGAAGATATAGGCGTCATATCAGCAATATAAATTGATGCGCAGATAAACAGGTAGAGGGCGGCAACAAGAAGAGCCGCGGAGTTCAACGGGTGAAAGATTCGTGGTCGAATAGCATCGGATATAAAAATATTTCTTCTGATCGCTATTATGATAAATAACAAATGGATCTCATCGTCACAATACTTTTTTATACGCATTCAGCGTTATCTTTACCAGCGTTTTCCGTCTTGAATATAGCGCAAAACGACCAGGCTTTCGTATGCAGTGGCTGTACCCGGTGCGATTCGACGGTGCGGTGTGGCTTGTGTTGAGGTGCTTATTGCGCAAGAGATAGAGACAACGAAGCAACGAGAGATTCGAGTGTTGCAATCATGTTCGTTCATAACGTAAACATTCAACTGAAGAACAACCGAATGCAGAAATGAAATTCTGCGAAAATATCGACATCGACCCGAAGGTAAAAGACCGATTTGTTCGGACGAGAGACGATAATCGTATCAATTCGCGGTCTTAAAATTTCAACCGGAGAGATTAAATGCGCATATGAGATTCGATATTGCGCCTTATGTGTGAAACAGCATTTTAAGGTTTTCTGCGTACTTTTCGCAAGGACTTTGAATGCTTTTAGAGCGTATATTTCGGCCGTCACTTGCTTGGTGGTAGTATCGGATTGTGAGGGAGTGTTTCTTATGGTGGTTAGTGTTGTCATTCGTCAGTGCTTTGGTCGTGGATGTCTTTGTCGACGTTACTGCGTAGTTCATTTCCCCATCAGCTGATAGGTGTGTCAGGCACGCCTATGCCCTATGGCCACGCAGTGTAACTTTCTTTCGTAAATATCGATTGTCTTTTTCAAAATATTCGTTAGTTATCTCATTGTTGAAATGGTATGCAAAAAGTAAATTATCGTTTCAAGTTAATATTAGACTTGCACTTCGGGTTAAAGTTGGGAATCATGACCGTGAAAACTGAAGTACCAGGGAGGGTTTGATCACTATGTGTGATAATTGTGTCAGTGAATGAAATAGGTCATTTTACTGGATGTAGTAGTTGTTTATGGGACTTCATCAGCAAAATAATTAATTTGTTTTGTGGCAATTGACATTTGAGCCTTGGCAACATGAATAACTTTTATGTATGGGTTGGTGAAGGAGTGATTGTAATAATGCTTAAAAGATTAAGATCTGGTGAAACCTAATCTTTGGCTTTGTTCTCTCTAAACATTTTTGGTGGTAGCAGTGATTTGATGCACACACACACACACACACACACACAGTTCATGATTCTGTCGTTTCTTAATTTTGCCAATCTTTTCAATTTATTACAATGATAATTTCATCAAATATTCGAAGTTCATATTTTTGGCTCTGAAAATTTGATTGCAATTTTTGCTGTGTAGTATTACTAGTAACAAATTAGGTCAAAATCTATTTTACAGTTTTAAGTTTTGCTTTTTTATGTAGTCATTCAACTTTGATTTATTGTAGTGTTTTAAATTCAATCCAGCTGTCTCACCATTTTTTCCATCAGGAAGAGTGAGCAGAGAGATCCTCAGTGACATTGAGATAAAGAGAAATTTTGCACCTTCACCAGAAGACCAGATAAAAGATTTAGAAGTTGGCATTGGAAAGCCATCTTGGAATTCTGCAGTTGAAAGTCCAGAAAACTTGAAATGGAGAGGCAGACTGCTGGGTCTCAATAAAGATAATTCAGCCAGTATGGCATCTTTAGCAGGAGGACAGCTGGAAGGAGGTTCATCAATGAATTTTAATGACCCAGTTTCTGATAGTTCATGGATTGAATCACATGATCATTTATTCTGGCCTGAGTCAAACAGAAGTCAGGTAGAGTTATAAAAATTTCACTTTATTAATTAAGCTAACAGTAAATTTTATTTGCAGTTTTGAATTCAAGAATCTAGGTAAAAGCTTTATCTGATTCATATTTAAACATTTCTTGATCGTTGATTGTTTTCTGCAGTAAGCTGTTGGCAAAGAACTCAAATGGTAAATTAGAAATTGCTTTGCATTATTCAACGTGATAATTATGGCCAATTGACCATAGAAATCTAATTTCAGTTTGGTAGATGTTTAATTTCTTTAGTGCACATGTTTTCAGCCTTCAGTTTTCAGAAAATTATATTGACAACTCTGTAAATATATTGAATAAATTGATATTAATGTCAATGTACTGTATATTGTGTCATTTGAGAAGAATAATTAGAGCAAATGGAAAAATATGTGGTGGGTCAGGTCAAGAAAAGTGCTGAGAGAAGTTATGAGATGCAGGTATGCTTGACTGGCACTAATAGCCGGTAGTTGAGAATATTTGAAAGCTACATTTTTACGGTATATTTTAAATGTTCATATCATGACATACTTAGAAGCCTGAACTTGCAATGTGTCTAGAATGGCAGCGAGTCTTTCCGTGCTCAGCAAAGGTCTTCTTGGTCTGCCGATCAGTTGATTTATGAACCACAGTTGGCAATACAACTGCCTCAAGAGAATCCTTGGAACAGTTATTCAATAGACTATGAGTCAAGAAATTATCAGAATGATCTGTGCTTCAACAAGTATTTAAAGGTATGTTGAAAGAATGGATCTGTTAGATTTAACAGTACTGTAGCCTGCTTTGTTCAGCCATAGAGAGTATGATTCCAGTTAGATTACCTGTGGGCTACTCGTGGGCTATAAACCAAGAGACATGTAAGTGATTGGCTGGCTTCTTCAAGGATATTTATTTTTCAGTCAGTTTTTGCTACATATAAATGAATAAGCAAGAAATTCAGATAGAGGTTTTTAATACAAATATAACAAAGACAAATGGATTATATGACAACCTTGTTTTCACACTGCTCCTAAACTTGCAGTGGTTTAGTCATGGGTGAAATAAGTAAGTAAGAAAGTAAGTACTCATGAATTTATTATCACAGTATCATAGTAGCTTTTAATTGTTAGGCCTTGAAATAGCTATAGGCAAAATGTAATGGCCAACCTGATGAGGGTCTGTATGTTCATAGTGAAGCATGGCTGGGTTTAAGTAATTTTTCATCCGGGGTTTTATTATTGACCTGTTCACCATGCTGTGATTCAGTGGTTCTCAGACCCCTTTGCCTCGCGGACCACTTTTGAAGATCAAAAATTTCTCGCGAACCACCTGAAAATTGAGAAAAATCATGACTAGCAAAAAAGGTTATCGCGTGTGATCTTTGTCCCTCGCCAATGCCTCGACAAGAAAAAAAGGCATTCGCCTTACTTAATTGTTCTGCTTGCTCTAAATAATGTTGGGTCTCGACACCCAAGGGGGGTTTTAACCCCCTAAACTGCCCTTGGCTACGCCACTGACGTGGAAAATATATGTTTAATTTTTATTAATGTTTTTGCAGAATTTGCCGCGGACCACTAGACCTCCTCTCACGGGCCACTTTTGGTCCGCAGACCACAGGTTGAGAACCACTGCTTTGATTAAAAGCTCAAATTGGTGCACAGTCAATTTACCTGAATATATCGTTAGGCATGCGTGGCATTATCATGTATGTTAAATGAAGACACTTTTTGAACAGTGTGTTGCACTTGTCTGTGGTTGTGTGAAGTGTTCTTAACAGTGGTTTATAAATTAGTTTCAATTTTGTTGTAAACTGCCAGAGCACGGAGGAACTCAATTCTCATGCACTGCAAAAGGTGAACTTCCACCACCTGGACGTCCCTTGTCATCAGGTGCCTCCACTTGATGACATTGTAACCAAGATCCTTGAAGATGACTTGCAAGCTAACATCATATCATCCGAATCTGCTAAGCAACACTCCTCCAACTCTGACATCTTTTCTTTCGATGGGTAACTTTTCTGCTATTTGACGTGCTTGCATGTTTTAGACCTCCCATGGTTGAAAGTGTTTATGCTTCCAAATTTCAACTGAAAATAAACTGCATTGTCTCTATTCCAATGTTATTCATTGGTTATGAGAATTATTTACTCCATTAATTGCACTCTTTTATTTCATTTCAAACAATTTCCAATAGTTGGTCATACTGCACCCATCTACTACATACTATGCACTTAACTATGCCCATCTGGCTGCACTGAAACACCTTAATATGACTGCCCCATAATTTCTAAATCCTAGTGTTTTGAAAATGTCATTCAGGTTAATGTAATTAATTGTTCTTGGCTGCACAAACAGTTCTTCCTCTGTAATTGATCAGAATATTAGTTGGTTTTGTAGCGGCATTGTTATGGTAAAATTTCAGATCACCAGGAGGAAATAACAGTTTGTACGAGAGTCTTTGGTCGAATACAAATGACAATGGAACGCCTTCACCAGGAAGCCGATCAGATCACAATTCTGTTTCCTACGGAAGCCTGCAGAAAGGCTCGGTCTTGTCGGATGCCTTTTCCGTGGATCAACCCTGCCATGACTTGTCCGCAAGTGAATGGCCAAATATTTGCAATTTGCATGTCAGAGAGTCACAGTGTTGCATTCCATCTACTTTGGATCAGTCCAACATCAAATATTATGCTCCATTTGGCAAGCAGTCCCATGGCGAGAGTCATAAAATAGGGGAAGAGAGTGAGCGGGGTCTGGAAGATGATGGGTTTTTTGGCCCAGATGCACTGTTCTTTCCAGATAAGAGTATCTGGCAAAGAAATGGGATGGAAGTTGGTGTTTCTAGAATTACCGACCAGTCACATCCACTCCTAGAATTGCCAGTGGGATCTGAGAAGCATGGCTGTACTTTCCATGGCAGCAAAGAGAACATGCACAACAAAAAGAAGTTGAGCAGACTGGACAGATTTTGTACTGATCTTGGCTGGAATGGTTCTGGTGATTATGGTGGCAATTACAGCAGACAGGATCCAAATTTATGGCTTCTTCGTGATCAGCTCAAGAAAGATTTGGAGAAGTTTGCCAGAGCTTACAGAGAACACCAAGCTCGTCTCAAAGTTGATAGCTTTGGTCAGGTGCCTCTAAGTGGACCCGTTTCCTCTTCAGCATTTCCCCTTCCAAAGTCAACCCCATCTCCTGCATCTCGACCAATAAATCTTCCAACAGCAAGTGACAAAGCGTTTATTAGTCAGCCAAAACCTTCTGTGGATTATGTCAACGTTAGCCAAGGTGTTAACCTTCCATTTTTTCACACCCTTCCACTGGTTGCTGCAGATGAGATTGCTAGGTTACCACCTCACTTGCAGCAGCAGTATGTCCAATATTTGAAGGCAGTCCTCGATCGAGATTACGTCAGAGGTACATCTGATAAATACAGTTCGATGCCGCCGACTGAATTCTGGCCGGTAATGTCACCGAATGGAGTGCCACCTGGTTTTGGTGTTGATGGATCGATTCCACAGGTGAATCCATATGCCATTGGTGGTGGTAAAGTACCGATCTTTCTGAGACCTGGAGAGATACCGTGTGAATGTATTCCACCACTTCTCCAGTTTCCTCAATTTGTTCCGGGAATGAAAACGTTTAGGTATGTGATGAGCTTTCTGGTTTTTGTATTGAAGTGATTATTCTTTGCATTATTTCAGAATTTGTGACCTATGCAAAGTTATGATTATTAATTTACTATTAGACCATTTTGCATGTTGCATGTTTGATGATTTTTCTTGGGTGATTTAGCTAATTAATTTATTATCAGGCGTCGTATTTGAAGACACCATAAGACAGCTGTGCTAAGGGCTTGAGAATCTTAAGTGTACTGATTGACTCTTTCTCTCTGGCATTGTTTTAAGTGATGCAATATCGAGCTTGTATTTTTATAGGTTGAATTCAGTATAGATAAAAAAATTTATTGAGAGAGAGAGAGAGAGAGAGAGATTATATTCTCTATGACATCAAGATTTGAGTTTAATTACTGTTATCTCGAATGTTTGATGCTGTGCCATCTGTACTGCAAATAGATGAGATGGCAGTAGGTTAGAGTTTGAAGTGCTACTTTTTCTGCAGACGCAGTGGGCCGGCAAATGAGCTCCACATACGACTCGAGGAGTGCTATGAGCAGTTTAAACAGCTGGAAAATGAGCGAAAGAAGGTCAGAACAAGACTGTCTCTGAAACTGTATGCTCGTTAACTATATATAGAGAAATGGTGTATTAACACATTGGCCGCTGGCGACGTAATAACAAGTCACACTTTTGTCACTCGTAAGTGGCCAGCAATGTATATGTATGTTGCTACATTTATAAGATCTAAATAATAAGCTGGTTTCACACCAAAAACTTTGCCAGCAGTCAGTGTGTTAATACTTTTGAAGTAAGGGCACTGTTGCCAATGGAAGTTATGAGTGAATTTAGTAGTAAGACATAGAGTATCACTTGATTCTATTACATTTTAAATGAGAATTTTAAATTCATCGTGTTGTTACTGAATGATTTCTAAATCATCTTAGGGTTATTCGAGCAGTAAATGAATTGTGTGCGAGTAAATGTAGGCTTTGACTGTTCAAACTGTTGTAGAATATATTCTATTTTGTGATTTGAAATTTAGACAGAGGCAGAACTTGCTCGACAGAATCCTGGTAAAATGATTTCAAGCAACAATAATCGCCCGGTTCCACAGCTCCCGCAGAATCCATCACGCGTTGATCGTCTCGTATCTGAATCATTGCGTGAACATGCCCGAGTGAGTTTTCGGTCTTGCCGATTCCTTCGTGAAAGTGAAAATTCAAAAAAGATTTTAATTTGGAAATATAAATATTAATAGTAATAATAATATTTGACACTTGGCAATAATAGTTCAAAAATTTTGAAGATTGGACCCAATTTGGGGTAGTTATCATATTTCAAACCCTACGCGCTACTGGTTTCACGCAGCCTGGGCTAGAAATTACGTAATGCCGTCTCCTGGGATAATAACTCCATGGTCTTGACCATTTCATTATAATGAAATCTGCATGACGTAATAGAAAATACATGCATACGTGAAAAATCATCATGTAGTGATATATAAAAAAGTTGACGTGATTGAGCAAAACCAATGTTATATTTGAATTGAATTTAGGACATCGAAATTGTCCTAAATGTGTTAAGAAAACTTAGACAATAAATTTGATGTTGACCAGTGTAATAGCTTGAGCATCTCAGACAATCAGTTATTACTTACAGTGTACATGCAAAGGTACATATATCAGAGAATTCTTCAAAGTATTACTTCAAGACAATATTTTAGGATTTAAATCTGATGTTTCAAGGTTGTAACACTCATTGGAAGGATGCAGCAGATTCGTGGCGGTTCCCTTCCAGACAAAATTCATGAAGCCCTTGCAAGATGGCTGGAGGGGGCAGCGAAGGTCCAGTCATGTCGCCGGGATGAAATCATTAATGCTATCAATCGTCATCAGAGCAAAAATCCACAGCAGCAAAAGGAAAAAGGTTTTTGTTTAGTGATGCTCAGAATTTGAATCACTGTAATAGAAGTTGGCGATATTTTGCATTTAGCTGCATATTCAAATACAGATAAAGTTTATTCATGTAGGCCGTAAACATTGCCTTGCTGTGTCTGCTTTATCTGTGTACCGGGTAAGTACTGTGAAGAAGATTTATAAAATGCTGGAAGATGAGAATTCAGAACCAAGACGTTCTCTGTTGGTGTATTGCAAAAGAAATATGGTTTAGGAGAATTAGTTGCAGAATTAATTATTTTATGTAACCATTGAAACAGAGAATTGATTTGGTAAGATTCGACAATTAGTTGAATTAGCTTGGAATTTCATTTGATTAAATTTTAGATGTCTTGGCCTTGGCAGAGGGACTAAATGAGCTTACCTTCCGTACTCGTGAAGCCCGATCTGCGCTGTGGTGTGCTTTGCAGCTTTCAAGTACGGATCTTCCTCTGATTTGCATTCGAGCAGCTGAAATGTCTGCAATGAGAATCAAATTTCTCTCATTAAAAACTGCCTCCGGAACAGCGGCTGCTGACGATGCCGGTGAAACGTCAGACTGTGAAGCGGATGATGCTATCAATGAATCTGCTGAAAAGCAGCTTGCATCAGCATTTATCGCTAATGCACGTTGTACAAGTGATTAAGCGCTGCATAGTTGGCATAAAATAATCCTTACCAGTTGTCATGACACAGTACTCCACAGTTGAATGAGAATTTTTATCTCATTTGTGAAGGTTATTTCATACTGCTCAGAAATAAAAATTCTTGCATGAAAATTTTGTGATTTCATCAGACCTTAAATACTTTTTCTTGAATTTTTTTTGAATGTTTGTTGTTCAGTTTGTGAGAAATCCTGATGTAAGAGGCTGATGCTGTTGACAGGCAAACTGACAATTGAAAATTTGATGTTTTGTATTTTGTAAGATATATTTAATCAATGCAATTTGTAGCTCAGGCTAATTGGAATCATTGTTTTGGCGGGTGCATATTGTATTGTTGTAATCTGTTTGCCATTTGAGTATGTATGTTCTTTGCCTGGTGTTTTTGAGTTGCTTGTTTATTGTAATTTATAAATTATTCAGCAGCTTTAAATCAGTGAAAATATCCACAAAAATGGACGATGCAGACTGTTATCATTATCAAAGATAGAGTTTAAAAACATTTGTGCCGGTTCAAGAAAACAACTGGAGCCTGCCTCTACACATAAGTTTGTGTATGTGTGGTTATTACAAGAAATGCTATGTAACGTATCCTTCATTATGACACACTGTATGAGATAAAGACATAATTCATGGTATGCTGAATGGTTTTTTTATGTTTTTTGTCAGGTAAATTATTGATTTCTTCTTAATTGCTATAGTTGTGCATTTGTTCTTGTGTCAATTTGGCTTTGCATTTGCCAATCGTTGCAGCTGTAGGTCTAAATTCGGACATTGCATTTGGCAATCCTTTTACTATTACAAGCTGTTGCAGCGCTAATTTCATGATTGAGAAGCGCTAATAATAAAGTATGGGATTTAATCACACAGTAGCAATTGCTGTAAATATAAATGACTGCTTATGGTTTGAAGTTAGTTTATAATTAATTAGATTTAATGTTAATTGGTTAATATAGCATCTAGAAGTTATAGAATCATTGGTAATAGCAAAGTCTTTCTTGTTGGCATGTGCGACTGTTTTGTGTCGGTGACCAAAGAGATGGAACTGCATTTATTTTGTCTTGGCAGTCGTGCTGACTGTTGAATTGTGATGGATGCCACCCATAATAAGAATTTTGAAATGTTTTGTATTATGTGAAGTGTTTTTTTAGTTCCTGAATAGTTGATTTAATTGCTGCTTGACCTGCAGATTTGAAATGGTATGTTTTAAGTATGAAAGAGACATCAGTTTATGATTTCTAGTCAAATTCTTGGTGGTAACTATTAGTTTGTGGGTTGTGACGTTTAATTCAAGTCTCTCTGAGTTTTGATTTCTAGTGTCATTGTTGCAATTAAACTTATATTGACCAAAAATATTATTGTGATTTTCAGTTGAAATCTCTAAGATATTGTAAATGGTTTGTAAAATTTATTTTGTAAATTTGATGCGATTCTAATGTCAATTCTGTGAGACTGGTTATTTTGTGACTTTAGTGACCATTCTTCTTTGACAGTCTGATCTTCTATTTTTTGACTCAAGAGTATCTGCAGTTTGTCTAACATTTAAATGTGATCAGCATTTCATTTTGGTTTGTTTGAGAGGATTGACCATTTTTAGTCTTTCCAGCATGGATATCATGATTGTTAGTATTAAGTGATTGAATCTGAATGGCTTGCAGAGGACTTTGATTCATTGTGTTGCCTACTAATATGAATAGTTTATTCTTTCTGTATAATATGTCTCAGCAGTGGCGTAGCATGGGTTGCCTGCGTCTGTGGCAAAAGAAGGATTGTGCCTCTAACTTGTTCCCAAAATGCCTTGACATGCAAAAGAAAGGTGCTTGCATCATATTCCCACATTCCCATAATAGATTCCAAGAAAGTACTTACAATTCTTCTTTGTGAACGACTTATGTCAGCCTATTTTATGATTTATTATTGCTTCTTTTTTTCACTTGAAATTTTGCGCCTGGGGCCACTGCTCCTATGGTTCCCCACGCTACGCCACTGTGTCTCAGAGCACAGGGGTATATGTTTATTTAGGTAAACAGTTGGTGCCAATGTACGGGTTTGCCAGTTTTTAGTCGTTGATTTTAGTAAATGGTCTCGTAGTATGCTGGATGTTATCGCAAAATATATAATTTTAAAGGCATTGTATCGATGATTTGATTCTGTTTTGTTTCCTAGCAGTGGTTTGTTAATTGAATAAGTGAATTTGCATATGTACAGTTGAAAACGAACTAAACAAAACCCAAAAAATAGAAACAGTTGGAGACGATTGATTTTGTATCGGTAACATCTGATTGCAGCTGGCTGGTTTATAGACAGCATTGTTACACATCTTTTAATTAGTAGTTGGGAATTATTTGTGTATGTGACATAATCACGAAAGAAGTTTGTAATGTGCACGTGGTTGAGCAGTTGTGTAGATTTATGAGACATTGTGTGATAGAGTTTAGTTATTTGAGTTTCTTGAACTGTTGCTGTAAGGAAACTGTAGCGTGGACTTTTGTAAATTTTGCTTCAGACTCGTGATTAGGAAGCTGTTAGAAATCCATTGTAGCTTGTGCTATCTATCGATAGTAGTATCAGTTTTTCTGCATTTTTTATTTGTATTGCATTTAAAGTGTAAAGCGCGTTGACATTCCACAAAGTATGTCGTCTTTAAAATCTGCAGGTTCAGATGATGTAGACAGAATTGAAGTGATGTTTTTGTGCTGTGGATTTGTCAGATTGTTGATGAAGTCTGAGCATGTTGTTGTAATGAATTCAAGATTATTTCTTGGGTTTGTGGAACTACTGTTACGGGTTGTTTGCTTGGTAGAGGTTTTTGTCTCGGATCTTGTCCAAGCAATTTTCAGTATGTTTTGATTGCATATGATTCTGCCTGTAGATTTGCAACGACTACATCCCATCTCATGTTTAATGCTTGGAATGGACATGATATTGTGTTTCAATAAGTAATCCTTATCAACATATATGATGATTGTGTAATGGCGATTAACAGCAGATATCTATTTAATGTTGAGCACCACAGTGCAACTTTGGGAGATTGAATTTTAAGCGTAAATATCAGCGTGTTGGGCAGTTGCATCTAGAACTGTTTCTATAGCAAATGTTTATAAGAATTTTCTTACATATAAAATGTTTTCTGTTTATATGGGGACAAAATTTTGATGAAGAATTACTGTGCTTGACATGTTACTGCCATTGGATCGGGCATCAATTGAAAAATTTACCCGAAAAATTGCAGAAACTTGATGATTGCCTTGCAAAATTTCAGGTAACTGCTGGTTTAATGTTGTTGCTTGACATCGATTTTGTTGTGGTAAACTTAATGAGTGAAGTTGCCAGGGAAGTTGAAGTTGTCATTGAGACTAGCTTGCAGTTTAAAATAGGATGTTGACATGTACTGTAGAAAGATGCCAATTAGCTCTTAGAAAAATGTTTGAAATTAGAAGCTTTGACTTGAAGAAACTTTGACAATTTTTTTCCTGCAGCTAAATATTGAATCTGCTAGTTGTCAATCAGTGACTCGGTAATTTTAGAATAATCTCTCTTGCTGTTTAGCAAAATTTAGTTTTGGTGCAGCAACAATTGTGTCATGTAGATGTTTGTATCCAAGTTTGGTGATTAGAATATTAAGAAACAGACTTATATTTTGATGTTATTTTAAGTGCAATTACAATTTTCACTGTGCGATGTAGTGCTATTGATGTGCTGTAGGCATTCAGTAGAACTTTACTGATCCTTTGCTATGACAAAGTTGCTGCTATTGGATGACATTTAACCAGAAGTGTCATAATAAATCTTCTGTAGTTGGTTGTATCATTATACTGTTATATTGTTTCAGGCTTTATATTAGCCATCGTGGTTCATATTATTGATTGGTCCCCCTGGACTACCCAGAGGTGTTTCTTTCCATAAATTTAACAAATTTCTTGACTTCACAAAAATTCAAAATGGTTATAAATTGTTTCGGTTGAATTTGGTAAATTTCGTGGATATGAAACTTTTAAAATTCACAGTGTTTCGGTTTTTTTCATGACTGGTCTTTGTGTATTCAGGCTGACATATCATAAACAGGTTTCGTGAACAAGCTTTTCTGAATTTTTGCAGTTGATAGACCAACTGAATTGTTGTGCTTTGTGCTACTTGTAGGGCTGCGCCGAGTAACTCGAGTAACGCGAGTACTCGACTCCAAATTGGAATCGAGTAATTTTTTTGGAGTCGAGTACTCGCATAGAATAACTAAATAAAGAATAAAATATATATAAAAAGAATAACCAAAGAATTTCATTAAAATTTAGCCTACCGTTATTTGTTACAAATTATTAATCAGTCTTATTTAGGTTATTCTTAATCGTTATGCCGCAGTGAGTTAAGATGTTGCCCACAGTGGGCCAAGTCTAGACTGGACCTCATATTTTTTGCCAGCACTGGCAAAATAGTTTCTGTTCTGTAACTTCTGTTATACTAAATTTGAAAACGCTTGAATATCCGAAAAATTGATATTTAACTGTATCTAGTGTTCTGCTTTGGTTAAATGAGTGCCATGAGGCAAATAATAAGCATTATGTGACGTGTAACGTTTGCAAATCATGTATTTCCGGTTTTACGCGAGTACTCGAGTACTCGTTAAGCTACTCGCCAACTACTCGAGTAAGAAACTACTCGGTTAGGTCAGCCATAGCTACTTGTGCACGTTTCTCCGTAGCACTAGTGTTCAAGTTTTTAATTAATTAATTAATTTTTTAAGGAACCAGTAAAGGTAAAAGGGCCGTCCATAAACGACGTCACGCGATTTTGGCGGTTTTTGACACCCTCCCCTCGTTACAAGTCGTCACAAAAAGTCAGACCCCTAGAAAATGACGTCACAACGCGTTGGACTCCCCCCATCTTTTTATTGTCAACATTAATGTTTCAATTGACTTATTTCTTAAATGAAGCGGGTATTGCAATGAATTCGTTTGAAAATACTCATTATAATTATTATATTTGAAGCGAAATTCAGAAACTTTTTCAAATTCTTTTAAAAAATGAATTATAAGTGTAAAATACGTTCAACTTTGCGGTAACGTAGCATTGCGGTATTATAAAATATAATAAAAAATATTTAGTATTATGTGCAGTGGCGGCTCCACTTGGGGGGCCAGGGGGCACGTGCCCCTATTGAGTGCCTGGCCCCCAAGTGGCACCCCTGCTGGGACCCTATACTTAATGCTACATACATTAAACAACAAATGGTTGGCCTCCATGATTAGAAGTTGCCACCCCAACGCCCCCCCCCCCACTTGCCAAATCCTATAGAGACGCCACTGATTATATGTGACGTAACATTTCTGGAAACCCCTCCCCCCCGTCGTCACACATCGTCACAAATGTTTGAACCCTCCCCCTAAGTGCGTTACGTCATTTATGAACAGTCCCAAAGCTACACAAAGTTAAAATTTCTTTCCAGCTTCTTATTTGGATTGGATTTGGTGCACCATTAGATGACGCCCTGGGCATTATGATAATGGCGCCATAGAAGTTTTTTGATTGATTGATTGGTTGAAATCGTCGCAATGTGTTTATGAACGTTGAACAGCAATTTCCACAGCAGTAGATAGATGGCCATTAGCGTCGCCACGCGGGCAGTGTGGGGGGGAGCGTTGGGGTGGCAACTTCTAAGCATGGGGGCCAACTATTTGTTGCTAGGTATGTAGTAGTAAGTATAGGGTTCCATCCCAACGCCCACTGGCCAAATCCTAGAGCCGCCACTGGTTAGACAACGTCGTAAGAATCCACGGCCAGAAGAACATTCAGTTGAATGTGTGTGAGTAGCCCCACTAACATTAGACTCCAACTGCAGTGGTTGATTTGTCAAAAGGCTCAAGCTTGGAGACCTAACAGAAGTTTTCGCCTATGTGGGACCAGTGGGTCGGACAGCCAAGACAAAAATGTTCGACCACCACCGAAGTTCGGCCTCAAACAGAGGTTGGTTAAACCTCCCCACCCTCTCCCACCTGCCCCAGCGAAACGAGCAATCCCAACTGCCCAAATTCTATGACTCACTGTCGAGCAATATTGGAGTTGCCGGGGGTGGGGATGGGGGGTTGAACCCCCCAGCTAACTTTGCAACCCTCCCAAAAATCGCATATCGGGTACAAGCAGTTTCTGTCATTCATTGAATTTCAGTCCTCAACCAGTGGCGGCTCTAGGATTTGGCAAGTGGGGGGGCCGTTGGGGGGGCAACTTCTAATCATGGGGGGCCAACCATTTGTTGTTTAATGTATGTAGCATTAAGTATAGGGTCCCAACTGGGGGGGCCACTGGGGGGCCAGGCTCTCAATAGGGGGGGCACGGGCCCCCCCTGGCCCCCCGGTGGAGCCGCCACTGTCCTCAACCCCTCCCAGCTCAAATTTCACAACTCCAGCACTGCTGTTAAGCATGAAACCGTTGTTTTCTTTATTATATTGAATGATAGAACAAGCTTTGATTTTGATATTCGAAACGAAACAAACGAAAATAAGTGAATGATTTATCAAAATTGCACCACACGCTTTTATATACAGTATATATATCACGCTTATATATATATTATATATATTATATATATTATATATATATATATCACATATATATATCACATATATATCACGCTTATATATATCACGCTTATATATATCACGCTTATATATATCACGCTTATATATATCACGCTTATATATATATATATATATATATATATATATATATATATATATATATATATATATATATATAACGCTTATATATATATATCACGCTTATATATATCACGCTTATATATATCACGCTTATATATATATATATATATATATATATATATATATATATCACGCTTATATATATCACGCTTATATATATATCACGCAGAGGCGTCATTTGGGGGCTGGGGGCCACGGCCCCTCCCCCCCAAGGAAATAAAAATATTAATTTATAATGTATTAATGTGCAAAAAACAGGGACGTCATTTGCATTTTGGCGGGCAAAAATGCCCTAAAGGAGTGCTCGATGTCGAGTAATCTGAAAAGTAACTAATCGTAAAAAAGGACTGACAAGCAAAAAAAGTCATCAACTTTTTTGCAAACTCGTCAGGTCGAAAAATTGCAAAAAATGCAAAATTGAAAAAATTTCTCGCCCCAAGAAAAGTGTAAAATGACGCCACTGATATCACGCTTATATATATTCACATATATATTATATATACATATATATATATATATATATATATCAGAATTGCACCACACGCTAATATGTGTATATATTATATTATACTAGAAAGATGCTCGCTTCGCTCGCGCTCGCTTCGCTCGCAGTGCAGGATAATACTAATCCAATACCTATACCTAATACCCAATCATTGAATTCATGCTAAACAACATTTCAATGATGTACTGTACATCGCCACCTAGCCAAGCTTTGCGCCACGTAATAATTAGGCCTATGTACGTTAAAATCACGCAACTGTGACCATTTGTGACGCTGTACACGTAATTTTTGTGTACGTTAAAATGTACGTTAAAATTGCGCAACTTCCTCAAGCTACGAACAATTGTTACCAATAGCAGCGTCGTCGCACGCCCACTCCTCTGACGCTGCAATGACTCGGTTAAACCGTGCTAAACGTACGCTTCGTCAAACGCTTCTTCGTCAACCAATCAGAACGCTTGAAGGTAACAGACAGAGAGACATACAGATAAGGATCTTAATATGATAGATATATACACACATATATATATATATATATCAGAATTGCACCACACTCTGATATATATATATATATATATATATATATATATATATATATATATATATATAGTATGGAGACCAGAGTACAAGTAGACGATGATCCGAAAATCCAAAATCCATTAGCGACCAGTTCAGAAAATTCCATGCAATTTCCGATAAGGCTGTTTTTCTGTATTTCTCTCAGAGTACTGCATTGGGTCTAAATCAATACGGCATGGAAACGTCCGGTCAATCTGTGAACAAGACCCAGTACAGTAGGGCTCTATGGGGCGTTCGGTATAGCATCAACGTCATTGATTTTCTGTGTGGCTTGTGGTAGAACGAGTTCGTGAAAAATACGAGCTATGCTTTATTGCTAAAATTAGTAGTGCACTTTTTCCTTGGTGTTAGTGTTCATGCATTCGTTAATGCCTTAATGGTAATGCTGCCTTTTACCTTTTTTTGCTTTTCAATCCTTTACTTTATACAGTACTTTGCATGTACAGGGTGGCGCAAAAAAACCGGGGTGGCGCAAAAATAACCGGACTATAGTCTCATTTAGGTTTGCATTTAATATGGTCCGATTTCTTGCGCCACCCTGTACATTAGTAATATCATATTACTTATATGGCCTATCAATCTTAGCGTTAGATTAAAGTTAGTATAGTCAAATCCTTGGTCCTGATCCTGGCGTTGAAGGTTGATTGAGTCTTTGGTCCTGGTATTGGCCTTGAGAGTCGAATCCTGGTCCTGGCATTGAAGGTTGAGCCCGTGTTAATAGCCCTACATCCACCGTTTTTAACGCTGCCTGTATATATCTTATAGCCTTTATAGTTTCTTAACTCTGTAACTTTGTGTGTGCATGTGTTTGTCCCCTCATTTTTAAATCTCTTCATTTTCCGTCCCTTTTTTACCTTCCCCATTCCTCCACTCTCTCATTCCTCATTCCCTTCCTCTCATACTACGCCACTAAAGGAACCCTCTACTTCCCGTCCCTTCCCCTTTCGGCCTTTCCTATCCTTTATCCCCTCCCCATCCCTCTCTGCGCCACTTCCTCCCTCCTTCCATTTAATTTCTTTGCCCTACCTACTGTTCTCTCCCTTTCCGAGCACATCCCATTTTTATCTCCATCCCTTCCCCATACTACTCCATACAAAATGGATATCATTGACCGACACAATTCAGATATAACGATTATTCCATCTCATATTCGTCCCTACATCAAACTGCTCAAGCCATGTTCCAGTTAAGGACAGGTCAGTTGGCAAAAATGCTAGAACATTGTTAAAAAATCGGGTTGGAAAACAGCCAAGCTTCCCAGTCATTTTTGACGGGGAAAAGCTAGTTTATTAGAACAGTCAATAATTGCATTAAATCGAATCGAGAAAATAGCAATTTCCCTCTATTCGTAACGAAGGAACGAGAATGATTAGGCCTAAAATTCACATGAATCTCTCTTTTATCGCGGATTCTGCAGGTAGCGTTGCATACACTCTCCTCTGCCTTGAGGGATTTATGTCAATTCGGGGGAGGTAGGGCGTGGTTTCGGGGTGGGAGGGGGAGTGGTGAGAAATTGTCATCGCATTACACGCTGGGATTCAATTTTTGGGTAAATCTTAGACTCTAGAGGAGAATTTCCCTCTATTCGACCTGTACGCAACACTGTCTGCAGGTATGTTTCAGCAGGAAAAAGAGGGACATTGGAAAGATATATTAGGATAATATGAAAATGTTTTAGGTTGACGAGACTATAGAAAAATGCGCTATCGACCAGGCCCGCCGGAACGAATTTTCATCAGGGGGTGCGTGCAGATTTTCTCCAGATAAAAGCAGTAGCATCATTTCATACTTTTCTTTGGGGCAAAATAATTGTTTGCAAATTTTCGGCAAATTTTGGCAATTTTATGGCCAATTTTTAGCAATTTTTGGCTAATTTTAGCAAATTTTTGGCGATTTTTTGCACATTTTTTGCAAATGTTGGCAATTTTGGACCAATTTTAGCAAATATTGGCAAATTTTGGGCCAGTTTTAGCATATTTTGGCAATTTTTTGACGAATTTTAGCTGAAAGGAGGTGCAGAGGGGGTACAGCCCATCTTCTTTCCAGGGGGTGCACTGCACCCCCTACATTTTTTCAGGGGGTGCAGCTGCACCCCCTGCACCCCCATTTGCGGCGGGCCTGCTATCGACAAACACGAAACATTTGAAGACCGCTCGGAAATAGTCCTATTCATGCGTGCGTTAAGTGACTGCAAACGCCATATAGGGTAGTAGGCCTAATTTAGATTGAGATTAAGTTAGACAAAAACGTGCAAGTCAGCGTTCGTATGTATGCAGTACACTAAGTCGAATGTGTCAGTCTTGGCAGAGTCTTTTAAAATGTTCCGAACAGAAAAAACGCTTTTGAGCGCGTCAAAGTTGCAGGCGACCCAGTGTGGCGCAGTGTCGTAGCGTGAGTTGCCAGCTTCCGGGACATCGCGCCCCTAACTTGAAGTTAGGAGATACGTGAACGTGAACAGCAGAACAGGGGCGCATACTGATCGGAGAAAAGCGTTGACACGCAAAAAGAGGCCCTCGTTTCGCAGTCCGCAAATTGGTTGCAATATATTCCGATAAAATAGCTTAAATATTTTAAAATTTATTATTACTTGTTTCTTTCTTTCCCTAGAAAATCTGTGCTCCAAGAATTTTGCGCTTGAGACAACCTCCCTCTGAAGTCTGACCCCACGCTACGTCACTGAGTAGACATACTTCGTGCTGATTATAGGCATACAGTATGTCCAGTGGCGGTTCCAGGATTTTTTTGGTGGGGGGAGGATGAAATGAATTCATAGAAAGTTGGCGGGGGGTGAAAAGAGAAGGGAAAAATCAATAAACTTTACCGAAAAAGACTGACAAAAGGGAATTTCCCCTAATTTTAATACACTTTTTCCGAAAAATAGGCTGACAAGCAAAAAAGGTCATCCGCAGTTTCCCCTGTAGTTTTACTAGACCTTTACCCAAAATACTGTAGGTTTGAGTCTGACAAGCAAAAAAAGAAGTCCGGTGGTGGGATGCATTTCCAGTTTCCCACTCATCCCTCACGTGGAACCGCCACTGAGTATGTCAAAACATGCCCAAGCGAGTCTTACCAGAGAGATAAAGTTATATTCTAAGGCTATTAACATATTCAGGCTGTAGCATACTGAATGACTATATTGTATACAGCAAGTCAGGGACAGTAAGTTACGTCACTTACGTGGGCCTATTACATGATACGGAGAATCCGCAAAGTTTCAAGTTTGTTTAAGCGAATCAGTTGATCTGCCAACAGGCTACAGGAAATATGCACAGTTCAATCCGTTTGTGGTGGGGGTTTAACCTCCGTTGGTCGAGGCGACCCTACTGGAGGTCAGATATTTAGAATTTTAGCAGCTCGACCTCATCCCGCCCCCTCCAACCCCCCCAACTTGTGGTTCCAAAGTTTGGCCTGGGTGCAATCCGACACCTGTGCGTTTTGACAGATCGAACACTGACGAGAATATGCAATTAGTGATGGAAACCAGAGTGCAGTCAGCAGAGGCGGCGGAAGACAATAAAAAGTACCCCGGCCCGTTTACTATATAACGGCAGCGGTCGTTGAGGGTCGAGGTGACTAACTAACAGTAGATAGCCAAAATGCATTTTCACATGTGATTTATAACAAAAGATATGTTTTAAGAAGGTTTTTATCGATTAGGCCCCGTATGCCCACAACTCTGCACGCCACTGGGACTGTAAGATGTTTATTCACAAGGTGAACTGGCACGGTTTTAAACATTTGCATTCTGCAACACTTTTATGTCATCACATTTGTAAGAAGGCAGTAGTCCATGTGTACTGTAATTGTAAACAAAAATAAAATGTTATTAATAAAATTAAGTAAAATGTTATTAATATTTCAATAAAATAAAATATTGTTAAAATGTTATTATTAGCCTCCTACATTATAATGCATAATGCATTATTTACTATTTACGGGTGGGCAAGCCAATGTCAGTGATTCAGTGGCACTGAACTAATGATAATGAATAATATTGACTAAATAATGTATTACTACTCTGTTAGAAAAAATGGTTCGGCCAATGGTATTCTAAAGGTATTATAGCTGGAAAAGGTATTTCAGCATAACGGAAAACCTTTTTAAGGGTTTGACGTTTCAAACCTTTAAAAAACCATTTATAGGCATTTTAGAAAACCTCTGGAAGGTTTTCTGGAGTAAATGCAAACCTTTTATGGGTATTCAATGTCGAACCTTTACATAACCATCTCGTTTGGTTTTTTATAAAACCTTTAGGGCCTACTAAAGACAATCTAATTAAAGCTCTCAGAGGCCTATACAGTGGCGGCTCCAGGATTTGGCAATTGGGTGGCCGTTGGAGTGGCAGCTTCTAAACATGGGGACCCACCATCAGAGACGTCATTTCACTATTTTCAGAGGGGGGCAAGACACTTTCGACTTGACAAGTTTGCGAAAAAGTTAACGACCTTTTTTTGCTTGTCGGTCATTTTGTGCGATCAGCTACTTCAGAGATTCAACATCAAGCCCTCCTTTAGGCGTTGATGACCAGGGTTATTTCTAGGATTGTGAATTTGGGGGTGTCGGGCAAATCTGGGGATGTCGGAATTTGGTAGTGTCTACCAAAAAAGCCCGAAAAAATAAAAGGTCATCCAAAGAGTTTACTTACCAGGAAAAAGGTCTACAAGCAAAAAAAGATCGTCCAAGGGAGGATGTGTACATTATCATTTTTTTGGGGGATGGTGGTGTTCGAGTGCCAAGTTAATTTTTTTGGGGGGTCGACCTCAAATTGGGCAGGAGGTGTTGGGGGGTTTTTTGGGGTGTAAAAATATCGCTGTTGATGACCTTTTTTGCTTTTCAGTCTTTTTACCTATTTAGCCAGCCAATTTAGGGGCCTACATTTAACAACTAAATAACACGAATATTGGTGAAAGAATTGTCCTTAAAAATCAGGGGGCCAACGGCCCCTTCCCCAAATGACGCCCCTGTCCACCATTTGTTGATAGGTATTTGTAGTAGTAATAGGGTCCCAAAAGGGGCCATTGGGGCAGGCACTCAATAGGGGTCACGGGTCCGGGTCCCCATGTGGAGCCGCCACTGGACCTACAATATACAATGATCACGTTGTGACGCCAAATCACGTCTACGTAAACCTATTTTATTTAGGAAAACGACGGAAAGAAAACGGACGGTTACAGATGGTAGCCGCCCCAGCTATGATCGTCCCAGCTATTACCGCCCCAATTATGACCGCCCCAGCTATGGCCTATATATATATATATATATATATATATATATATATATATATAGTGATGGCAGACGTTAGCGCCGCATTGGTTGTTTCTGGGTCAACTAGAGCCTATCAGATGAAGATGTGTGGAAGCAGGCCTCTGGGATAGCCAATGGTTTCTGAGGATCTGTGGAACGCAGATCACGTGACAAGGAATCGGAATGCCGATGAAGAAGGAGAGTCGCGGAGGGGGACGAAGAAGAAATGGCGATCGGTCGAATTTATGTCGACGCGTTCTAAATAATTGCCGTTTTAATTAAGAAATGTTTTTTTTCGAAGAATGAGTTTATTAAACGTTGAAGTAGAGTTCCGCTAAGACGTTGAAGTGTTTCTGTGTTTCAGGACCTTTTGATTTATTTGATTAACTCATGTTGTAGTAGAGCGGTGATTTGAGAACTGAATTAGCGTCTTTAGTTACGATCGCTATCCTAGAGAGTATTGATGAAATTTCTATAGCGCTGCTCGAAAGCTTGGCGCAGTGCGCCAGCTTATTCACGAGCGCTAATGTTATTAAGATAATGGTTGTGTAACTATTTTTTAGACTTTAGATTGAGACGTCCAGTGTGAAATCGTGGACTTTTCAGCTAGTTGGAATTTGGGTAGAAGAAAATGGCTTCAGTTCACATATCCAAGCATTCTCAGGCAGTGGTGTTCCCTGGAGAGGAAGTCGACTACAGTTCACATGACTTCTTTGTAATAGATGGCTGCAATTTTGTGAATTGCAGATATCATGTTTCCGGTATGGTCAGACATTAAAAAGTGTACTGTAGGAACAAGTGTGTAAATAGTTGACGCTTTTTATAATTATTGTGTATGTGATTAACTGCACCTTTAAGTTATTTAGGCCTATATGTAATGAAGTTTTTAACACCCTCTATAATCTGCAGGTTGCTATAGAGTATAGATTACCTGTCGATGTTTTATTTGTGTATGTGTTTCAGATAATGACGTGGGTGGTGAGACACTGTAAACTTGACTGAAAACATGGTAGCGAGACTCCTTCCATCAATGAGGCTGCAGGTGAAGTTTTTTGAGCTGCAAAAAGCACCCAATTCAGCACCAACATCACCTCAAATGACTTTGTCAGCGTCATGTTCGATCATTCCACAGTCTGCATTAGATTCATCACCATCTGAACATTGCGGGTGTGTCTCTCAGTTGACCTGGTACTTTCTCCCGAAGTAATTGAAGGACTATGTCGTCTCTATACTAACCTTTTAACTTCATGTTTTTGTAACATATGTTTAAAATGTTGTGGCCTTTTGTTTGATTTGTGCAATGTAATGTATTGATTTGTGTCTCGAATGCACTTGTGGCATGATATTGAGTGTGCTTAGGTGTGATTTGTCCTTTATGTCAGCCCTTTCTCCTTGTACCAATTGTTCTGATAAAGGACTTTGCTCTAGCTACAAATCTGTGTTATTAATGAAATAACAACACATGAAATGTACTGTTGCAGGGCTACGAATGAAATTTGGACTTGAGTTACTAATACTGTGCCTTGGAGAGTCACCTGCACTGCTGTCAATTCCAGCTGCCCAGGTATAGTTTTGTACTAATGATTCAAACATTTCAAATGCATGTTATTTAGTCATGCAATGTCAAAGAGAAAGTGACTGGGAGCAATCTGTGCTGAGCCCTTGTTAAAGTGTATTTATTGTTCCGTTATACCAGCATTTTGACAGTTCTGCTCACAGTCCTATACCTATGGCTGTCACTTTACAGCGGGCCGGACAAAATGTCGAGGACAAAATGTCAATGACAAAATGTTAGGTTAGGGTTAGGGTTACCTTTTGTCTGCAGACATTTTCTTCCCACGACATTTTGCCCCCTGACATTTTGTCATAGCACCTTTTTCAGACTGACAGTGTTTGTGTGTGGGTCATAAAATTCTCTAAAGTGCAAAACAGATATGATACTCTTCTTTATATAGTGAGTACCAACAGGAAGATATGCATGTTACCAGTCGCGAACAGGAATTTGGAGATAAAATGTAAAATTGTTTCTGTTGTGTTTTTAGGATGTACTGTATCTGATCCAGTTCCTTGCATCATTGCAGCCTAACTAAGTGGTCTGCGTATTTTGACAATATGTGCCAGCTATCGAACTCCATATATATAGTATATAATAAAAGTTTGTACATGTAGTGCATGTGTTGTTAACATTGAGAAATGAATCTTGTTATTTTGACATTTAACAATGAATAGTGTGAGGCTTTTGACTATCTTTTCATGTTGTATATGCAACTAATACAATGTATTTCATGCAATCTTGAGCAGTACATGCATATGTTCTGGAAAGGACACTATTATTCCAGAATTGCTAAGAAGACCTGCTACTGATTAATTGATTCTGATTAATTTCTGTTTTGGGTTTGTATTTTAAATCGTTTTAAATATTTGTCATTTCGATGATCTAATGCTGGCTTCCTACAGACAAGAACATATTTAATAATACAATATTTCAATATAACTTATGCTGATACCTGACCATTTGTTATTTTTAATATAGCAAACATATTGAATAAAGCATATACTGTACTGACATTTGTCTAATTTCTGATATTAAATTTTAATATGTGTTTTTTATCCGATATTATTAAAGTGATTGATTGATTGATTGATTGATATCAACCAGGATTATTTCTAGGATTGTGAATTTGGGGGTGTCGGGAAAAATCTGGGAGAAGGTGTGGTTATTTTCTAGGATTGTAGGGATGTGAATGTAGGGGGTGTTGGGAAAATCTGGGGGTGTCAGAGTTTGGAAGTCTCTACCGAAAAGTCTGACAAGGGAAAAATTTTTATCAAGTCTCAAAAAGTGTGAGCAAAACAGGTCGTCCGAGGCTAAAAGTTGGGGGTGTCCTCCATTTCGGGGGTGCGTGGTTTCCGGGACTAATTAATATGCATTTTGTATGCATACCATTGTCACATTCTCAAATTTTGGGGGTGTCGACCTCATATTAGGGGGGGTGTAAAATATCCATGATGTCAGCATTTGGTTATATGCAGCAATTTTGACAAGTCATTGTAATGCAACAGAATACCCCAATGGTTCCTCACATAACCTGTAAAGATAGTACAGAATTATTACAATTTAAAGAATAAAAATACCCTTTTAAAGTGGTTTTCAATATTACCTCGCACAAACCCTCTTAAGTGGTACTTTGTAATACCCTTCCGCATCTTTAAAATACCTTTTTTGTACCATCTCAGATGGTTTTATAACAATACCTTCACATATGGTATTATGAAAAACCTTTAGACGGTAGAGTTTTAGGCCACCGCTATAATACCCTTTTCAAACCCTTATCTAAACCATTTCTTCTAACAGTGTAGAAATGTCAGAACACTGAACGCCGATGATCGCTTTTTGCTACAAAGTCTTCGGCTATTTTAATCAAATCTAGTTGCCGAGTCAAGTCCTTGTGCGTAGGCCTATGTAAGACTGCAACCGCATTTAGACGAACATTTCCCATAGTTGTTCTTAAGTAGGCTATGTTTTCAGGCGACGCATGCTGCTAAAAGTCCGCTCGGCGGTTGCAGATGACACTGGCATGACGAAGTACAATGTAAGCAGCTTTACAACTTGCTTGAGATTTATACGATTATAGTTTTACGTAGCATAGTCCTAGTCCTACACTCATCACTATGGAATAATTTGCGCAGATGTTGTATCTGAAGTACTTACAGTTTGTTCAGGGTCTTAGACATTCAGTTTACGACGTTTAACAACAAACTTGTCCATTGTGTCGATGGCGAAGCGCTGTTGTCTGTTGAACGATTGAATCAGTCACTGAAGTCGTGAGATTGCTTCCGCAATTTATGCAAACACGGTGAAGCTCTAACTGATCAGTTTCGATCGAGACCCAAATCCAACTGCCATCTCTCGATGAAACTCTCTAACGCCCTCTACTGCTTCCCTGGTGCCCTCTGTTGCCATTCGCCTTTTCGCCCACCGTCTCCCCACTTGGTTCGTCAAAACCTTCAAAGGGCCTTCCGCCGTCTTTTAATCTAATGTTACCTGATACACGTACGTTACTGCAGCGTTTGACACCTCGGGTTAAAGGTGTATATGACCCCTGCCTGATCTTATCTGATCTTTATACTATGAAGCCTTAATGGGTAGTGCATTCGTCCTCCCGCGACAGCAGCTGCCTCTTCCGTCTCAGGGCCTTTTAATTGAAGTGAGAATTTAACCAAACAATTTAAAGAATCACAATTCTTCAGTTCTTACTTCCTAAAAAGTACCCCGGCCCGACCTATGGCGGGCCGGGGTACTTTTAAAAGTACCCCGGCCTGGGCCGACGGGGCCGATAGGAGTGCGCCGCCTATGGCAGTCAGTTTTCTTCCTCCGTTGCTGGTTCTTCTGCGTTGGTGAATGCGTGTAAGTCATGTGGCTAACGGCGCTGGAGCCAGACTCAGAGAGACCGATGCGTAGGCTACTACAGCCTACAGTTCATGTTCCACTAATCGGTTCAACAAGTGAAAGATTAGAGCTGCTAAGAGAAGAAATACGATCGTACCTGCAACAAAAACAAAGTAAAAAGAGCTATAGCAGTTATAGGCCTCGAAGACTGGAACTTCCTCCATAAGATTAGAGCTACAGACAGACGAGGTAATGTAATTTACACCTTTACAATAGTACAGAGATCTATCGCATCAGTAGACATAGAATATAGATGATCCATATCAGGATTCAGGAGACATCTGTACTGTATATAAAAATCGTTTAATTAAAAATAAATAGGAAAACCGAAACATTCGCCAATTAATTGCAACATTACGCAGGCTGACATCTTCTTTGCGGGTTTTACTAATGAACTGAACTAACATAATTTGATCATTGAAATTCTTCACACTCTGAGCTCTTAAAATATTTTTAACGACCTTATGGCACACATGCAGTATACCCTGCTGTGAGCTTATATTCGATTTCTAAGCAACTGCGGACAGGGGCATATATAGCCAGGAATTTGATTGGGGGGGTTATATGTAATTTGGGGGTATAAATCTTAACCCCTTAACTGGGGATCCCGGATATATCCGTCCATTTTGCATTGAGTTACAGTTAAATACACGGTTAAGGGATTAAAAAACGTCGAAAGTCTTAACATATTAAAAACTCTAAGGTAGCCTGATTTGGGGGGTATATATACCGCTATACCCTCCCTCGTCGTTACGCCCTTGACCGCGGATCCAAGGGGAGCAGCGTGTATTGGTCTACAGATCTTGGATTGATCCTCAGCGGAATACGCTGTCTGTCTCTTTGTTTGTCGGCGCCAAACGAAACAACAGTGCATGTGTCGAAATATGGAAATATACGAAATACGCCCATCATTTCGAAATTCAGAATCACTCACAACACCGAAATAGATTTCCACACCCGCCCTTGATTCTGGACCCTTGTACATGCTTGCAAGCGGACCTGCACCAGCAGTGGCATTTCAATGACGTGGATATGCGTCGCAACTCAAGCTTGAACTTCTTAGCTTGCGTCCGTTTCGAAGTTCAGCATAGCTTCACAGAATAAAATTAGAGCTATTTAGTTTCGAAAGTCTCAGAGGCGCCTTCCCTCGCAAAAGGCACTCGAATGCGTATAGAAGCCACCTACCAAGACTGCTAAAAAGACTTTCCAAGAAAGCCTTTTCCGGAAACACTTCGGCGCTCTCTTCGGCCGCGTGTCGTCTGCTCAGTGACGTCACTTCCCTCGCGCAGTCGTCGTCCTTCGAAGCCGCTCTTCGTCTGCCAGTGTCGCCGTCTGCAGCGGAGTCCGTCTGCTGCAGCGGAGTGTCCGCCAGCACCTGTTCGGCAGGAATGCGCTCGAGGGATTCCGCAGCTGAATCGAATAACGGTGGCGGTGGGTTAGCGTTTGCCTCGAATATTTCCAATTCTTCCGATATTTGCAAAATCGAATCGTTACTGTCCACAGCGATCTCGTCGCCGTCTCCAGAAGAGTTGAATCGGTCGAGAACAGACTTATCGAACGCAGATTCAATTTCAGGCGAAAGCGTATTTCGATTAAAGTACGCACTAGTATTAGTAATACTAGTAGAAGTAGTAGTAGTAGTAGTAGTAGTATTGGCCCTGCTTCTTTTCTCCGCAAATGCATCTGCAGAAAGGCCAGCTTCGTTTTGAATCAGCGTTGAGAAGTTGTTATCGACAGCCGATCGTTTCACCTTGGCGCGTAACTGAGTAGGGTCGTTGAGTGCAATATCCACACGATGCCGTGAAAATGGAAAATCGTTCTCATTGCTGCTAGAATCGAGAAACTCTCCGGTTGTCATTTCGAATAGACAGAAAGATTCGTCATCCGTCTTGTACGGACGCTGCTGCTGCTGCTGCTGCTGCTGGTGATTATTATTACTCGCCCCGTTTTCGTTCGCTATGTCCAGCAGTGCTTTCACCAGTTCGTCCATCTCCATCGAAGGCGACGGAGCGTTACGGTCGCGCGTGATTTCGAAATCGTCTTCTTTAGGTTCAGACAGATTTCCCGAAGAAATATTGTTGTTTTGCAGCGTCGAACCACCGCCGCCGAGAAGCGATAACTCCGGGGATTCTAATTCCGCCGCAGCATCCATGTTGTCGTACGTCGACTCGGCACTCGACGACTTCGTCTTTTCAATCGGAGCCGCCGCCGCACTCTCCGCCCACCGAACATGCCTCAACGCATCGCTAAGCGCTCCGGAAATCACTTCCCACACGTCGCTGCTGCTGCTGCTGCCGTTAGAATCCGCGGTATCGTTTGAACAGAGGAGTGGCTGCAGCGACTTTTCACGGGAATCTGGAGAAAGCTTGGCAAGGTCTGTGTTCGGAAAGTCCGACGATGATTCCGCGATAAATAGGTCCTCTTTTTCGGCCGCTTTAATATTCGGAAAACGATCGACCGTCTTTTGTATACAGCGCTGGGCGACGCTGTCTTTGGTGGGAGGCGTTTCGCTGTTTTCAGTCGGGTGGCAATTCTGAAAAAGCGTCGAATGCTCCTCGTCTCTGCAGTTAGCTTCCACTTGACTCTCTTCCTTGTCCGTTTTCGGTCTGATCAGCGTCGTTATCTCCTCCCTCGTTGTGAAGGTCAGGACCTGCCACTCTTTGCTCAACGTCCTCCGTCTGATCTTTGCGCTGCTGGGCGACATGTGTCTGGAGGTCAACAGTTCGACGCTCTTCGATCCTTTGCTTCCGCCGCGAGGTCCGCCGGACGGTCGCTGCCTCTGCGGCGAGACGCTCGTCTGCCTCGACCGCAGGGCGTCTTCGCTGTTCGCCAGCCTCATCGGCAGAACCGCCGGCGGAGCGGACATGTGTCGGTCCGGAACGAAATCGGACGCTTCCCAGATGGCCAATTCGACGTCGAGACTGAAGTCCTGCTGCTGCTGCTGCGGCGGCGGCGGCGGCGGCGGAGCGATGGAGAACTTCTTCTGGTCCGGACGAATGAAGTCCTTCAGAAGACTCGCCTCGTACTTTCCTCTTTCCATCGTCCTACCTCGCCGTCCACCCGGTCTAACAATTGAATCCGAGTCGTTTCCAGCCGTTCCTGGAGACGTCTTCTCGGCGCAGCGCGGCGGTGTAATCGCTCCCGACACCTGTCTCGTGGCCACGGACTTCGTCGAAGGATTCATCAAGTCACTTGCTATTCCGCTCTTATCGGACATATTTTCGGTCGTGATTTCGTCTTCGCCAGTCGTTTCTGTTGACGCCAACCCTGAATCGTACATACGGCTGCTGCTGCTGCTGCTGTTGTAGCCGAGGGAAGACGGCACGCGGTTGCGTGTTTTGCCACCGTCGCCGACCGGGGATATTGGGGTCATAGGGCACGCGGTGGCATGACCACAGCTGCTGTAATCGTCGTCGTCGTCGTCGTCGACGCACGTCTCGCGTGTCCGTGCAACGAATTCGGGTGGAACAATATTCTCAACATTCTCCTCCTCCTTCTCCTCCTCCTCCTCGCCCTCCAATACGACACATTCGGTCATTAGATTCTGACAGAAGTTGCTCAGTCTCCGTCCATTAAATTCCCACAGGACATCGGTCGGAGGAGTGCATGGGGACTCGTCGAGGCGCTTCTGCTGCCCCTCGCCGCCGCCGCCACCGCCGCCGCCGCCGCCGCCGCTTGCAGTCGAAGACTCCTCGGTCGACGCAGACGCCTGCAAATGTCCGTCGACGACGGCGTCTATATCGGTGACGAGCAGCGCTCTGGCGCGAGAAGAGGAGCGGCTGCTGCGGCTGCCTTTGGTCGCCGGAGACGACTCCGTCCGTCGCTTAACGGTCTCTGAGGCCCGGCGAGGGCTCTCGTCCTGTTGAGGGCCTTCTCCTCCTCTTCCTTCGTCGATTCCCTGGCTGATGCTGTTGCGGCGGCAAGCATCGTCGTTCTCCTCCTCCCCCTCCTCCTCAGAGCCGCCTTTAATTCTCCGGATGTTATCGGAACCAGTCCGACGACGGTCAGTCGTCGACAGAGATGATCTTGCGGCGGCCGCCGAATGATTGACGACGTCGTCTGGCAACTTGCTCTCCTGACCGAGCGTTAATTCTCTTGTCCCCTCCTCCTCCTCCTCCTCCTCTACCTCGTCACCGAGGGGCTCACTTGATGACGACATCGCTCGCCCCTTCCCCGCCCGCCCCAGAATTCCGTTCGATTCGTTTTCGTTCGTACTCGGGGCGTCGTCGTCGCCGTCGTTGCTGATTATTCTCGTGTCTTTGAAGCAGATTCCCTTGCCGCACGCCTTTTGGCTTTGCGACGGAGGACGACAGGGTGGTCTGCTGCCGCCGCCGCCGCCGCCGCCGCCGCCGCCGCCACCTCCGTCGACGGTTGGTGACCCAGACGAGGTCTTGCGGCGAGCGCATTGCATGCCCGGTGACTTCGAAGTAGAAACGGAGGAGGAGGAGGAGGAGGAGGACGACGACGACGAGGGCATGCAGCAGACCTTCTCAAACACAATGTCTTTCCGAAAAGCGTTTTTCCGCGGTGACAGGCTAAGCGTCTGGCCTTCCTCCGTAATAATCTGCGTACGACAGACAGCATCGGAGGAAACAGAAGGATCCATAGTGTTCGCTGTAAACGTACGAAGACATTTTGAGACAGTTTGAGTAGGAAAAGACTCAAATGGTATGGGCACGTCAAGAGAATGGATGAAAGGAGACAACCATACAAGGCACTCTACACTCAAATACAAGGAAATAAAGGAAGAGGAAGACCCAGGAAACAGTGGATGGACAACATCAGAGAAGATTTGAACACGAAAGGAATTTCAGTCGTAGAAGGAAGACGTTAAACAGAAGATAGAACTTCTTGGAAACATTTTGTGTCTAACTATTGCCGCTAAAGAGTTGGCAGAGAGCAAAATGATGATGATGATGATGACGACGACGACGACGACGACGACGACGATGATGATGGTGGTGGTGGTGGTGGTGGTGGCGGTAGTGGTGATAATGATGATGATGATGGTGATGATGAATTTTAAATTTGTAAAATTAATGAATATTTAATAATGTTTTTCATCATTATCGTAAGGGATCCCGTTTTATCTGGACCACAGTGTCTATATTTCACAATAGTCCATTATTTTGTCGTGGAAGCTCAAGAGTCGGCATCGTTAGATTACCGGTAGCCTACATTCTGTAGTCTAGCGATGACATTAAACTTCTTAGCAACGGAAATTTGTCACGAGTCACGATCGACGCCCTATAGAAGGTTCTTGAAACGGACGTTCCTCTCTATCAATCAAGCACGGAGAACTTGCGTCAGACCCCGTTCAGATGTAACTAATCCCGTGTTTTCGTTTAATCTCTGCCATTAACGACAGTCCCTTATACAAGGTCCTGTTCAAAATCCCTGTTCACATATAGCTCGAGTCTTAGTAACAGACCCAGTTCAAATTTAGGCCAACTTTAATTCGACCATGTATCTGTGAAAAATATAGCCTAAACGGGCAAACAAAGAAGCAATTCTAGTTACAAAAAACTAGGTTTAAATCTATAGCGTCTTACCCATCATCGTGCCTGTCACTCCTTCACTCTGTCACTCTTTTAGTTGCATGACAGCTGTCGTCGATGGCAGCAAAAAGATTCGAAAATTCTGATCAGAAGATTGCAGCCGCAGGGATTTTTCGTTTCCATGGTTACTTGAGAAGGCCAACAGGCCATAGCTACAAAAAAGATCAGAGCACCTGAAGCAGAAGATACGGATAAAGAATAGGTTTCTAAACCATTGACGATATTGTTGCTTTATCATCAGTGAATTTGCATGCAGATTGCTGTATTAATCTATCCAAATTGTTTAAAGTGCTCTTGTTCGAACAAGTGGCTTCAGTAGCATACAGTATAATATAATAGGTAAACAATACGATTGGAGTAAGCCCACGCATATCAACTCAGAGGGAGAGGATTTGCTCTTGCTGTACAAGTTATTAAAGTTTTTGAAGAATTTTATTTTGGTCTTTGTTATTGATATCCTGAATTGACGACCAGCTCTAACTACAACCCCAAGATAACTCATCAACATAAGCCAAAGCAGATCCATTCAACAATTAGGGAGCACAAACCATTGCATAACGCAGTGTTTTATCCAAACTCCAGGCCTTTGGGGGGAATTGAGGCTTTCGGGAGGGGGGAATCGAGTTGTTTGGAGGGAAAAGAGGAAAAGACAATTCAATGCAAAATTTGTGTAAGTGCTTGGAAGTTTGGGGGATTTTGAGTTGTTTTTTTTGGGGGGGGATCTCCCCTCCTAACAGGCCTGGATAAAACACTGGCATAACGTTTACCAATTCTCGTGAATTAGAATTAAAGTAATGCACTGACCACGCAGAGGCAGCTGCGACTCAGAAAAATGCTGTCGCTGTGTGTTGCATCAATAAAAACGCAGTTAATCGATACGCAATTGCATTTAGAAGCAGCAGCTGCAGAATAAGTTCAGATAGGCCTAATCTAGAAAGAACTCAGAATTTAGGAAGAACTCTGGTTTTTCTGTTCTAATGAGGGGCAACTGCGCTTTTGTCTTAATTTCGAGCGAAATAGAGCCGATCTCCTTAATGCGTTACACTTTCGTCAGTCTTTTCGTGAGTTTAATTAATTGCTTCAATCAATCTTCGTAGGCCTATATGTGAGAGAATTAGGCAGCAAATAATTTTAGGAGTTCGTGATGACGCCCTGAGGGAACATTTTTCCTCGCCCAACCGGCGCAAACATAAGTCAAGCCATGATAACGACGACTTCCTGATCTTCTATGTCATTTGAATAATTCATCGAGCCATCTATTTCCAACGACGACAAAAGGAAACGTGATCGTCAATTTATCAGTCAGCAGGATGAGCTCGGTTGTTTAGAAAGACGATCGCAAAGCCTTAATTAAATCGACCGGACGAAGAGAAAATAAAGTGGGAGGCAACATCTGCAGCAGAGACTGAAATTATTCCCCACCCCCGCACTAATAATTCTCGACGTAAACGAGCGATGTAACAAGAGAATCGCAGCCTTTTTTGGTTCTCATAGTCGGTCGGTAAAAGTTCAGGTGTCGGGGGGCGGGGGTGGGTGGAGGGTGGCACTCGCCAGCAGGTAGCGTCACCTGCCGGGCGACCTTTGTGCGCTGAGTCAGACAAGACACTCGATTCGTGCACGCGGCTCTTCTTCCTTTTGCTCGCCGAAACCGAATTGTTTTTAGAGCTGAGAGAGAGAGAGAGTGGAAAAGTTCTTCTCGTTGTAAATTCATCGCGTGTTTAATGTCACGAAATGTCAATCATCGTCATTGGAAAAACTGTCCATTCTTTCAATTTGTTTTCAAACACATTGCGCCAATTGCCGTTTCGTAGTAGGCCTACTCGTAGAACATAATAATAATAATAATAATAATAATAATAATAATAATAATAATAATAATAATAATAATAATAATAATAATAATAATAATAATACTTTATTATGTATTTTTGTGCTAGTAGTTTCTTGACTATTTGATTTAAACTTGAATCCACCGTGCATTTCTTAGTTATTAATATTTTTTAGTTGACCAATTTACGGGATAGGTATCCCCTAGGCAGTGGCGGCTCCACCGGGGGGGGCCAGGGGTCCGTGCCCCCTATTGAGAGCCTGGCCCCCCTCCAGTGGCCCCCCAGTTGGGACCCTATACTTAATGCTACATACATTAAACAACAAATGGTTGGCCCCCATGATTAGAAGTTGCCACCCCAACGGCCCCCCACTTGCCAAATCCTAGAGCCGCCACTGCCCCTAGGACCTATAGGTCAACCTTTTCCTTCATTTTTAATAAATAAAAAATTTTTAAAAGCAATTTAAGAATACATGCTGTCAATGTATTTAGTTAAGTGTTAAGTGTTAGTTAAGTTTTTTCTTCTTTGATTTTTTCTTGATATATGTTAATTTTTGGATAGTGAGAGTAAAAAATAAAATTTTGATTAATAAAAAATTGTGATTGATAATAATAATAATAATAATAATAATAATAATAATAATAATAATAATAATGTGATTTAAAGTGGTTTAGGGGGCTAAGTAAGCCTGTGTGAAAACCACTGTAGTAACTCTTTGCATTCAGTAACCTAGTTTTCCGAGATAGCATTTGAACCCGTTTACTGTTTCAACTGTCACTCCCACCTCGCAGTGGCGTAGCCAGCTTATGCTTATGCAAAGTGGGGGCTGCTAACTGGAGGCACTATGCTACTGAACACCAGAGGGGGCCGCGGCCGACCCTATACCCCCCCACTACCCCTCCTTGAACCAAGAGTCAACGGATTTGCATAAATTGTGTTGGCCATATTTTTGGAAATGGGGTTGTTTGAACAACCCCAAACAACCGACCGCGTGGCTACGCCACTGCCACCTCGTCCAAACTGTTCCATTTGTTCACAACCCTTGCACTAAAGAAATTTTTCTTTCTTGAGCTCCCTTCTGCTTAAACAATTTGCATTTGTGGCCTCTTGTGCTGTTATAGTGTGCCAATGTAAAGAATCGATCATATGGCACATCTACTTTTCCAGTCATTATTTTGTATGTTTCTATCAAATCCCCCTCTTTCTCTTCTCTTTTCTAATGTTGTCAATCCACAATATTGAATTCTCTTTTCGTAGCTTAAATTATGACATCCACTGACCATCTTTGTTGCTTCTCTTTGCACTTTTTCTAAAAGCTCTATATCTTTTTTCAGGAATGGATTCCATGCCTGAGGCCCTGAGCACAGTATTCTAGATGAGGCCTTACTAATGACATATATTTCACTAGTCGCCGTCGTCATCACCATCACCATCACCATCATCGTTATCATCGCCAAGATCATCATCACCATCATCAGTATCGTCACCATCGTCATCATTATCATCATAATCGTCAGAGTGGTCAGTCATACTGGCGTCGATTCCTGACATTCGTATGTCCACCGTTGCTGAATGGACAAATAATATGGTCTGCGTATTGATTTCGGCTGATGATTTGAGCATTTATCCACAAAGCGCTATATAAATTGAAGATTTACAGATTTATTACTCAAACAGCCTGCTGCTAGCGTGACTCGGGGCCTGTTTTAACGTGCAGTGATAGTAGGGCTGCGCCGAGTAACTCGAGTAACGCGAGTACTCGACTCCTAAACTACTCGGTTAGCGCAGCCCTAAGTGATACACACAATGTGCAGCGATAAAATGAAAATGTGCAGTGGTAAAATGCAATTGTCTGTGTTTTGTGCAGTAATAAATTTTCCGGACGACCTTTTTTGCTTGTTTTTTGCTCGGATGTTCACAAATTTTCTAAGTTTAGTGCAGTGATAAATTTTTCTTAAAACAGTCCCTGGCGTGACTGGCTGGCTTACGGGACCACAATTTCTTTCCATTGACAAACAGCAACGATTTGATAGGTTGATAAGTTTACAGGCTGCAAATCCGCAATCCAGCATCCTTATTAAGCATTTTCCACGTCGTGCAATGCGATGCTTGTGTCTAGGGACAAGCGTTTTTCGCTTAAAACATGGCAAATGGACGCGTTGACTACTGCCTGTATTTGCTGAACTCGTTACTTTTAAAGCCTAAGCGAGCGTTTGCTGATAAAATCGGAAACCGTAATCATTCGCAGGCAACGGTAAGCAGCTGAAATTAAGCAGACAGGCCTCATTAAAGGGCCGCAACTAAATAGACGCTATCCTGCACAATATTCGCATGAGCCTATAACTGAAAAAGTGAACACCGGCATTCAGCAGTGCCTTATTAAGACCATGCAAGAGAGGTTTTCCGCTTGCCCCAGTAGATCAATTTCGTCTAATTGAATCAACTCTTAGGCCGTAATCGCAATGAAAGCCCTCTGGCGAATAGCTGACGAATAACTCAATCAATGTATCGTTGAATTAAACGCTCGAAGCCATTCAAAAGCATCTTTACACAGTTTTTGGACAAGAAACAGAAAGCTTCTACTGTATACAGGGTGTAAAAGTAAAAACTGGACATATGTTTGACATTTAATATCTGGACCGCGTGTGTAGCGATTTCACTAAAATTTATAGGCCATATGGCATAGGCCTATACCTGGGAATGTGTTTGCTAAAATATGGCCAAAAAACTAGAGACCCAAATTTTAAAATTGACAACGCATTATAGCGTCATAATAAAGTGATAATTTTTTAAAATTTTGGCCATGAAAAGGGCCGCTGGGGGTTTCAGATGATATGTTGCGGGAGCAGGTGCTCAAAATCCCCACCCTTAGCCTTCACACATGCCGACAAGCGCTTCTTCACTGACAGTATCGACTTCTTGATCTGGTCCTCTGGCAAACTCTCCCAGATATTCTTCAGCACCGTCTTCAACTCCGTGATATTCTGTGGCTTTGACTGACACTTTTGATATCTGTCGAACATGATTCCCCAGACGTGGAAGTCAAGTGGATTGATATCTGGAGAGTTGGGTGGCCAGTCATCTTTCTTTATGAAATCTGGACAATTTTGCTGCAGAAAATCCTGGGTCCTGAGAGCAGAGTGGGCAGGTGTTCCGTCTTGCTGAAATATGAAATCTTCTCCAAGCATATCATGACAGTCCTGCAGCCAATCATAATGCTGCTGTGTTTATCTGTTGGCCGTAAGTAACCCTTGACCTTGTCTGGTGCGATGACAACGACGCTATTTTAGACTTTAAAACGATACATTTTACTATGACGTTATATTGCGTTGTCAATTTTAAAATTTGGGTCTCTTTAGTTTTTTGGCCACATTTCAGCAAATACTAAAGGTATCAGCATGAAATTTGGCAATTACATCAGAAACATTCACGGGTATATGGCCTACAAATTGTATCGAAATCGCTACACACGCGGCCGAGACATTAAATGTCAAACATGTGTCTAGTTTTTACGTTTACGCCCAGTATATGAGCGTCTGCCCAAAGCAGCGCAGTCTATCGTCAAACAACAGCAATAACAAGGGAATCCCGGTTACTAGACGTGTTATTACGATGGCACTATAGAAGCTACAGTACTAGGTTACCTTAGATTTCTACAGGACAGAGATGTTTAAAAATTTCCAGCGTGTGCCGAGGCGGGGCGGGGCGAGGCCAGGCCTAGAAAATAATAATCGGCTGGAGATGATGATGATGATGATGATGGGTGTTGCCAACCGATAAGCTTCGCGACAACCAACAACCATGCATGCACTATACGCTGTACAGATAGATTAACAGTAGAGTTGACGATTGTCTTTGACCAGGGTCTCACTGTCATTGATCGAGTGCGTCTGTTCGCATGTGCATGACGCTATCGTTATCAGTCCTGAATTGTAAGTCATGCAAAGATTACTATCCAATTATCCCCATTGGTATCGCCGTAATGCGTCATATCTGTATTAGGCCAACGTCTCCACATGTTGTGGCTTGATTCCTGGAGCCTCCCATGATGACAATAGGCCTACCACTCAATGGCGGCTCCACCGGGGGGCCAGAGGGGACCCGTGCCCCCCTATTGAGTGCCCGCCCCCCACCAGTGCCCCCAGTTGGGACCCTATACTTAATGATACATAAATTAAACAACAAATGGTTGGCCCCACATTATTAGAAGTTGTCACCCCAACGCCCCCACTTGCCAAATCCTAGAGCTGCCACTGCTACCACTCGACTATAGGCACGTGACGGCAGCGCTTTCGTGCTCCCAACGACTCCGGTGCCACATGACGCGGGAATTAGAGCCTTTCCACCTTGACAGTTATTCCTCTGAGTCGTCCTGTCTCTAATTCCCGGGATCAATATAATGGTAGTACCTTGTACCTTGTATCCCGATGCAGGTAGATATCTTCGCTTCTTCCCCACTTCCTTCAGTGATGCTACTCTCTCTCTCTCTCTCTCTCTCTCTCTCTCTCTCTCTCTCTCTCTCTCTCTCTCTCTCTCTCTCTCTCCTCTCTCTCTCTCTCTCTCTCTGGCGCTTATTGCTCTTTCCACTTCTTCCACGCTGAGATCTTCTTCTGGGTCTGGTGTCTCTTTACGTCGATCATCTGTGTGTGCGTGCGTGTCTTGTGTGGAGCCTGTGAGGTTATCTATATTATTATTATTATTATTATTATTATTATTATTATTATTATTATTATTATTATTATTACATGGTTGTAAACGCACATGAAGTCCTTCACAAAGTGAAGACTCATAAGTGCGGGGTGAGTCACGTGACCTAAACCGTGTAGACCAGTGTTTATTCTAGCCACCTTGACATTGGGTGGGAGGAGTTTGAAATGTTTGGGGAGAAGGTTTCTCTGCCCAAAAAGCTTGACGAGCAAAAAAAGGTCATCCTGATCTGATATATTAGATTTTTTCATCGGAATACATAGGAAATATTTTTTTCAGCTTACATGTATTCTATTACTTATTAACTATATTTTTACATCTATGAAATATATTCACCTGGCCCTCGGGCGCAGATATAAAAAATTTGGCCCTTCATGAAACTTAGTTGAATACCCAGGCTGCAATAGAGGTGTAGTATCACGTCAGAGCAACAGGGCCGTCATTTAGTTGTTTTCCAGGGGGCAAGACTTTCGATTGCAAGGCAGGTAGTATTTTCAAAAATACCTATGCAGTATGCAAATTGGTTTTTGTCCATAGTAAATACCAGTGATTGTAATAAAATTATTAAAACAATTGAGGACACAGTGATTTTTAAAACACATAAATTCGCGAAACATTTTCCCCCTGAAAATCAAGGGGAAACGTCCCCTGCCCCTGCGCCCTCCAAATGACGTCCCTGCAGCGTAGGATGGCGCATTTTCTCCGAATATCAAAAGCAGCAGGCATTGAACGGCAACAGACGAGCGCCAACCATTCAGATAATCTGATCTCGTGCATGCACCAAAAGCGATTAACTTGACTTGATTTACAGTATTTCTGTGCGAACAATGGATGCCCTTTTCAGAAAATCAGTGCACGCTTAGTACGAGCACTTTGTGCGAACGGGTGTCTACAGAGCCCCTATAGCTGAGCGAGCAATTTAGAATAATTCGGAGGAGGCTTTGGCTGCAGAAAGCCTTAATCGCAGACATTTTGTACAAGACGCAGCAGAGGAACGGCAGTTACTGCTGTATACAGCATCGACCGCAAGTGGTCTTAGCGCTTTAAAAGGCGTTTTTTGGTATATCCGCTTCCTCTCATTCGGCATAAAACGACTGCGGCGGCGGCGGGGGGGGCAGAGTTGGACCCATTTTCGAGACCTGGAATTCATCCTGCCAGCTGCCATGTGCATAGAGAGCCGAATATTGCATCAGGCGCTGCTGCCGCCGCCGCCGCCGTCGATGCAATAGAAAGAGACGGAAATGGTCTTCGTCGGTGCAGCCTGATTGTCTGCTTATCGTGATCAAGACCGAGATCCCGAGAGGACGACCTCGTACCGTGCGTAAGAGGCGCCTTTCCTAAAAAGCCTCATGTGAATTATTCCAACTGCCTACATTTACCATCACACCAGATGGGCTTAATGCCTCGTAAACGTTGCATGCAGTTTAACTGCTATAGCCTACTTCGTTGGTCTCTGTACCTGCACCAGTGTCTCTCATAGGTTGATACCTACAGCGTTTAGAGGCGCTAGTTTAAGATCTATCTTACATGACGCAACATCCAGATGGCAAGCAGGCCTACAACGTGCATCGCTCCATAGTGTTTTTTCCACAATACACTTAGACCAGCGGTTTTCAACCTTTATAGTGCCGCGACCCCTTCAATTCAATTCCCCATGATGTGGCGACCCCCAACCGTAAAATCACTTTCGTTCATAATGCAAACTGTTAAAAATAATAGTAATTCTACAACATTTAAAATGTTTGAAATCATTCTAATTCAATTGTCTGCAATGTCTATCCTCGAATGGCAATTCTAGTTTTTAAAAACCCTAGTAATTACCAATGGGAAAATTTTGCGCAATTATAAGTTTTGCGCATCAAAAAAGAGACAACCCCATATTTTCGAAGGTTTCGGGCGACCCCTGGCAAATTGTCATTCGACCCCCGTCGGGGTCACGACCCATAGGTTGAGAACCGCTGCACTTAGACGCTTTTTACAAGTAGGCCTAAATCATTTGCGTCCATAGAGCGCGCAATTAGAAGTGCAATCTGCAATTGGTTCATTTTAGTCGGTTAGACTACAGAGCGACAGACGCTGGCATTACGAGAAGGTGAATGGATAATGGATATTGCCGTATTGACCTCACCTGGTTGCATCAATTGGAGGAATAGCATACAGAGTAGATCAAAGTTTTAATAAGAAGCTGCATGCGGTATTTTAACTTAACTAGACTTAAGTACCCATATTCTGGCGAGACTGGCGTATAGCCAGGGTTTCCAAAACAGAAAGCACCAAACTGTGTCTAGAGACCGACATTTGAATATCCCACTGGGGAGTTTTTAAAGAGCGCCCCGAGTTCCCGTCAACGTCGACGGGCGAAAAAAAATTGGGGTAAGACTAGATTCAAATTTCGAAAGTTGGAACATATTTCCAGAATATACCTGACATCATATCGGCAATAATCAATCCAACACGGTTCTGCAAGAATCCAGCGACCACCAGTTTAGACCCGAATATGGGGCCCGCCTCACCCCTTTGTCTCCCTCGTGGTTACGCTAATGTTTTATGCTTGTCGGTGCCAATAGAGAAACAACGAATTTCTGAAATTTTAAATCACTCTTTGTTGACGAAGAAAGGGATGGACCATATTTGACGCATCTTGACACCACAGCACTACGCATTGGGTTGACGCCAACGCTAGCAAGGCTTCTGATGAAAAAACACTTATTTAGAAGTTTAGAAAGGCATCGCTCAATCAAGAAGAATAAGTAGTCTGAAAATGAAAACAGAGATTAAGGCATTGACCAGCCCACGGATGGATTATATACGGGAATAAATCTCTTGACGTGATTCTGTTGGTGGAGATAAACAGGGCGTCTGACGTCTAGATTCTAGATCATTCTATATAGATCATGTACTTGCCCAGGACTCAATGATTTGATCTCCAGGGCGACGACTCTTGATTAAGGGGTCAGTGAGGATTGAGGAACAAACTCATGGCCGGCTTTAAACAATCTAAACTCTGACATGCAGTATTACCACCGGCGTCTTTTCCTGACGCGGAATATTATTGTCACTGGAGAAAATATAAAATGCCATCGAGACCGAGATAACAGTAAAAGTGTGCGAGAACAATTGCTGAAGCAGTTTCTCGAAGCACTGAATATTTATTTATAGAAGTGCCACGAATATACACTGCAAGCCCCCTCTCTCTGTCTCTCTGTCTCTGTCTGTCTCTGTCTCTGTCTCTGTCTCTCTCTGTCTCTCTCTGTCTCTCTCTGTCTCTGCCTCTGTCTGTTTCTCTGTCTCTCTCTGTCTCTCTAGCTGTTTCTCTGTCTCTCTATCTCTCTGTCTCTCTATCTCTCTATCTCTCTGTCTCTCTCTGTCTGTCTGTCTGTCTGTCTGTCTGTCTGTCTCTCTCTCTCTCTCTCTCTCTCTCTCTCTCTCTCTCTCTCTCTCTGTGTGTGCAGAAGACTCTGGCGGAGACATAAAAGCTGCAAAACGCTGAAATTGATAGCTGACCACCCACGAGCCTTATATATGCCATAAATAGGAGCGCGTTACGAGTCGCCGAATTTTGTAGGAAAGGTTCGTCCATAGTCAGAGGAAGGATAAAAATCTCGAATTGGCTTTCTTGCTTCGCATTCTGACGAATATATTCGGACAAACTTCTTACACGCGTAAAACAAGGTTAAACAGAATCCTGACGACGCCATTTCTACACGCCAGTTCGCGTTTATCCAGATTGTTCTATAACTTCTATTATTACCAAACTTCTGCAAGGAAACAAGCGTCCAGATTTCAGGACAATGTCTGCAGTGCCCCCCCCACACACAGAATTTTCTACGTGAACACAGACTAGTAGTCATTGAAATTAAAGAAATTGCAGAATGAGAGAGCGCCATGAGTTCCCGAATTGCATGACGGCCAAATAAATTATATATTATTGAAATTGTTAGCCTATTTGAAAAATCTTGAGCTGTAGTTTTATTTTCATTTAAACATGGATCAAGGTGTTTAAAATTTGACACGAGTTTTTCATCTGGTATGATATTTTTGTCATAAAGGTCATCGATTTACATATGTTAGCACTATTGGAGAAACCATTCTATATTCTTAGTAAGAGAAGCTGCATTAACTGAATGAAAAGATAAGGAATGAAATGGCACTCTAATAAGGAAAATAAGGAAAGAAAAACGAAACACTAGACCTTGTTTAAGCTGCCAGCACACGTGCATTATTAAGCTTAAGGGGCTGCCCATTAATTACGTCAACAATTTTTGGGCAATTTTGACGTAATTAATGGACAGCCCCCTAGGTCTGGTGCCTGGTCCGAAACCAACGTAAAATTTTGCAATTGCCGCTTCGTTTGCTAATGAGGTACACATGCAGATGGCGAGTAGTCTTGAGAGGATGCTAGGATTGCATCTATTACAGCTATAGCCTCAGACACTGTTTTGATGTCTTACAAATACGACATGACCACAGCCAGATGGAATTTACAATTTGCCAGCAACATTCCCCACTTAGTCAATGGCTGGAACGAACGATCTATCTGCCTGAGGACATCTCGTCCTTTTAATCTTCTACAGCTGTGTGTTTACCACCACTTCCGAAAACAAATTGAAAACCAAACTGCAGGAACTCTCGTATTTCAGTACTCTGTATACGATGTAGACTGTGTACAATATGATTCCAAAGATTTGACAGTTCGCCATATACGAATTTTCAATGAACAACACTAAAAGCATTTTAATATGAAGCTGCCGCAATGCATAGCTGTCTCTAGTCTATACAGTCTCGTAAAAGCGAATTCATTAAGCTATATGGCAGATATAATCATCCCCACATACTGTAGAAATACAGAGGATTGATAAATCACAAATATCTGTCATCACCCCACTTCACTTCACCATGGAATTTAACGCAGAAGTTCACCTGTCCTGATAGCTGACAACTGCGCCTGCAGCTCCCAAATGACTCGTTCTACGCGTAGAAACTTGATCGGTGAGCACTGAGCAGTAACGAGAGCACACCGAAAACCCGTCTAAATAAACAGCGGTTTAAACCGAATCTTTGATGTCCTGGGAAGGGAACAGGACAAAGGCTGGAAGGCAGACAGACAGATAGACAGGCTGACAGACAGACAATACCAAAACAGAACAGATCCGACACCAGTGGCGTGACTTTTGGGGGCCCGGGGGCAACTTTTACATGGAGGCCCCAGAGTTTCGAGCTGACGAGCAAAAAACGTTATCTCATCTCCAGTCTCCACCTTTTTAAACCTGACAAGCAAAAAAAGGTCCTCACCGCATCATTTCTAGGGTTAGGGTTAACTTTAAATTATGGTTAACCCTAACATAACCCTAGCTTAGACCCTCTTCGGCCCCCCCGCCCGGGGCCCGGGGGCTGTCAACAAAGTGCCCCCCCGCCCCTAGTTACGCCACTGCCCGACACAGTCACGTGTAAGTGAACAACCGATTTTTCGAAGAACAAAATACGAGTGGTCTTTGCCAGTGTAAAATTGTAAAAGTGCCAAGAAAGCTAATTCTAATTCTAGACCTTCTCTGGGGGGAATTTCCCCCAAAAGTTTGAAATCCCCTAAATCTTGACATTTTGGCAAGTAGTATGACCTCCCCACTGTCTGTTCCTCCAAAAATTGTAAGCTGCCCCCAATGTCTAGGTGGCTAGAATAAACACTGGTCTTTATCATGAGTTGTACGCGTTAAAATGAACGCTAAAGGAAAAGATACATAGTAAACTTATTTTTAATAGGCCTATATAGCTGTCGAAATACCATTAGAAGCTAACTTCGACGGTTGTGATAAGGAGTAGGGGGTCTACGTTGCTGTGTGTTGTAGGTGGCAGGCCGTACTGGTTCCAATGCTATATTGGAGATGGAAGCTCACGCCCTGGTACCGAATCAAAAGTCAACATCTGAATCTAGGAAACGTCAAATAACGCAAACACAGTTGCTTAACTGCTTTTGCCGTTTAGAGCACAACCGATCTAATTAAGGTTATCATAGTCACACGCCAGATGGCTTAGCCTTAGAGGTCTACTCCTAAATCAGACTACTGCTCAATTTCAAATGCGCTCAAGAAATAGCATCGAAGGAACGACCTACAGATTTTAGACGTGCATTAGGCATTAAAAATTCAAGTATTTTAAAAAGTAGCAAACTCAGCTTTTTCGAAGTTCTAAATTAATTAAGACGATAGATTAGGATTAGCTTCTAGGCCTACAGAAGAAAGCAAAAGATGGACTTTGGTTTAGAGAAAACGTTCTCCAAAGCAAATAGACCAAGAAATGATACCAACGCCGATGATTGGTCTAATTGGATTCGGTAATTTGAATCGGAAATGGATATTTTGATCGGATCGGAACATGAATAGACTATCTGGTCGCAGTTCGCATTTTTTTCAGTTAGTTAAGAAGCTAATTTTAACTGTTTAGGTTTAACAAAAGAAAATTTTACAACACGAAGAAATTCTGACGTACTTATACAAGAGTAAATATGGCATGAACCGCAGTCTATCGCACTGTTCGATGCTATATATGCAGGGCTGTGTGCAACTGATGTCTAAACTCTAAAGCAGCCAGCTGATAAAGGAAATCCCGCAGCTCTTGGCGAAAAACGAACAAAACTGCTTTTTATTATCAGCAGCCAGCGACGGTGTCAAGGTTTTCGAAATGAGTTGGGCGAAAAACAACGCTCGATTTGCCAAAGACAGAGTCGTACTGGCTATAATTATAGTGACGTGGAAAGTTTTCTAGAACCCTCGACAGACGACAGGGGCGTAGCCAGAAGTTTGGTTTTGGGGAGGGGAAATCTGAGGTATATTGCGATTTGGGGGTATAAATCTGTAAAAGCTTTGAAAATCTTAAAAAACATACTGACAATTTTAAGATAGCCCGATTTTTTGGGGTGGGGTGTGGTGGGGGTGGTGGGGGCAGGGGTATAGATACCGATATACCCTCGTCGCTACGCCCCTGACCCTCGAGGGTAAATAAACCTCTGCTGTATTATTATTGCTTAAGTAACTTGTCATAATAGTTTGTCTAATGAAATGTACCGAGGCTGGACCATAGTTTAATCGAGCTTAAGCAGGATTTTGTAAATGTGACCGATTGTCACCTGGTCAACAATTTCCAGGGCCCCCGACGCCAACAATTTTGAGGGCACTATTTTGTCGCCAGAGGGTTGGGGGCTTAGTTCCCGTTAGTTAAAGACGACCCCGCAGTGAAAACCGAAAATTTGGAGGTTTAACTGTCCGACTCTTCCCCACTGGAGACCGAAAATTTCGGAGTGCGATTAATTATTCGATCAAATTCTTTTGAAAACCGAGCACTGGCGAAATTCTGATCTCTTTCATGAAGTACCCAGAGAAGTAGAAATAACATAGGCCTATATTTGAGAGAATTGAGGGATGTTTTGGGATATGACAAAAGCTCCAAGTTCAGTAATCCAGTTGATCTTTTCTACTTTCACCATTGGCGTAGCCACGGTGGGCACGGGGACCGCCGCCCATCTATTCGGGTCGGAACCGGTCGCGAGATTCGTGCAAAACCGGTGAGTAGTTGGGGGTGGGGGTGGAGACTGGGCGGGGCGGTAGGTATCAGATTGAGACGACGAGCATTTTTGCTCGTCAAGATTAGTTTGTCCCCGAAAATGTCGAGCGACAACCAATTCTGAAATTCTGGCTACGCCACTGACCTTTACAGACGCTGACAAAACAAGGGCCAAATTCTTTAATGCATTTTATTTTCCGCGGCCACGCAACGATCAAAGAAGCGGTTTTCAAAAGACGAGAGTGTTAGACAATCCGGGCCAATGAATTACACTGTTCAATTTTTTAGAGTAGCTGGCGCGGACGGTGGACAACTCCTATCCCAATATACTATATTTTAATGTAGGCCTTGGCCTATACCTCAAGTGTGCTGCGTGCGTAGGACAGCTTGGATCAAAATGTTCGACCTACATTCTGGGTGGTCTCCGACCGGCGGGAGACACTCCAAGCCTAAAAAATGAACATCGATCGCCGAACATAGTACCATCAGTCGCACTTACAGTACAACATAAGAATGAAAGTATGTGACATGATACGTTATGCAGAATCGAGGCATGGCGATTATGAATCATCTGATACACTTAAAAGATGATTGCGAATCTCGAAAAAGGAATGTCTAACCTTCCTTCTCTTCGTTCCTGTTTCATAGCCCTTCGTTCGAGCGAGGATTTTTACATCTGCTGTGGTACAGAAGCAGTTCTGTCGTTGACGATAGAACGCTCGAACTCAGCCTCAGACATCGAACGCAGAACGTGTGTGCGTCTATGTGTATGCGTATGTGTGTGAGAGAGAGAGAGAGAGAGAGAGAGAGAGAGAGAGAGAGAGAGAGAGAGAGAGAGAGAGAGAGAGAGAGAGAGAGAGAGAGAGAGAGAGAGAGACAGAGACAGAGACAGAGACAGACAGAGACAGAGACAGAGACAGACAGACAGACAGACAGACAGACAGACAGACAGACAGACAACCACCGATCGGCAATTTCGAACCCTCACGAGCGTCGATCGGAATACGGCACGCGGGGCTAATGCATTATATTCGGCGGCGTCGGGGTCAGCACATGTGTTTATGGCGCCGGCGCCCGAAGACCGAGCGCGAAGCCCGACGCCGCCTCCGCTGACGCCTGGCACCGGCGGCGCTGCACCAGCCGAAGGAGGAGGAAGCGGAGAGAGAGATAGAGAGAGACCGGCGCGACGACCGCCAGTCAGCGGTAAGTTGGCACCGTTGGCACCGCCGCCGCGTCTTGAGATATCACCCCAGTCATTTTGCCACCCGTATTTTGGAGGCGCTGAAACACAGGTAGTAGTAGTAGTAGTAGTGGTGGTGGTGGTGGTAGTGGTGGTGGTAGTGGTGGTAGTGGTGGTAGTGGTGGTGGTGGTGTAGTGGTGGTGGTGGTGGTGGTGGTGGTGGTGGTGGTGGTGTGGTGGTGGTGGTGGTGGTGGTGGTGGTGGTGGTGGTGGTGGTGGTGGTGGTGCAGTGGCCTGGTGGTGGTGGTGGTGGTGGTGGTGGTGGTGGTGGTGGTGGTGGGCAGCAGGTGGTGGTGGTGGTGGTGGTGGTGGTGGGCAGCAGCAGCAGTGGTGGTGGTGGTGGTGGCAGTGGTGCAGTGGTGGTGGTGGTGGTGGTGGTGGTGGTGGTGCAGCAGCAGGTGGTGGTGGTGGTGGTGGTGGTGCAGGTGGTGGTGGTGGTGGTGGTGGTGCAGGTGCAGCAGCAGCAGCAGCAGGTGGTGGTGGTGGTGGTGGTGGTGGTGGTGGTGGTGGTGCAGGTGCAGCAGCAGCAGGTGGTGGTGGTGGTGCAGCAGCAGCAGCAGGTGGTGGTGGTGGTGGTGGTGGTGGTGGTGGTGGCAGCAGTGGTGGTGGTGGTGGTGGTGGTGGTGGTGGTGGTGGTGGTGGTGGTGCAGCAGTGTGCAGCAGGTGCAGCAGTGGTGCAGCAGTGGTGGTGGTGGTGGTGGTGGTGGTGGTGGTGGTGGTGGTAGTGGTAGCAGGTAGTGGTGGTAGTAGTAGTGGTAGTGGTAGTAGTAGTAGTAGTGGTAGTAGTAGTAGTAGTAGTAGTAGTAGTAGTAGTAGTAGTAGTAGTAGTAGTAGTAGTAGTAGTAGTAGTGGTAGGAGGCCTGCTGCTTTCAGGGATGTAGTGTAATGTAATATCTCTTTAATTTATTCTTCATGACTAGCGATGGCTGCACACGAGGGAGTAGCTAGAGAGCCTTTTTTCTCAAGCGCTTCGTGTGTATTCCTACAGTGATCTTGTCTTTCACGATATGGACTTTGGAATGTCACTGTGGGTTCCACCGTTCCACCATAGGGAATAGGGAGGGGCACCAGGGTGCCTAAAGACTCACGTTTCCAGATCCGACTAGGGGACTAGCTAGGAGGTTAAGGTAATATTTCATTCAAATCTTGAGCCTTGGTAACTTTTGGAGCATGTTTTCAGACTGTTATACATCAGCAATCACATTATAGGCCATTAGGCCTACCGCATACCGGTGCAAATTCTCATCGGTGTTGCACAAATCTCGGAGTCTCACACCCAGGATAGGTCCGAAAAGAGAACCCAGTCTCCCCCCCCCCCTATGCCCACTCGTGGCCGACAAACCACCTTGCCTATAGCTATTTCAAGAGAGATTAAGCGCATACGAATAAGCAACTGCTACTACTGTACTACTTTCTAAAGCGCTATATAAATTTAAGAGATTTTACTACTTACTTTCTTTTTACGCTGATGTGGAGAATCACCTATTGATACTTACAGTATAATAATAACAACAGGGTTTAAAGTGGTTCAGGAGGACAGACCTTTTTAACGCGCAGTAGGCCTAATACACAAAACATGCAGTGATTATGGCCTAATAGAAAATGTGCAATTCTAAAATGACAATTTTCTGAGCTTTGTGCAGTGATAAATTTCCTGGACAACCTTTTTGCTTGTTTTTACGCGGATGTCCACAAATCTAGTACTCTATAGGCTCTAGACTAGAGTGCAACAGTTTATCTTAAAATAATTTACACTAGTTGCCATCAGGCTACTATAGCATCTCATCATTCATTCATTCATTCATTCATTCATTCATTCATTCATTCATTCATTCATTCCATTCGCACTTTGAGTATTATAAACGGTGCCACAAACGCGATAGGCCTAAGCAATTATTACTGACAATGCTGTAAGTTTAGAATCGTCAAAATACCTGTATGTATATATTTAACCAAATTAAATCGACTGACATACAGACATAAATAGCATAATTACGATGTATCAGCAGTGGCGGTTCCAGGATTTTTTGGTGGGGGGGATGAAATGAATTCATAGAAAGTTGGTGGGGGATGAAAATAGAAGGAAAAAATCAATAAACTTTGCCGAAAAGAGTGAAAAAGGGAACTTCCCCCTAATTTGACTATACTTTTACCGATAAATAGGTTGTCAAGCAAGAAAATGCCATTCGCAGTCAGTTTTACTAAACTTTTACCCCAAAATAGGTTTCATAAGCAAAAAAAGTAAAAAAGTAAGTCCAGTGGGGGGGATGCATCCTCACTCATCCCTCACGTGGAACCGCCACTGTGTATCAAAGATTCATAACCAGCTCATTCGTCACCGTAGCAACTGTAGCTTAGCAAAATAATTATTCGAATGGACGGAAACTGTCAGAAAGTTCATGTCGCTGAGGTAAAATCTGTTTTCGAGATTTACGCTAGACTTACAAAATAATAATGGCCAGACCTCAGTCAAACGCCGTTTCAGCTCATCCACGTTTGACCAATGCGTAGAATTAAACCTTCGATATGAAGACATAAGTTATAAGGTCTAAAAAGTGTGACGTAGACTCTAAAATTCTTTAATCGCCCAAAGGAAGTGACTCAGTCCATTATGTCCATATCCTTTGCATGGGCTTTGTTAAATGTTAAATATATGCCATTGACTCACCAATGTGATCAGTGATCACATTTTAAGGCTACTCACTTCCAAACCAGAGATATTAAATTATTTTAGAAGGTTCTGATTATATCCTATACATAAATCTAAACTTAGGGGCCTAAAGCTATTGGCGCTGTTACCAATCATAGGTGGCACACTCCTATCGGTCCCGTCAGCCCAGGCCCCAGGCCCCAGGCCAGGGTACTTTTAAAGTACCCCGACCCGCCAAAGGCCGTGCCGGGGTACATTTTAAGTAAGAACTTTAGATTGTTTGATTAGATTTCCAAGTTGTAATCTTACATTAAACGAAGCCTCCATTGTAGTCTACTCGTGCTTCAGGTTTCAACTCTAACTTTAGAGACATCGATTGTTTCTATGCCACACATTTTAAAGGCGCTGCTTTAACATTGTCCTTTGTCAGGACAGTATCATCTGCAACTTCCTAGCGGACCTTTAGCAGTCTGCGTCGCCTGAAAACATACTTAAGAACAATAGTTAATCCGATTGTAGTATTCTTACCGACCACAACAGCAGTTGAATAGGCCTAAGCTAGAGAGGGTGAGAGCAGGATTTAATCTAGGCCGTTTCCGGGAGAAAATTGCCCTTTTCCCCCGGAAATGTCAAATTCCCCCGGAAATTTTGGCATACTATATCAACTTATAGCGCTCCCCCAGACCCACCTATCTGACTACCCCCGGCCTTGTCAGTTTCCCTCCGGAGTCAATGAGTCTAAATTAAACACTGGGTGAGAGTCAATGCTTAAGTCGTTGCTCCCAATCTTTACCGCTATCAAGCAGTGGCGGCCCCAGAATTTTGCAACTGGGGAGGGGCGTTGGGGTGACACTTGCTAAGCAGGGCAAACTATTTGTTGCTAGGTATGTACTAGACTAGTAGTAAGTATAAGGGTCCCAACTGGGGGCACTGAGGCCAGAGATATTCAATAGGGGCAGTGTTGCATACAGGCCGGATAGGGGGGAAATTCTCCCCCCCAAAATCTCAGAATTCCCCCCCAAAAATTCTATAACTTAAAACACAAAATTTCTTGTTAAACACGAGATATAGAAGCTAAACTTCTGTGAAAATTAAAAACCGGCTTCACATAGACTGTGTAATGTGTGACGTTTTATAGCCTATAGGTCATGAACCATAGTATTTAGGTATTTTAGTAGATGTGACATTATAAGGAATTTAGCAGTATATATATATATATATATATATATATATATATATATATCTTGCCTATAAAAACTGAAATGCAGCCTTTAAGCTGACCTGGTTAAGGAAGACAGCCGGAGAAACGGCAGATGGATGGACATCTGGGTCGATGAGTCATCAGACCCACAGAAGCTTCATGCAGGATGACCCCGTCACGGGGTCCGCCCTGAAGTGGTCGGCCGTTTCTGAGAATGGTACCGGAGAGGTCGGAGGTTGGGCCGATGCCTGTATCAAATGCGGCTAAATGGATGTCTACATCTCACTGCATGTTTGTGTGTGTCTGGTCTTCTGAGAAGCTGACCAGTGCATGAGTAGCTTGGAAGTTGCAGTCTAAATTTTCTGCTTGTCGTTAGCATAGGAAGACTACATTTTGGCATTTTCAGTGCAAGATAATAATCATGTCACATATACTAGTGAAACGGAAACGCGACTATGCTTGGCTAGTGAGTGACGGAAGCAATGGAGCATTCTGCAGTGCATGCCGTGAGTATTACAAAGAAAGACCGCTCCCTAAAGGATCTGATGGCACGTTTGTTGTAAAGGCATTTACTAACTGGAACAAAAGCACTGGACAAAATCCAAAAGACAACAAGCTCTTGAAGCATGAACTGAGTGATGGGCATGCACGAGCACTGTCAGTTTCAAACGAAACCAAACGCATGCGTAAGTTCAGAACCTCATGCTTGCTCAAACACTTTCTAAGTCTTAATTTGTCATTTTATCATAAACTGAGCAAAGACTACATGCACGTTCATTATATGTAGTATTTTTTGCGTCTTCATCTTCTTCTACTATTTTGTTAGGGCAGTAATTTAGAACCGTATAATTATAAGGTTAAGGCAGGCATTTCTGTGTGTAATTCGATGACAATTTCTCACACCCCCCCGAACTGTCTTTAATCCCCCCCATGGCAGAGGGGAGTGTATGCAACACTGAATAGGGGCACGACCCCCCGGACCTCCATGTGTGGAGCCGCCACTTCTATCCAGTCCCAAATGGCCTACACTTTTGACCTCAGTATATCATCTGTTCTACCGACACAGAAGCAAATGGTTGTTAATGGCATAGCATATTGCGAACCATTCCAACGGGATGAATAAAAAGCCGGAAGTCAGAAGAACAGGAACACATAAGTTTCGCATCAAATGGACGCGCTTGTTAATATGCAATGACCATGTGCTAATAATACTGTAATAAACTTCCGGTACCGCTCCAAACCTCCAATTCTGTTTCTTGTGACTAGATAAATGCTATTGCCTCTCATCACCAGATGGCCACTCCTCCAGGACGATATATAGGGGCCTATATATGATAGGACCATTCCTAAAAAACCCAAGCACGACCACATCAAACCCGGTCATAAAATTGTATACTGGCTATACCTGTCGAACAAGTAATTGCTTTCAAAATTGGTCTATTGGTGAATAAAGCAGTACAGACTGGACAACGCCGTCGTCATCGCGTATATAGCCGCCTGGGACCGTTGCGTCACTCTGTGATCTGTGCTGGTCACGTCCGACCACAGAGTTGGTAATGTGTCGGCGAATGGTTTGATTTGGTCCAACCATGTTTTCCTTGGACGACCACGCGGTCGCTTCCAGGTAGGATGTGGTGACTGCTTGTTTCCGTCGTGCAATTGAATATCCATGATCTGGTTGGTGGGACCATCAGGAGATAATCGATCGACATGTTTTAATAATGATAATAATGGCATGATAATAATGACAACAGTGGTTCTCACACAGGGCAGTCCCTACTGAACCACTTTAAACCTTGTTATATTATATTATTATTATAACTGGCGGTTCTGGAGGAGGAGGGAATCGACGGTTGGCAGGCTCATGGTGAACTGGACGGCGCTAGGATACAACGATATCGTGCTTGACTTATTTACTTGAGTTCTTCTTAATTCTTCAGGTTCATCATCAGCTCAAAGTTCCCTCAGGACTCAGGAGCCGTCGAGAACAGCAGTTTGTCGAAAGATTCTTTTCCATTATTCCGGGTCCTGTGCCGCATGAATCGCCTCCCCAAGATTTAATCCCGTCTGTAGCGAATTTACAAATAACCGAGGGGGATAATTCTGAGAGAGAGAGACTTCGCTTAAAATAATATGGGCCCCTACCCGTTTCTGGCGTAGCTAACTTGTGAAAACACAAACATTAAACTTATTATTTAATGACACAGAATTCGTTCTTATACTTAATAAATGAAGAAGTTCTTATCATTTATAACAACGTTTTACAGAGATACCTTATGAAACATCGCACTGTATTACCTTAAATAACGATCCGACAATATGAGTCCCAATAAACAATAGTCAGTAAATAGAACGACTCTTACATAAACGTTCTCAGCACCGTCGTGCATAGATACGAACTTTACTTAACTTAACTGGGTAACATTCAACAATACGAGTTCTAACAGACAATATAACAGCTCTTAACTATATGACTTCGACTTCGTCGTCCATCGATACGAGTTTCACTCTATAACAGTTCACAATTTAAACATGCAATAAATATCCGCAAATAATATCCGTGACAACTATACGCAAATAAATTTGCGGCCACTACAGCACTCAACTGGATCTGTGAACCTAGTGGTTTGCTAGTGTTCAACTGCCAAAGCTGGGCACTATAAGTGACAGCCCTCAACTGGATCTGTGAACCTAGTGGTTTGCTGAGTTCAACTGCCAAAGCTGAGGCCACGAAGCTGTTTGGCTTCCCAACACAATCAACCGCCGTTCTAGGTTATAGAGGTTTTTAGGCCTCTATTCTAGAGGGCAACGAAGCTGTTTGGCTTCCGAACACAATCAACCGCCGTTCTAGGTTACAGAGGTTTTTAGGCCTCTGTTCTAGAGGGCAACGAAGCTGTTTGGCTTCCGAACACAATCAACCGCCGTTCTAGGTTACAGAGGTTTTAGGCCTCTGTTCTAGAGGGCAACGAAGCTGTTTGGCTTCCGAACACAATCAACCGCCGTTCTAGGTTACAGAGGTTTTTAGGCCTCTGTTCTAGAGGGCAACAAGCTGTTTGGCTTCCGAACACAATCAACCGCCGTTCTAGGTTACAGAGGTTTTTAGGCCTCTGTTCTAGAGGGCAACGAAGCTGTTTGGCTTCCGAACACAATCAACCGCCGTTCTAGGTTACAGAGGTTTTTAGGCCTCTGTTCTAGAGGGCAACAGAAGCTGTTTGGCTTCCGAACACAATCTACCGCCGTTCTAGGTTACAGAGGTTTTTAGGCCTCTGTTCTAGAGGGCAACGAAGCTGTTTGGCTTCCGAACACAATCAACCGCCGTTCTAGGTTACAGAGGTTTTTAGGCCTCTGTTCTAGAGGGCAACGAAGCTGTTTGGCTTCCGAACACAATCAACCGCCGTTCTAGGTTACAGAGGTTTTTAGGCCTCTGTTCTAGAGGGCAACGAAGCTGTTTGGCTTCCCAACACAATCAAGACAGACCGCCCTTGTTGGGGCAGGAGTTCGTTCAGAACCGATTAACACGCAGAGCGCTCGCTCTTTTATAGAAAATATCTGGAGAGGCAGAGGTAGGTGAACCTCCAACCAATCAGAGTCATTGTTCTTCACAAAGTACGGTTTCGCAACCAATCACAACCGAGTTATCAAGTCCCATAGACAACATGTTAAACTTTAACAAGTTCTAACAAACGAATTATATCACAACTGCTTATACAAATTATATCATTCGAATCACGAGTAAATTATCTTTGAGTGAAGCTAAACATGACTTCTGTAGCACCTATAATTATCGAGTTATGCGCGAACAAAGATTCTCCTATCTCGCAATGTTAAGCGGGCAGACGGAGACTTCCGACAAAACTCTCTCAAACTCCTTAAATAATCGACGCTAAAATTCTGCTTTTACGATACAATTCTCATAAAATATCTGTAGAATCCATTTATAAGAGTGGCATTCATAAAATATTAAGTTAAAAGGATAAATGGAGCAGTTTAAAAACCCACAATGTTAAAATATAGGCTCAGACGGATGCTTCCGACTAAACGCTCTCTAACTCTTGAAATAATCAACATTCAATAAATTCCTATAACAATAAAGTTAGCTTAAATAATTAGGAATCGATTTATACGATTGAAAATTGCTATAAATGAACTTAGATGCCAGAATGGAGAAGTTTGAAACGGCAATCGTGCGCTTAATTATGTAGTGCATTTTCTGGTAGCTATGTGTTTTGGCCCGGTAGATTCCGGTAACCAATAATGACAAATGTAAAATCAAAAATTCTCCACAATGCCCCCAACTTAGTACTTTGAATGCCCTCATTCAAAACTATACAGTAAAATCGAAGAAACTATTAAAACAACTTAGTTCTGAAACTCTTCAAAGCCTAAACTTCGGAAAAACTTTGCGTATGTAACTACCAATGCGACTTCATCTTTTTTTATTGGAGGTTTCTGACGACTGGAAAAGACTTTAGCCTCAGTCGCATGTCGGATTTCCGATCGTCGGAATCCGTTTCCGTCAATTCAGGTTCTACGAATGCTTATGCTTCGCTGGGGATGCTTCTTTTAACGCCTTCGTGAGCGATTCTGCTCTTTACACCGGAAGTAGCACCTGGTTTCTTTCCTTTTGTGGCCTCTTTGCTGTTCGCCGTGATCTTGGGTATCGTGCCTAATTTCGGTACATCGAGTTCTGAGTTTCGTAGAGCTCTTAGCAACTGTTCTGGATTGCTCGCTTTACGAGTCGTCATTATGTGAACTTTTAAACGGCTTTCATCCTCTTCAGTGGATCCACAGATCGGACACAGTTTCATCCTCGCAGGATCCATAGTCGGTAATGACAACAACATACAGAGTTTAACGGCGAACATATAGTGAATACTTAATTTAACAGTCGCGATAACGTTGGGGAGGAACGATATCATTCCGGGACCGCAACTTCGGAAGTATCGTAACGACTTCTTCTTCTTTCCTCCATCTTTCCGGCTTGCTTCGTGGTGACGAATCGGGACAACGTGTAACGATCTTCGCTTTAAGGTCGATTTCACTCGGTACGTTCGCTTCTCGCGCGCTTGCTTCTTCCGTTTCTGCTCCCGACGAAGGTTGATACAAAATTAATTTATCAACATGTACCACAAACGAACGACCTCTCGGAAGCTTTTGTACTCTATAGTTCACTGGACCCGTTTGCTCGATCACTTCAAAGGGACCTTGATAATATTTTTCCCATTTGGGATAATGGAAGCGTCGTTTCTTATGGACAAACACCCATACTTTATCTCCCTTTCGGAAAACTTTTTCTCGAATCCGAAAGTCGTACCCTCTGCAACGTCGTTCAGCAGCGACTTTTAAGTTTTTGCGAACAGTTTCGTACGCGTATTGTAACGTTTCTCGCAGCTCTTTCGCGTAGTCTGACTGATCAATGTACTGAGGATTTTGACCGGAACCATAAACAATGTCTATGGGCATTACATTTTCTCTACCGAAAATCAGGAAGTTGGGGGAGAATCCAGTGGTTTCATGCACTGAAGCCCGGAATGCGGCAGCGACTATGGGCAAGACTTCATGCCAATTCCGATGATTGTCTTCGATCATCTTGCCGATCATTTGATTCATGGTACGATGGAAGCGTTCAATAAGACCATTGGTGCGAGGTTCGTAGCTAGTTGTCCTTATTTTTTCAATATTCAGAACTTTACACATTTCTCGAAATAATTCGGATTCGAATGCTGGACCACGATCTGATAATAACCGCATCGGCGTCCCGTACACTGCACAGATCTTCTCTACGATCACTTTCGCTAACGTGGCAGCTTCTTGATTGCGAATAGGCACTGCTTCGACGAATTTAGTGAAGTAATCCATCATTGTAAATATGTATATATGACCCTTGCTAGACTTGGGATGTGGTCCAGTTACGTCTACCGATAGGATTTCCCAAGGTGCTCCGCACGGAATAGGAATCAGCTTGGCCTGTTTGGGAGGTCGACCTTGCCGATATCGATTACAATCGGGACAAGATCTACAGAACAGGAAAGTGTCCTTTGACCATCCAGGCCAATAAGCTCTACGTCGAACCTGCATACGCGTGCGGCGTACCCCCATATGTCCTCCTGTCATACCACTGTGACACATTTTTAGGAAGTCATTACGTAGATGCTTGGGCATCAATACTTGCCGAACTTCGTCTTTTCGTTCTCTATATAACACACTGTCGACGATAATTATTTGATCCCTCATGTGCCAAATCTTTTTGACAACTTCGCTTTCTGTTAGTATCTCTGCTAACTCAGGGACGCCAACAGTTTTCCAGAGAAATATTGTTTGTAACAGCGAATCTTTCCTCTGCTCCTCTTCCATGGACCAGTCTGCAGGGCTCCAATGAGTAATTATCTTCGTGTTTGTGGCATCTCTTTTCACAGCAGCTACTTCTGACCTTCTGACGGGTTCCGTGCGTCTAGACAAAGCATCAGCGTTGGCGTGCGATTTCCCCGGCCTGTGTACTATCTGAAATTGAAATTCGGCCAGTCTTTCTTGCCAACGAGCTTGCTGACCTATCGGATCCGGAGTTCTTTGTAGCCACTGCAGCGCAGCATGATCGGTCCTTAAGGTAAATTTTCGACCTAACAGGTAAGTTTTGAAATGTTTGAGGAAATAGACAACTGCTAACAATTCTCTACGCGTAGTACAATAGTTTCGTTCGGCTCGGGATAACAGTCGACTCCCATATACTAACACCACTTCTATTCCCTTTTGTCGTTGAGACAATACTGCTCCTATGGCGAATTCGGAAGCGTCTGTATCGACAATAAATTCGTCATCGTCGTTCGGTAAACCTAGAATTGGAGCAGATATCAACGCTTGTTTTAGCTTATCCATTGACTGTTGCCTGGCTGCATTCCACTCGAACTTTACTCCTTTCCGCGTTAATTCACTCAGGGAATCGGTAATGGCGGCGTAACTAGGGACGAACCTTCGGTAATACGAGCACAGACCTAAGAATGATCTTAACTCTTTTAAATTACTAGGGTTCGGCCAGTTTTGTACTTTCTCTACCTTCGCAGGGTCAACAGTAACGCCGTCTCCGGATATTACGTGTCCTAAAAATTCTACTTTTTTACTCATTAACCGGCATTTCGAAACCTTCAGTTTGAGATGAGCTTGTCGTAGACGTGTGAAGACTTCCTTCAAACGCTGGATATGTTGTTCAAGAGATTGAGAGAAAACGATCACGTCGTCCAAGTATACTAAACATGTTCGGAAATTCAGGCCGGACAATATCAAGCCATGGTTCTTTGGAAAGTGGCTGTAGCCCCACACAGACCCATCGGCATGCGTTTCCACCGGAAGGATCCTTTACTTGTCACAAATGTCGTTTTATCTGCATCTTCCGGATTCATCGCAATTTGATGGTATCCACTGGTCAAGTCCAAAGTACTGAACCAACGCGCGCCTTCTAGAGAGTCTAGGCATTCGTTAATCTTCGGCAAGGGATATGCGTCTCCTCGAGTCACTGCATTCAAAGACCGGTAATCTAAACAAAATCTAAGCGTGCCGTCCTTCTTTTTTACTAACACTATATTGGACGCCCATTCGCTTTGTGCCGGTTCTATCAATTCGTCTTTGACCATCTGTTCCACGGTTTCGTCTATGAACTCGCGATACACTCGAGGTTGGGAACGTAACGGCTGTCGTACCGGTCGAGCATTCCCGGTATCTATTCGGTGTTGAGCTACTTCGCATCGCCCCAAATCGGTTTTATGTTGCGAGAATACGTCTGGAAAATCTTGTAACATTTCTCTTAATTGGGTTCTGGCTTCTGACGGTACTTCGGGATCGACGCTTGCCAATAAGACGTCTATCGAGTCGCTTTCGACAGATTTGGCCTTTATTTCTTCAGTCTTAGTTTCTTCAATTAGATCTACCGCGCACAAAACACCAACCATTTCTTGATCATTAATCTTTACGGATTTCGCGTTCGTGTTTATTAACCGGATAAGCGTTTCTTCTTTCTGTCCGTCTATCAACATCCTGGCAGTGTGCACACCAGGGCACAGTTCTCTGTGTTCTAACATCCAAATAGTTTCAGGAGGGATTTCTCCTTCTCCAATGATTTTTGACGGAATGTCGATTTGCGAAGCTGGAGGAATTTCCACCTCGTTGGATACGTGAATACGTCGGCACCATCCGGTTCCGTTCTTCCTCACAACTGGCAGTTGACAACGACCGACAAATAATTTTCCTTTTGCGAAGCTTAATCCGCAACGATTAACTGTGAAGAATTCCATTCCAAGCATCACTTCTTTCACCTGGTCTGATACTACGAACGTAACGTTTCTTCTGAAATTTTTATTGAAATGTACATTGATGGAGATTTCTCCTTGTACTCTTATTTCGCTACCGTTAGCGGCGAACAATTTGCGGGAAGTCTTGCTTAAAGGTTGATCAATTACTATTGATGCGGGTATCAAATTTATTTCTGACCCCGTGTCCAAAAGACCAAAGCAATCGTTCCCATTGATTCGACATCTGACATACAACGACTGTGAAGTTTGGATTTCAGCGGATCTCACGGTGGTGTTGTAATTTACTGACGAGGTCCTTTCTTCTTGTTTCCGAGGAGCTCTACAGTGCTTGCTTAAATGTCCCAGTCGTTGACAATTATAACAACGTACGGTACGCGGTCGACCATCAGCACCATTCCTTCCTACTGAGCCCCCAACTTGATGCTGAGCCGTCACGGTAGGCGACTTCGTTCTTTGTTCGAATTTAGGATTTGCTTCGTGCGGAAGAGGTTGGATAGGATTTCGTTGTGCTAATAATAACATTTCTTCTATATGCTTCATCCTTTGATCGTAGTCTTGCTGTTTGGCGTTCATGCATTCTTGGATCCGCCTCTGCTCAAGCATCCATTGTTCCTGGCCTCGACGTTGAACGTTAAAAATATCTTTCATCTGAGCTGACATCTCTGCTAATTCGTCTTCTTGCTTGGTTGCTCTCACCTGCCGCCGAGAATCGCGTCTATGTTCTTCGGCTGATTCATTATCTTTAAGAGTCTTCTTATAAGTTTCTAACCGTACTGCCGTACGGAATGCCGCGTCTAAGGAACCAGGTTCCCTTTCTCTTACTTTGAGGGAAAGTTCGTTGTCGGCCATTGAGTCCAAAAAGCGTCTCTATGGCGATGGCCTCGGTGATCTCGCTAGCTGGAGCGGGATACGCTAGCGTCACTAATCTACGGATATCATGAAGGAGATCCGCCAAACTTTCTCTCTCCTTCTGCCGACGACATTTCAGTTGAGTTCTAAATGTCTCAGCTTGCGACTCCAATCCGTATCTTTGTCGTAACCGGAAGATCAGATTTTCATAGGTGATATCGGCGCTGGAACCGTAGTCCCATAATAATTGAGTGGCTGATTTATCTAAGGAGCACTGGAGGAAATCAGCTTTCTCTGTTTGTGTCCATAAATTGTGCTTGGCGCAGACTTCGAACTGCCGCAGGAAAGACTCCAATGATCCGGTTCCGTCGAACCGACCTGGCTTCATGAAGTGCTTCTTACGTAAACGCGACGGAGATTCTTTTCTACGAAGTCCCATCTCGCCTTCGCTCGAGTCGTTCCTCTGTGAGATGGCGTCCAAATGTTGTTCGCGTCGGCTGAGTCGAGGTCTCACAATCACGGACGTTCGATCTGGTATCACCGGATCCGCGACGGACAACGAATCCGCCAGCTCTTCCTCTTCGTCCATATCCAAAATGTTATAGGCCGTCGAAGAACTTCCGGGTCGTTCCATGTTCATACACGTATGATTTCAATTTTGCAATGTCGCACGTATTCAATGATATACACGAATTTTTTTACATACCCACACTAAATTCCCACAACAATTGTTTCTCATAAATTACATCAGCAACAGTTAGATATTAGCAATTCTCAATAGTGTTCATCAACAATGCGTTCAGTGTACATAATATCATTCCTCGTATTTTGCGTTTTCACAAGTTTTGGGACCCCACTTCTGGTACCAATTTGTAGCGAATTTACAAATAACCGAGGGGGATAATTCTGAGAGAGAGAGACTTCGCTTAAAATAATATGGGCCCCTACCCGTTTCTGGCGTAGCTAACTTGTGAAAACACAAACATTAAACTTATTATTTAATGACACAGAATTCGTTCTTATACTTAATAAATGAAGAAGTTCTTATCATTTATAACAACGTTTTACAGAGATACCTTATGAAACATCGCACTGTATTACCTTAAATAACGATCCGACAATATGAGTCCCAATAAACAATAGTCAGTAAATAGAACGACTCTTACATAAACGTTCTCAGCACCGTCGTGCATAGATACGAACTTTACTTAACTTAACTGGGTAACATTCAACAATACGAGTTCTAACAGACAATATAACAGCTCTTAACTATATGACTTCGACTTCGTCGTCCATCGATACGAGTTTCACTCTATAACAGTTCACAATTTAAACATGCAATAAATATCCGCAAATAATATCCGTGACAACTATACGCAAATAAATTTGCGGCCACTACAGCACTCAACTGGATCTGTGAACCTAGTGGTTTGCTAGTGTTCAACTGCCAAAGCTGGGCACTATAAGTGACAGCCCTCAACTGGATCTGTGAACCTAGTGGTTTGCTAGAGTTCAACTGCCAAAGCTGAGGCCACGAAGCTGTTTGGCTTCCCAACACAATCAACCGCCGTTCTAGGTTATAGAGGTTTTTAGGCCTCTATTCTAGAGGGCAACGAAGCTGTTTGGCTTCCGAACACAATCTACCGCCGTTCTAGGTTACAGAGGTTTTTAGGCCTCTGTTCTAGAGGGCAACGAAGCTGTTTGGCTTCCGAACACAATCAACCGCCGTTCTAGGTTACAGAGGTTTTTAGGCCTCTGTTCTAGAGGGCAACGAAGCACAGCTGTTTGGCTTCCGAACACAATCAACCGCCGTTCTAGGTTACAGAGGTTTTTAGGCCTCTGTTCTAGAGGGCAACGAAGCTGTTTGGCTTCCGAACACAATCAACCGCCGTTCTAGGTTACAGAGGTTTTTAGGCCTCTGTTCTAGAGGGCAACGAAGCTGTTTGGCTTCCGAACACAATCAACCGCCGTTCTAGGTTACAGAGGTTTTTAGGCCTCTGTTCTAGAGGGCAACAAAGCTGTTTGGCTTCCGAACACAATCTACCGCCGTTCTAGGTTACAGAGGTTTTTAGGCCTCTGTTCTAGAGGGCAACGAAGCTGTTTGGCTTCCGAACACAATCAACCGCCGTTCTAGGTTACAGAGGTTTTTAGGCCTCTGTTCTAGAGGGCAACGAAGCTGTTTGGCTTCCGAACACAATCAACCGCCGTTCTAGGTTACAGAGGTTTTAGGCCTCTGTTCTAGAGGGCAACGAAGCTGTTTGGCTTCCCAACACAATCAACAGACCGCCCTTGTTGGGGCAGGAGTTCGTTCAGAACCGATTAACACGCAGAGCGCTCGCTCTTTTATAGAAAATATCTGGAGAGGCAGAGGTAGGTGAACCTCCAACCAATCAGAGTCATTGTTCTTCACAAAGTACGGTTTCGCAACCAATCACAACCGAGTTATCAAGTCCCATAGACAACATGTTAAACTTTAACAAGTTCTAACAAACGAATTATATCACAACTGCTTATACAAATTATATCATTCGAATCACGAGTAAATTATCTTTGAGTGAAGCTAAACATGACTTCTGTAGCACCTATAATTATCGAGTTATGCGCGAACAAAGATTCTCCTATCTCGCAATGTTAAGCGGGCAGACGGAGACTTCCGACAAAACTCTCTCAAACTCCTTAAATAATCGACGCTAAAATTCTGCTTTTACGATACAATTCTCATAAAATATCTGTAGAATCCATTTATAAGAGTGGCATTCATAAAATATTAAGTTAAAAGGATAAATGGAGCAGTTTAAAAACCCACAATGTTAAAATATAGGCTCAGACGGATGCTTCCGACTAAACGCTCTCTAACTCTTGAAATAATCAACATTCAATAAATTCCTATAACAATAAAGTTAGCTTAAATAATTAGGAATCGATTTATACGATTGAAAATTGCTATAAATGAACTTAGATGCCAGAATGGAGAAGTTTGAAACGGCAATCGTGCGCTTAATTATGTAGTGCATTTTCTGGTAGCTATGTGTTTTGGCCCGGTAGATTCCGGTAACCAATAATGACAAATGTAAAATCAAAAATTCTCCACACGTCCATTCTGAGAATCATTCTCTGATGTCGCGACCCTAATCGGAGCATGTAATACCCAAAAAATGCATAAGGCCATCTGGCGAACGTTAGTTGAAAAGAATCCTCTGAATTTCGAATATATTGCAAAACAAAAACTCTGATTCGATTCGAATGAAAATATGACAGATATATTATGCAAATATTCCTCTTTTTCCAATTAAGACGAAATGATAGAAATAGATATTTAAATTTTTCGACAATTATCTTTTTAATTTTTTTTTGCCAGGAACATATCTTTGTTACGCGTCTTAAAATTCCTATGAGTATGGCAAAATCTAACTGAGAGCAGGGAGGCTGTGCTGAGAGCCAGTGAGAGGCACAATATTACTTTAGCGTTAGTGGAGTTTTAGAGCAAAATGGTCGCAATACGCTGTCCTTGCGTTGTGGCGAAATAAGATTAATTTTAAAAAGTACTATTGGGCACTATATATCGATAAGTGTTTAACGTTTACTCCTGCGAAAGAATTTCATCTAGGCCTAATATATATATTTCTACGAGCGTCAAAGCAATGATGAATCGCAGTCCAGGGACGGCGATAGGGGTGGGGGGATCCGCGGGTTCGGACCCACCCAGCCTCGGGCAGGGGACCCCGAGCAAATCGTGCACATCCGCAGAGAAATTTGGGGTGGGAGGGGGTAGTCTGAGCCGAGTCCTGGTTGTGTAGATTGCATTAGACCCACCCAGCCAACAAAACCCAGCGCCGCCTCTGTCGCAGTCGTCTCACGCTAGGTACTACAGCTACATAATTCGAATGTCCAGAAATCAGCTGTTTCGAATGTGAAGGCGCTAAATAAATAGTGCTGAATACGGTGATGGACTTTTAAACTTTGATCGGATGTTTTGACTTCAGACCCCGAGAAACGGAGAGCGGCGACGAGCTGTTACTGCTGCGCCTGTTTCGTCTGGATTCGTGAATCGACTGCGTTAAATGTCTATTTAGAGTTTAGACTGAGCGATTGATTCGTTTTATTAATTTGGTGATTTTGGTATAATGGCGAAGTATTCGCAGAGAGGCTCCGTTGCTGTTATCAGCGTCGACAATCCGCCAGTCAACGCTCTCAGGCATGTTCAACTGATTTGACTGTCACCAGACTGTTTTATTTGCTCTTAGGTGCTACGACTGATCTAATCATTATTCTGATTGCTAAAGAGTTGTTCTTATAAAAGCCACAGACCCTGAGTCCCCTATGTAATCAAAGGGCAGAGCAAAGGCTTGTGTTAAATTGTAAACAGAGAAATAATAATAATAATTATGCACTTCTATAACACCAGTTCTAATACCTAAGGGTGTCAATCGACGGTACTTCAAATCCATCCGCAAAAGACCAGGTCATTACAGACCAGAGATCAGTCAGAGGGAAAGAGTAAGACCGACTATGGAGGAAAAGCTAGTTGAGAGAGATGTGTTTTAAGTCTAGATCTGAAAATACTCAATGAATTGGAAGATCTGACAGCCAGAGGTAGAGAGTTCCAGATTTTGGGCCCAGAAATGGAAAAAAGCTCTCTCACCAATTTCATTGTTGGTTCTAAGTACATTTAACAATGAATCAGCAAACCTTGTTGAATGATGATGTTTCAGGTGATTTAACATAGATTTTAAATATTGAGGTTGGCCAGATTGCAGTGTTTTAAAAACCAGGAGACCAGTTTTGAATGCAATTCTCTGTTCAACTGGCAGCCAGTGTAACTTTTGAAGAACAGGCTTAATATGATCATGCTTACAAGTTTTTGTAATGGCTCGGGCAATAGAATTTTGAATCCTTTGAAGCTTTTGCATATTAGATCTAGAATACCATTGTAAAGGGAATTGCAATAATCAAGTTTACTGCCAACAAGGGCATTAGCAAGAGGAATCAGAGCTGATTTGGGCACAAGATCTCTAATTCATCGAATGTCTCTGATTTGCAAGTGAGCAGCTCTGCTGACCTTATTTAAATGATAGTTGAAAGACATGTTCTTATCAAATATTACTCCCAGGTTACAGACAGGCTGACTTAGATTAACTGAAATGTTGTCAACTTTAAAGGAATTAATGCTTCAAATTTGTTTAAATTAGATGATGTACCAAGAAGTAAAAACTCAGTTTTTGAAGGGTTCAATGTGAGCTTATTATTAAACATCCAAGACTGAACGTTTTGCAGACAAACGGATAGATTTTCTAGTGACACAGAGGAGGTTTTATCATCAAGGGCAATGATTAACTGTGTATCATCAGCGTAGAAATGATAGCAGAGAAAACTGTGACAGAAGCGATCCAAGTGGCTTTGTATGTAAAGTGAAAAGAAGAGGGCCTAAAACAGATCCCTGGGAAACACAAAAATCTAGTGTTTAACATACTATAGTGCCTCAATCATACTGCTTTACTTTGTAATGAATGTCTATTAGAGTAGCTGTTCAGAAGCATTGGTTTGTCCATTCAAAGTCTAAGGGTGTCATTTTTGCTCCTCTAGTGAAAGTGAATGGTTTTGTTTCTTAGTCATTAACTCATTATCTTCCAGTTTTCTTCTAACCATGGCTGTTTAATCATTGACATTTCTTTACTGGCTTCAAAATTAGTTTAAATATGCTGTATTGTTAATTAGAAATGCATCATATGCACTCCTGTTTGAATCATTATCTAATTTCATGTGATGTTTCCAGATTTTTGAATTCTTTATATTATGAAATTTTTATATACATAAATTGCAATAGTTCAAAGGCTTTGGCATCATCTGTCATGACCCTTCTATGCCTTGTATTGCAGGATTCAACAAGCATTAAAGTAAAGCAAGGCAAGAATAGCTTTTAGGAAGCCCAAGGGATGTTCATTTAGCCAGAGTATGATTACAGCCAATGACCCTGTGAATATTGAAATATTCAATGCTTTGAGTGAATGGTCATGAAAATAGTATAGAAAATCAGGACATTTTACTATATGTAGGCCCTGTAGGACCACAAAGCATTATATATGTTGCTTATAATACATGGTCATTAAGTATTTTTAATCTCAATAGCTGAAGTCTGATCTGAATTATTGAATGTGATGCTCAGTACAGAGCCAACCAGATCTATGCTGTCCTGATTCAGTATTTTCCTTCAGTTAATAACTTCTAACTGTGTAGTAGGACAACATGTAGCATGACTGTAGGCCTAGTCATGAGACAGTGACATGGATTGAATGGATTCTGTGTAAGCTCTCAGTAGCTTTATGGCTCCATACTAGGTCTAGTGGTTAAAGTTAAGATTAGCCTGCTGAAGATTATTCTTAGTATTCTGCCCTTAGGCAGGTTTTGTATTCCAATTTCTCCATTCATTCCTGTTCATAGCTTTCTCCTTTAGGTCTTTATAGTCTTTTTCTACCATCCAGTCAAGTAGCATCTCTTGTGGTCTTCCTTTGGTCTTTTCCCCTTCTAGTTGTCCTTCTATTATTTCCCTTAGGAGTGAGTCTCCTCTCATTATATGTCCCATCCAGGTCTTTTGTCTTTTTCTTATTGTGTTGATCATCTCTTTCTTTTCCTCCACCTGTTTCAGCACTTCCTCGTTTGTCTTATGTTATGTCCAGCTGATCTTTTCCATTTTTCTCCATGTCCACATTTCAAAGGCCTAGAGTCTTGTTATTTCCTCTTTTCTTAGAGTCCATGTTTCCGATCCATAAAGTGTCACGCTCCATATCAGTGTTTTGATAAGTCTTTTCTTCAAGTTTCTGTCTAATCCTCCTTCATCAGTTCTACTGAAGATATGCTCTTCATATTAGAATATGAACTTCCCTAATCACTGAAGATGTCGTGTCCTGTGGCGTTGCCTGAATCTAAGTCCTGATTCAGTATTTAAGTCCTGATTAAGTCCATTTATCAATCAGTTTGGCTTTCAGTTGCTATGATTGATAGGCCAATTTTTGTGCAATTGCAATTGAATTCTTTTACTATTAAAATTTAATGTTTGTATTGTTTTTGTGCTTGCTGTAAGAGATTAATTTTCTGTTGTAGCTCCCATGTAAGAAAAGCGATTTCAGATGGCATTGAGAGAGCTGGAACTGATGCTAGCATTTCCAGCATAGTTCTCTGTGGTGCTGGAGGCAAATTTCTTGCAGGCGCTGATATAAGAGAATTCGGCAATATGACATCTTTTGACGGTTACCTCTATGATTCATTCATTTAATTAAATAATGGTAAAATTTGTCACAACAGCATGGGATTTAGCTAATATTTTAAAATTTTTGCAAAAATTTCTATCTGCAACAATTTCTCTCTTTCAATGGAAAAAGAAGACAGTTTGGCATTATTGTTGGTTTTTTGGTTAAGACATTTTAGACACATGGACATCAATGCTATGTCTGCTTTTTTGCTCTCTTTACTCTCTTAATCTGTATAATCTCTGTTTTCTTGTCTGTTTTATTAACAATTTCTGTTGCTTGAGTTATTATATTTCAAACTGTTATGAACTAATGCAAGAAATTGTTTCATTTAGATGAGTCTTCATCTTTAATGATTTAGACTTTGTGATATTGTTTTTTTGGCACTGTTTAGCTAAGGCACGTGTCAGAACTTGATTTTTTTAGTAGAATCAATAGGTACCATTCTGATTTCAGGACCAAATCTGATTGAAATGTGTAACAAAATTGAGGCATGTGAGAAGCCGGTGGTTGCTGCAATTGAGCGCTATGCCCTTGGTGGTGGCTTGGAAGTTGCCTTGTCATCACACTATCGAATAGCTCACCAGAATGCAGTGTAAAAATTTCTGAATTGAAAAATATAGAATATTCGAATATTTTCACTTCATGTGAATTATGATTATGAACATGATTTTGACACACATTCTAGAATGTGAACCTTCCTTAGTACCTCAAACATTCAGACTTTAGGCTCTTCCTTTGAAAGATCTATGCCAAGGTGGACTGATGAGTTTGCAAGAACAACAATTTTGGACAATATGCTTATGGTACCATATTTTATTGTTAACGTTTAAGGATATGTGGTGAATTTCAGTTTCTCTTTATGTTGGACATAGCTGTGAAATTATGTTAAGCATTTTCAGAATTTTTCTGTGTCAAAATTTGGAATTTAAATCATTTTCACTTTCTTTTCACCTTGGTAACATATCTATGATTCTTTATTGGACAAATTTATGGATGCAGCATATGGATATACTGTAGTTGTACTTGGACCCGTGTATTAAAATCTTGGCTATAAGGAATAAGACCTTCTCTACTGTATGTCTGCAAAGCTTTATTCAAATGCTTTTTAAAGTTTGTCAGTATTTGCCAAAGTTATGAAGTAATGTAGAGTTGCTAGTCGTTTGACTTAAAGTGCCTGTCTATACACTTTTTTAGATTTGGCTTTCCAGAAGTAGATCTTGGAATACTTCCTGCAGCCACTGGAACTCAGAGATTTCCACGACTTGTTGGATTGAAGGCTGCACTTCATTATATTCCAACTGGTGAGAGATTTCCAACCACCAAAGCTAAGGAGATCGGATTAGTTGACAAGGTTTGATATGTCTAAATAGGTATTTAAGCTTTTAATTTAATACCTTTTGCACGGTCATGGTTTTCATTTAAAATAATTTCTTCTAAATTTATGCCATGAATCTTAAAAGGAAACTTAGTTTGTTCTTTTTATATTCTTAACAACTCAAATGTCATTTTCAAGAGTTTTATCAATTTCTATGTAACATGCTACCTTTTACGAAGTACTGAAATCTTATAATCTCTCTTACCTATTGCAATAGGTTGCTGAGTGCTGACTGAACCATTGCAGCATTGAGATTAATTTGCAAAGGACTGATTACCTCCAAATTGTGAATTTTTTTGTATGATATTTAGTTTTAAAACATAAGTAGTTCCATTCCATTGAAGACATATTGCTGCTAAATTGACGAAATTCTCTTGACATATTTTGTATGTAGCATCTATCTAAATCATGGTTAGTAGATTTTGTTTTATTTGTTTAATAATTGAATGAAAGAAACCAGCAGTTACCAGCAGTTTTGTTCACTGTCAAGTACATGTGTTGTATTCAAACAGAATTGATATTTAAGGTTGCATGGTAAAATTTAGAATATGTGAAACAGTTTATTGATTTGATGATTGTTATCCCTTCTGCCTCTCACTTCTAGAGTTTGACTGCAGTTTTACCAACTATTTTATGAGACTTTTACATTTCCTGAGTTTTTTAAATTATTCCAACATAACTTTCTAAATAGATTTCCTCTTTCAGCATGCATTAATTCAATGAGTATTTGGGGTTATGATGCACTTTTGAAGCCTTTACTGATATTTGCATTTTGTGCAGAGATGCCTGTCTGCTTGATGCATATCAGTGAGGAATTGACTGCTGCCATATTTACTACGTAACTGTGAATGTGCTGAAACTGTGACATATATGTATTATGTGACCTTTGCTGGATGAAGAACTGAGAGTTGTTGTTTGTAGATTGTTGATAAAGATGTCCTTGATGCAGCAATAAAGTTTGCAAACGATGTGAAAAATGATCCAGTTATTTCCAGAAGAACAAGCAGACTGAATGTCAAGGATGCCTCTAATGCCCAGAAATATTATGAGGGTTAGATACTTTTGCAAATAACATATATTTATAGACTGTGGATGTATGACTTTAATCAATTTTTGTCATTATTGCCTGTCACTACCATCACCACTACCATTATTTACAAAGCTCTGGCTCGTTCATCTAATTTCTCATTTATTGAGCAATATCTTCAGTCAATTTTCCTAGCATGATTTTCTCATTCTGCATATTAGACAGCTATGCTAAAATCTCATTTAGCATTCTCTTGCTATATATTTTAGCTGCTGTTGTGAGAGCTGCTCGAAAAAACTCCGGTCTCCTTGCACCCACGGTTGACTTTTATTATGTTATATAGTCTTAATCGTGTTATTTTTGATTTTCTATCAAATATCTAATAAAATCTAGCATTAGATATAATAAATTAATTATGGAGAGAACAATATCTGGAAGAAGAGGCAGGCATAATGTGGCTTGTATAGAGAACAGAGAGCTGCATGGGGACGGGAACTGAACGATGTTACTGCAGATTGCCTTGGGTACCCACGGGGAAGGGGTCAAAGTTTTAAAATTTACCACAGTAGTCATGATAATGGGGACACCATTCACAGTACTACCGTGGTTATGTGGTTGACATTTACTACCGTGGTTATGTGGTTGACATTTACGGAATCACGGTATTACCATGGAAGTGGGGTCAAACGGTGCATATTACCGCTATTTCAGTTAGTACATTTTCATGGCTTGATCTGATGTTTGTGTTTTTGCGGGCAATTCTTTTTTTCACTAGCAACACTGCAAGCGACGGCTCAGTAGACCCTAGAATTGAATTATTGAGTATTAATTTTGTGCAGTAGACAAAGGCATGCTCAACATGTATAAAGTTGGCATTCAAAGTTTAATAAGTAAAAATAGCAAAATACTGATGTTTGAACACTGCTTGTGCTGCATGGACTTTTAGGCTGTGTACAGTCTGAACTTGTAAATTAACTTGAACTGACATTTTTGTAATTGCTCAACCAATAGATGTGACACTTTCTAGCTGCTTTCTGGCACACTCTTGTTGATTATATATTTATATACTGATCTGTGATCTGCTATTAGAAGTTTAGTTAGAAATTCATAGCAGATATAACTTTTAAAAATTGTAAGTGAGAGGTCAGGAATTGGGACACAGGTTACAGGGATGGGAATTGGGAACCAATAGCTTTGGGGACGGTTGGGGACGTGGACCAATAGCTGTGGGGACAGCTGGGGATGGGGCCAATAGCTGTGGGGGCACAAGGGGACCATTTTTTCAAAATTGCACTGGACAGTTGGGGATGGGACAAAGGTCGAGGTACGGTTGGGAATGGGGTGAAAAGTTCATCCCTGTGCAGCTCTCTAATAGAGTACATCAGATTATGGCCCAGCTTGACATTGGAAACAGCAATAGGATTGACAAACAAAAGAATTGCGTGAGGATAAGTGGTCCACAATGCAGCCAAATCTTGGAACAAGAATAGCTGAATGCAAGGCAGATATAAGCTCCATGGAAATTGAATTATTTTTACCAATTTAAGTGATCGTCAAATTATGTTGATTTTCAAAAGCCAGAGGCTCCTTTTTGATGCTTATTTGTTTGATTACTGATAAACTATGAAATCAGTAAGCAACTGTGGAAGAAGTGGTATCTGTACTTTAATGATTGTTTTAACTGCATATGCAGTGATAAGAAGAATGTCACTGAAATATAGTCTCCTCAAATCCATGAGCATCACTCTGTGAGATTTAAATTTTGGAGCAAATCAGATAACAGGCGGCAAAGCATTCATTTTCTAAGCAAGAAGATTGGCTGAGCTGCTATTGTTGAAATATTTGCCAAATATCAGAATGCATTTTTCATTATAGTTTCTAATTTCTTGATTTGACTCATTTGGAGTCTCACTTAATAGAAAATTGAGACTTTATGATGTACTTGAAATGATGTCTTGGTTTGTTTTAGTTTAATTAATTTATTTTCTATGGCAGTTGTCATATTTGATATGATGAAGTTACAGTTCTGTCCAAAAGTTCTTGGGCATAATACTTTACTGATTTCTTTCAGTTCAGCTGAGATTTGATGTTTATTTTATGAGCAGTTTGCGATGAAAGCTGTTATGGCATCAACAGTTGGTTCATTTGAACAAGGACTAGAAGCTGAAGCAAAGTACCGAGATATCCTCTTCTCGTCTGGGCAGGCACGAGCTTTGCAGTACGCTTTCTTTGCAGAAAGGGCTGCAAGTCAGGTTTGTTCAATTTGAGTTGGAATTTTTGCAAGAAGTTTGAAGTGATCAGTTAAGTAATTTTTATATGACTATACAGCTGAGTAAATATGCAAATTTACATTAGAAATCAGTTAAGTAATTTTGAATAGTGTGATATCATGCAATGATTGTATTTATGATTTGTAAATTCTTTATTCAGCTTGGGTGCCTTAAAGGCTCAGTTGGTAGAGCATCTACATCACTTTTGCTCAATGACTAATAGTGTGATATTTGCATGGTTTACCAACCCCCCCTCCACCACTGGTCTACTCTGTACAAAATAAGGGGAAGTTTCATGCTGTAATATTGTTCCAACAGAGTTCTTCAGTGATATTTTAATGAGGCAGATTTCTAATGTAAATTCACATATTTACTCAGAGGTATAGTCATGGAAGAGCAGAGTGTTTTGGTGTTGGAGTACATAATAAAATTCTTGAACTTATTAAAAATTAGTAAAACAGTTAAATAAATTGCAAAATAAGCAAAATCTGTTTGAGTCTGTTTTAATGAATCAACGCTGTTCAATGTGGATGTTTTTATTGAAAGAAAGTTTACATATTAATGAGACAAATTAACTGTCCTGTACAGTTTAGGACATCTTCAAACAATCTATAATCTTTTCTTAAATCTATTTATCAAGATCAATAATGAAGCTCAGTAAATCCTACCAAATGCTATTTAGCAGTGACTCAACAGACAATATTGTTTAACAAATACAAAGAAATTCGTCATAATTTCATTATATGTTATGATTATGAATTATTATGTGCTCATGCCTTCATTTCTCTGTTCTTTCACCAATCAGTTGTTGTGCATGTTTATGTTTTTGTTTGCTAAGTGCTAAGTGTCAATGATTCTCTGTTTCACTGCATATTGCCACTAAAATACCAGAACATTTAAGGGTTTGGCACTTTATCCAGATCGATTGATTTCCACTCTGTGCCAATCTACATGCGATTGCCCAAGCTATAGGACAGATTTTAACCTATGATGATTGCCCGGCTGTGCACAAAGCTGAAGTTCTACACAACTTTGTCATCTCATCTGAGTTTTGTAGTTTGCATTACTGAAACCTTAAAAGTATTGGGTCATAAAAGATTTACTAATTTTCTGTTTTCTTTTTGATTTCAGTGGTCATTGCCAGATGGTAGTAACTTTCGAACTGTTAAACCTAAGCCGATCAAATCAGTTGGTGTCATTGGAGGAGGAACAATGGGAACAGGGATAGCAATGAATGCTCTTAATGCTGGGCTAAATGTTTTTCTCATAGAGCAGGACCAACAGGTCTGATTCACTTTTATATAAGATTCCTAGCCTATGCTACCACAATACGCTTGGCTTAAGTCTTAGACTGATGCAAACTCCAGAGACTGCTGCTGATTTTACTTCTATTAGAAACGTTTGTTATTGAGCTAGAACAGTGGTTCTCAAGATGGGGTCTGCGGTCCCATAGGGAACCGCCAAGTGGTTTCAGGAGGACCATAAAGAGATTACTTTAGCAAGTTATCTCACCAACACCTCAGAATACAAAACACACTGATGGCTCTAAGAGTGCTGATTCCATTTGAATTTAAACTTGATGGCTAAGATTTACAATATTCTGATTAAATAATTGATTGACAAAACCAGTAGCTTACGTGTTAATTACAGTTAATTGTTAATTTAAAATTCAAATTTTATAAGGTTCGCAGGTCATCACAAACATTTCTAAGGGACTACCATGCAAAAGATCCTAAGAAGTTTGAGAACTGCTGTGCTAGAATAATGTTTGCTCATTTTTCAATGATCTGTATTATATTTTATTTACGCTTGTTCAATTTTGAGGATTGAGTTTTAGCGGTCATTAGCGATTGGGATCATATGATGTGAAGGAGAATCAACAGTATTGTTAACTGGTTATTGGGTAGATCAGACATTACACATGAGGAGTCTTTCCTGTTTATTTTTGAGCACGTGGCCCTGACTGAGCCTTTCTGAAATCTTTCAGATTACTGTCTCGGCATGTGCTTGACTTATCTAAGATTTTTATGCTACTTTTTCTCTTGTGTTGTAGTTTCTTAAAAAGGCAGTTGATCAGTTAAAAAAGCTCTATCAGGGCAGCATTTCGCTGGGAAAATTAAGCAAAAGCGATGTTGAAAAACGTCTGAGCAGATTACAGTCAGCAGTGAGTTATGACTCCCTGAAGAATGTTGATTTGGTAAGAGATTAAATTAGATCGGTTATCTGCTCTGCTGTATTTGTGGCTTCTAAAATCGCGCTTCTTATTAGTTATGCATTTGCTATACATATTTAATTTACTTTATTTTAATATAACGTAAAATAAATATTAATTATTGTAATGTCCTTCATGAATTTTTAAATGGTGTGCTGTAATACTGCAGATTGTTTGTTTTTTACTATATTTTTTTCTATTATATGTTTATTGGTTCATAGGGTATGAATGCTAAATATTATCATAGAAGTTTGCAGATTTTACCATGATGCAAGTGTCACAGGACTTCTCATCCTTGTAAATCTAATTTGACCTTATTGATTGATTTGTTTTCTTGGGTGGGTTATCATTTTTGTTAATGTTAGTGTTAGAGGCATCGTTAAGGCGAATCCACTAAAAATTAAATATTCTGATAGTTCTTTCGTAGACTTATTTCAGGTTAGAGTCAGAGTTTGTTTTTGTTCTTTGTTTATTATTTTCAACTGTTACATGTTTTTGTTCTTTGTTTATTATTTTCAACTGTTACATTAGATGATTCTGACTGTAATTAAAACTTAGTTGCTTGATTCTGAAGGTCATTGAAGCTGTTTATGAAAACCTCAAACTGAAACAAGATGTATTTGCAAAGCTGGATCAAATCTGCAAGCCTGATGCTGTTCTTTGCACCAATACCTCTGCACTTTCTATTGATAAGGTTATATAATTGCTTAGATACAGATATATGTCTTTTGCATGGCAGAACTAGCTAATCCCAATGTGTGAATTGATAAGTCCAAAGAATTAAAATAGAATTTAATATATGCTGTAAATGAAGCAGAATATGCCTTGAAACTGTGACACATAAGTAACTAAAATGGTTATAATTCAATATTTGACATTTTAGATATGAATAATGATTGAATTTTAGCTAAAGGAATGCAATTGTGTTGTCATTCAAGACCATCATGCAAGCATCATGCATACTGGCTGGGTGTAATTAATTTCTTACATATGAACCTTTCAGAATTGTGTTTACAACTATGAAGAAGAATTTTAGAATTTTTTATGCTTTCTTGTTTGGCTGTTTTGTCTAGATTGCGTCTGCAACTCGGAATCCAGAGCGAGTCGTTGGAACTCATTTTTTTGTTCCAGCTTATTACATGAAACTGCTGGAAAATATAAGAGGACTTAAGACATCACCTGCTGCAATAGCAACTGCCACTTCTCTTGGCCATCTTCTTGGAAAAGTGAAGCATTCTAATATGTTTTTGGAATGTATTGAAGCAGCTTTTCTTAGATTAAGCATTGCTAGGCCACCTAGTATTGTGATGATCATTGTAACATTGTTTGGATCAGGAATGACAATCAATACAACAGTATTTTGTACAGGTATATTCTTTAGCAGGAACACTGCTTTCAGAAGCATCTAGAGAGTGTTTTAATTTATGTTTTCATCTTAACAGTTAAACATGCAGTATTATTATACAGAAATTCAGACATTTGAAGCATTTGAATTAGCCCTGTTTTTTGTTAGAAATGCGAAGTGAAAATTAAAGTTTGATAGAACATGAATTGTAAATTAGAGCATTTAAATAAGAATTCTGAAAGTTATGGAACTAACTGGGATCTAACTTGGCATTAAACAAAACTACAGTTTTAGTGTGATTGTTAGTTTGACTGCTCTCATGAGCAGTAAAACATTTATTTAGCAGTTTTTTTGCAAAACCATTTGACTATCAGATGTCCAGCATTTATATTTGTATTGCAATTTTTTTATTTGTGTGATCTAAAAAGATAGTTGTGTGCAATGGTCCTCATGCTAAAAATATTCTACATTTTTTGTATTTTGCTCTTATTGTAATTTTAAGTTGTCTTTTCATATTTTATCCTATGATACTGACATTTGTTTTGTTTCATATGTTAGAAACAGTAGCATACTTGTAAAACATTTTTCCACTGTGTAGACAACAAGTTCTGGTTTTGAGAGTAACAGGTATTGTAATTGTTTCTTGAAGGTTCCTGTTTTGGTAAGAAACTGTGATGGGTTTGTTGGAAACCGTATGATGAAACCTTATCACACGGAGGTAACACACTACAATTAGCATTTTCAAAGAATTTCTATAACATGGAAAGAATATTGGCAATGAATGTTTTATTATCATTTCTGACTTGTGATACATTCATTTTTTATATGCTTTTAGGCTTTATTTCTTGTTGAGGAAGGCTGTAAGCCAGAAGAAGTTGATCAGGTTGCCGAAGATTTTGGATTTCCAATCGGGGTTTTCAAAGTGGCAGATTTGAGTGGTAAGCTTTCGATGTCATTTGACCTGCATGAATGAATCTTACAAGTAAAATGATAATGGTACTTATTTGAGCTACTTGAAAACAATTTTTAAAGTTATTATTTTATTTTTGGGTGCTACTGTTCACAGATTCTTTATTTATTTTACTGGTTAACATGCTGGAAGATTTGCATTGAAATTATAACAAATTTGTTGTACTGTAAATACTCAAAGAATTTAAGAAGTAACAGATGCTTGATGTTAATGCACATGTTGAAATATTGGCTAGTCAGTAATAAATTTTAGAGTTTTGCTTTCTCAGGACTTGACATTGGAATAAGTCGCCTGAAAGAATCAGCAAAATCATTTAATGTAAATTTTGATGAGAAAACTCGATATTTAATGGGAGCTCGCATCTCCATGCTTCCTCTTATTTTGTGCAATCGAAACCGACTTGGAAGAAAAACAGGTAGATTGACCAGTTATTTTCAGCTTTAATAATGTTTTCTTGATGTGCATATTTATATGAAATTGTGGTGATTATCTTTATTTAAGAAATTTCCAAAGACAAAATTGAGCTCTACTGCAATAAAATTTAATGACATTTCATTATAGTTATTTTATAGCAAGTATTCAGGTAGAAGCATAATCTAAATAACAACTCCCTGTACTAGTTTGATTTCCAAGTAATATTGTGCATGAATTTAGTGATTTACGGAGTTTTCTTATTTTGGGCCTAAAATGAGCATACAGGTTGGATAAAATTTTGGCTAATGCCACCAACCTACTTTTTCAGCTCTAGCTTCTGTTTCATGCCACATCAAAACGTGTTTCTTGTATTGATATTTGGAAGTTTATCTGATATTGGACCTAAAATAAGCTGCAATTAACATACAGTAGTTATTTGCAAGACATTTCACTCACTTTTGTAGAAGCCACCAACATCAAGTTGTATTTTTGGCTCTTATATTCAATATGAATAATAAAAAGCCACTGTCAATCAGTTGGGGAGCTATGTTATCATTGTTTTTGAAGCAGATGCTTCTAGCATAGTGTATCTCACATTGGAGAATTAATGTATCTGCAGGTGCTGGGTGGTATAATTATGAACATCCAGGAGCCAAAATTCCTTACCCAAGTGATGCTGTTAAGGATTTGATCAAAGATTATCAAAAGCAAAATGGCATTCCACAGCACAAAATATCAACTCAGGTTTGTTGCAAATAGGACTAAACTGCTGTTAATTTGATATTTCTTTCATTAGTTACCTTTGCATCCTTTTATTCTGTTTTGCAAGCCTTGTGCCAATTTGATGAGAGGGTCAAGGGATGCATGTCATTAGACATAGTTGGTAAAAGGGCAACCATATGTAATCTAATTGGATGCTGTAAATAACAAACAGAAATTGAAGTAGACGGCAAAATGAGTGACAGCAGATTTTATTTTGAAGAAACTCAGATTAAACAGTAAAACAAAATTTAATAAATAAATAAGTAAATAAATAAATACTACAAAATTTAAGGCACTAACAGCTGGTAGAACTGCTAGTCAGTCTGGATTTGTCCCTGAAATTTGTGTTTGTGTGTATGAACAAAGACAATAGTTAAAGCATTAGATTACACTTTTATTGTTTAATTGGTGAAAATAGTCCTTGAAAGCATGATCTTTTATGATGTCCTAGGCAGGGCTTTTGTGCCGGAACAGCGTTTCGGAAATTCTGAAGACTGGTTTAATTAATTTTTTTGCAACACTAAGTTTAAAAATAGAATGTTTGAACTATATCTACGGTAATTGCCATCTCTTTTTCAAATTTCTTACCATACATTTTATTTTTATCGATGGTCCAAAACAATTAGAATAATATTGTATGGCCGCCATGTCTTGTTGACAACTTACTGCTGACTATTTCATTCCAGAAAATATTTTAATGGAAAAAGCCCTGGTCCTAGGGATCATGATTTTATATTGTATTTGATTAAATGTTTTAGGAGATAATTGAACGACTTTTGTTTGGATTAATCAATGAAGGATTTAAAATTCTAGAAGAAGGAATTGCGCAAAAACCCGAAGAGATTGACACAATTATGTAAATATACCTGTTCATGGTGGTTACTTGCTTTAGCCTTAAACCGTACTGAGATGATGCATTAGTTTTTAAATCAATTTGTATTCATTCCTGATTTGAGCTCTGCACTTGATTTTACAGTATTTTCTCAAAGTATCATTGATTATATTATGAGTTATCACATGATATTTAGAATGCTCTGTAATGATTAGATAGTTAACATGCAATGATATTTTTAAAATAGATTATTAGGGTATAGTTGGCCAAGACAGACTGGTGGACCAATGTTCTATGCCAACTCCTTTGGATTAGACAAAGTGTACTCCAGGATTCTTGAATATGGCAAACAGAATGGTAAGATATCTGAGGTATTTTATATTTTGTAAGAGAGTATTTATTGTTATTATTATTATTATTATTATTATTATTATTATTATTATTACTACTACTACTACTACTGCTACTACTACTACTATTATTAGTAATAGTAGCAGTTATAGCAGTAGTAGTAGTAGTAGTAGTAGTAGTAGTAGTAGTAGTAGTAGTAGTAGTAGTAGTAGTAGTAGTAGTAGTAGTAGTAGTAGTAGTAGTAGCAGCAGCAGCAGCAGCAGCAGCAGGAGCAGCAGTAGTAGCAGTAGTAGTATTGGCAGCAGCAGAATGGATTATTATGGTACATAATAAAGAGCCATTCTGCTGTAAATATAAACAGCCATACCTAATAACATCATGGACCAATATTGTATTACAATGACACAAATAAGTACTGGTAATTATCATTAAAGTTTACAATAATTATTGCTTTAGTTAATTAGCCAGTGAATTCCAGCTAACGACTGTACGGGTTTAATTATATTAAATGGTAAATATGGCCTCTGCTTACGGTTTGCAGCTAGGTATATAGAGATTTACCGGTACTTAATGAATTGCAAATGCATGTGAGACTTGATTTGTTATGATTTAGTACTTAGTCCTCACTGGAAACCATCTTCTCTGCTGGAGAAGTTTGCCAGAGAGAAGACTCCATTCTCTCAATGGCGCAGCCAACCTCCATCTACAGTCAGTCGCCTGTGAAGGTGTTATAATTATTTCATCACTAACAATTTTTAATCTAATGGAATTTTAAACCTTAATTTAATAAAATCTATGTAGTATGTTGAAATGTATGGCAATCATATCAAAGCAAATTACACAGGTGTTAAGACACATTGAATATTTTCAATGAATAATAATAAATATTATATAAAATAAATTATCAGCACTTTATTGGACAAATGTCCCCAAAATTGCTGGTGTTAGTCTTGCAAACTTGACATTCACAAATGTATTAAATCACCCCTTTGATAAGGTACTTATTATAAGGAAACATTTAACTACTGTATTGAAATTACGACATTTACCTTACAGCAGTGGCAGCTCCACCGGGGGGGACCGGGGGGGGGCCCGTGCCCCCCTATTGAGAGCCTGGCCCCCCAGTGGCCCCCCAGTTGGGACCCTATACTTAATGCTACATACATTAAACAACAAATGGTTGGCCCCCCATGATTAGAAGTTGCCCCCCCAACGGCCCCCACTTGCCAAATCCTAGAGCCGCCACTGCCTTACAGTAGTTTATATATAATTATTTTTTATTGTTTACTACAAATAGAAGTTGGCTGATATTTTATAATAGATTTTTAATCTCTTGACATTTTGGTACATACATGGCTCATCCATACCATGATGATATAATCATATAAAGGCATAATGGTTTACGTAAATGTTATAAGATTTTCAAAGTAAACGTACTAAACGATATACATAAACTTCAAACTGCCTTATTTGTATTTAAATTTCTAAACTCTATGTTACTTCAGATCTACTTAAGTAACTATTTTACTAAAGCTAAAAACACTCATTTAATATAAGAAATGTGGATAAACTAATTATTCCCTTTGCTACTACAATACTAGAATGTTTACCATAAAATGCTTTGGCCCACATATTTGGAATGAAGTGCCAACCTCATTCAAAAATGCATCTCACTTATTGAAATTTAAGAAACATCTAAAATATATATTACTATATTAGTTTCTTGCATATCTTCATTAAATTTACCTTTAAAACTGAGTAAATATCAGCTTTATTATTTGATTGTTATGTTTTAGTTTTTAATTTGATTTGTTTTTTACTGTATTTGTCAGCTTGTTGAGCTTATAGGTTACAATACTGTTACTGATATCAGTTTTTTCTAATGCCTAAATAATATTAAATATTAATCAGATTTACAATAAGATGACAGAATGATTTCAAGAGTTTACATATAATATCAACTCTTGAAATCATTCTGTCATCTTAGCAAAAATTTGATTTGCACAATAAATATATCAGGTCACCTATTTAGCAGGAATTTACTTCCCTTCTGGTAACCCTTTTCCTCTTGGTATTTGTATTTGGTGCTTAACACTAATCAGGTTTTTTCTGTTTTATTCCAAAATTGGTCTAAAATGTAAATTGTTACAGTTATTACAGTTATGTTGTCTATGTTGACTTTTTCTATTGATTACTTGTGAAAAATCTGTATAATCTGAGTTGAAATAGTCTGCAATTTTTATTTTCATGATCACTCTGTACATTATTCTGTATAATTATAAAAGTTGAAATAAAACAAATGCAATTTAATTTTGTGGATGATGATACAACAAATTGCTTTTCTAACTGTATTTGTGTAAACTTGTTGAACTTCGTGATGCATTACAGTTACTGCCAGTGCTTTTTTTCTAGGAAAAAAGGTTTGGGAAATGGGAACCCATCATTTTTTACTCATCAATAAAACAGGTGTGGGAACGCTGCATCTGTACGTTCCCAAACACACTATTACATATCCATAATTATATATGCAATCTGGCAAAACAGGTGTGGGAACGGCGTTCCCATGCGTTCCCACTGAAAAAAAGCCCTGGTTACTGCTAACAAAGTTTTTTTCTACTGTATTAGTATATGAACTCTTGAAATCATTCTGTCATCTTACTGATAAATTGCCATTGTTTGTCATTAAATTGATAATGAGTGGCTCAATTGTAATCTATTTTGTCATTGCATTTTCAGGGTTACAGAGTTGAGTTTTAGCTATCAATTCACAATTGTAGAAGCATAACAGCAGGATAACCTATTAAAAGTCCTCTGGATAAGACTGGTCTAGATGCAGTTTCAATATTCATTCATGAACTCAATAATGTCAATGATGACGAAGAGAGTAATTTTGATTGTAAGCCCAAAATCCAGTAAAGTTTCTAAAACTGACATTTTATTTGGAACGGAGAGTTTGTCATTAACAGCACAACATATTGTCGCGTTAATTTCTTTCACGCGTTGCCAGCGACAGAATAAGCATATCCCACTTCGCTGGATTATTCTGACGTTTTCGCGGGAATAGAGTTTTATGGCCCGAGTGAGAGGATGTAGCTACTCCCGCGAATCGTCCTTGGGGACGGTGTAATGATTACCCGGCTCACTAGTGTGTGAGGAAGGCGCGTGAGGCCGCCGTCCAATCCGGCCCGGATGTGTTAATGCCACTTCTGAAACGAGACCGTTCGTCTTTTGATTATTTATTCTTCAATCAAAAAGAGATTATAGATTTAATGGTTACAATGTTCACAATTATGCGAATGTCTTTACATGGGGCGAAGCGAACTCGGCAGCAGTATATTCTACAGGCTGCCTACATAAAGAAAACATGACGAACATAACGATGATGATGAAAATAATAATAAGAATAATGACAATAATAAAATAAAACGATGATGATCAGTGGCAGTCTATTTAACAGACTACCCAAAAACAATGACATCTTGACGACAGTATGTTCTACAGGCCGTCAAAGCATATATTGAGTAACAGTTTTCTCAACAGGCTACCCAATATATATATATATATATATATATATATATATATATATATATATATATATATATATGCAATAATAATAAAGCGGCCTAACAGCAGTATGTTCTACAGGCTGTCAGGTAACACAGAAACGATTACAACCATGACGACAGTATATTCTACAGGTCGTCAGGTAACATACATGCGGTAGCTTTTCGGCAAACCGCTAGACAACTAGCCTATCGGTCGCTTGTCGGCGAACCGTAGGTAAACATATAGAACAACGACATCTAGCGACAGTATGTTCTACAGGCCGCTAGTAACATAGAACATCAACAGCTTCTAACGACAGTATTTTCTACAGGCCGCTAGAAACATTCCCTAGTACTAGACGACAGTATTTTCTACAGGCCGCCAAGTACTTGGAGCGCTCATCTAGAACTTAGACGACAGTATATTCTACAGGCCGCCAAGTCCTAGAAACGTTCATCCGGAACTAGACGACAGTATATTCTACAGGCCGCCGAGTACCAGAAGAACCCATGGCGCGTGCAATACCGGTGCTAAGCAACAGTTTTATCAACAGGCTGCTGTAGCGACCGGCGTGCGCCAGTGCAGACTGATACAAAACATGAGTTTTTATAACGTCGAGCGGCGCCTGGATAAGCCGAAGCGCCCGATGACCAATAACAGCTCGAGTACAAAGTACGATTAAGGCAAAACAGATAAACTCGCCCGAGAATAAGCCAGATGCGGGGCTTGTTCGGCGAAAAGTTGTTGGTATAGCCCAAATAGGGGGGTGATAGCTATTACAACTAAGCGTACTAATCAAATTTTGGAAAAATCCGTTACAATCTATATATATAATTCTCGATGTCTGTCCGTCCGTCCGCAACACGGAGGGTATTGCAAGACGCTGTTGTCATTGACAACCAAATATTGTTTAATCAAACCGGAGCGTTTAACGAAGCGTCTTAATTGCAGCTTAAACCCCCGTCCCTCCTTCCCTCACCCCATCCCTCTCCTAATCGCCCAGGCCCAACCCATTCCCGCCCAGGCCCCAAACCCCCTTTTCCCTTCCCTATCCCCATCTCCTTCCCTCTCCCCATCCCCCTCCCAATCGCCCCCTGAAACCCCTGTTCCCCTTCCGTCTCCCCAACCCTTTTCCCTCTCCCCATCCCTCTCCCAATCGCCCCCTCCAAACCCCCCTGTTCTCCTTCCGTCTCCCCAACCCTTTTCCCTCTCCCCATCCTCTCCCAATCACCCCGGCCCCAACACATTCCGGCCCCGGCCCCAAACCCCTTCCCTTCCTTCCCTCTCCCCATCCCTTTTCCCTCTCCCCATCCTCTCCCAATCGCCTCGGGCCCAACCCATTCCAGCCCCAACCCATTCCTGCCCCGGCCCTAAACCCCGTTCCCCCTTCCTCTCCTTATCCCCTTCCAACCACCCATCCTTCTCCCAATCGCCCAGGCCCCAACCCATCAGCGCTCCGCCCTACCCCACCGGCCCCAAACCCCGTTTCCAAACCTACACAACGCTGCTCCGAAAACCCGTACAACCCACTTTCCTCCTCCCAAATCTCCCTTCCCTCTCCCAATGCCCTACCCCCCGTTATTATATATATTTACTCTTTCCTAACCTCAAACCCTATTTTTTAAATTTTACCCCCAAGTGTGGATTAAATTTTCAGACGCTGTCACCGTACTGGGGATTTAATTTTTGGAAAAGCGTTCTTCAGAAATGATTGCTGTAACGTTTTAAATTTGCTATATCTCAGGCTATATAGGAGCTAAAAAGATGAGGTTTGCACCATTGTTTAGATTGTTTATTTCTCTTTCTAACCGTCTGTGCAAAACAAAAAAATATGGGGGTAGAGTCCACTTTACGGCCTAAAATATCACCCTCTCCCCGAAAATTTTTTTAAAGCCCGCTAGCAAAATATTTTCAGCGGTAACCCCACTTTGGTCAGCGGCAAAATTGTAAAGGGATGTCAGAGGAACAAAATAAACCAAAAATTTTGAAAATCGGTTGACATTTGGTAAAGATCTATCCGTTCTAACCCGATGACCCCGATGTTTGAACATAAGCATTATCGGTGAATTTCGTGAAAGTTTTGAATTCTGAGAAAGTTTCCAATTTTTTTTTGAATTTGCTATATCTCAGGCTATATAAGAGCTAAAAAGATGAGATTTGCACCATTGTTTAGCTTTTTTTATTCCTCTTTCTAACCGTCCGTGCAAAACAAAAAAAGTCCAGCGTTCACGAGCTTTTCGACAATCAAGTGAGAATGAGGAGCAGGCTGTTGCTCGGCGTGAAAAGCAGCACAGCAAACAAGAGAATCAAGCACTGCATGTCGTTCGACACTGCCAAATCAGTACACTTACCTTGACTATCAAGTTTCAGCAAATTCCTGCGAATGGGCGTTAACTCGGTTGAAGGAAAAGGCGGCGATTTAAGGAAATTAATTGCGCAAAATCCTATTGCATTCAGGGTCGGCGCTAGGGGGGGGGGTGTCCGCGGATCCGGACCCACCCAGCCTCGGGCAGGGGCACCCAAGCAAATCGTTCAAATACGCAGAAAAATGTTGATTGGGGAGTGAGGGGTAGTCTTAGCCGGCGGGTCCTGGCTGTGTAGATTGCATTAGACCCACCCAGTCAACAAATTACAAAACCCAGCGCCGCCCCTGATTGCATTTGCACAAAATTGGGTGGTAAAACAGCCAATCTCCTCCGTCATTTTTGACGGGTAAACACCTAGTATATAATAACGTGATTTATTAAAATGGTTTAGGAGGCTCAGTTAGCCTGTGTGAAAACCAGTGGCATATTTAGGCATGTTCCACATTGGACAGGGGCCTCCACACATAAGGGGCCCCACATAGTAGTTGAGGACTTTTTCTCTGCTTGTCAAAATGCACAAGGAATGAGAGATGTGGTGTCTGGTAGGGCCCTCAGGACATTTGGAACAGGGCCCACACAATCCTAAATACGGCCCTGGTGAAAACCACAAAGGGCCGATAATACAAAGAAGTAGAGAAATGCTTTCACAATCTTGACTGCATTATGATTTCCTAACAGAACTTTTGGAAGTTGTTGGAATCAAGAGAATCTAGTAAACACTATAAAGAGTGTGGGAAATGATATTAAGGTTGAAATGCTGCTAGCTCTGCTTGATGTAATGCAATTGGTCAACAAATACAAAATTCTAGCAAAACACTTTTTGAAAGACTAGTAGGTTGGAACTTGGAAGTAACATCAAATATGCTCGACACTCGACAGTAGCAATAACAAACGATTCCGCAAATATATTCAGCAGTCAGCACAGACCGTCTAATTCTCAGGCCCACAGCGACAGAGACTTTCAAGCAGTAATTCAATAGTCATTGCAGGCTGTGGCTCTTTATTAATTTGTTCCATATTAACATCGGCTGGTATTCACCTTGTGCTGAGCTCATGAGTTGCTACACAAGTCGAAGTATACAAGAACACTATTTAATTCCCTGCAGCCAGTGTTTATTCTAGGCCTTCTCTGGGGGAATTTTCCCCTCCCAAAGTTTGAATTCCCCCAATTTTGGCAAGTAGTATGACCCCATTGTCTTTTACCCCCCAAAATTTCAAACTCTCCCCAATGTCTAGGTGGCTAGAATAGCCACTGCCTACATCTTTTAAAATGCTATGGCCTGCTGTACCTTGGATACATTATGTCCAGCAATAAAATCCGTAGTATTATCAAAACTATAGTTAAACTTTGTCTCCTGTTTCTTTTTTCATAGCTTGCCTTGCTGCTTCCCCACTCTCATTCTGACAGATACCTGGAATTGACCTTACCCGGCCGACCACTAAACTTTGGATATAGCTATTTCAACTGCAGATTAAGCGCCTAGGAATAAGCAACCTATACGGTACCTGCTCTAATAAGCGCTATAGAAATTCACGAGATCTTACTTACTACTTACATAAAACAAAATCTACGATAGGCTCAAAGTATTTACTATCTACTGACTTCTATGTTTACCGTAGATATAAAAGTTCGTGGTGTTGTGTTCTATGTTTGAACCGAATAAGTTTCACGATCTCTAGAAAATCTCTTTTATTTGGATAGGTAAGTTGTCTGTTGGATTTCTCCATTTCCCATTAGAATTGTTGTCGTGATGAGCCTTTGCTCGGTCCTTGTAGTAGCGGAATCGCTGCTTCCAATGGATTGTTACCATTGCGATGGTCCAAGTTTAGGCTCTGCCCACTCAAAAATTCCTGTTCCTAGTCAGATTTAGGCGACCCTCATTAAAAGGGAGGTGCCCTTGTCGGTCAAGCTTTAGCCCCCCTCTCCAATTAGAAAATTCCTGGCGTCTTCACTGCCTACATTCGTGCTTATTTGCCTAAAAGTAGCGATAGAACAGTAGGAAACAGAATTAGTGTTTTCATATGAATTTAAACCAGATTAATTTTCGATTCGAACTTCTTAAACTATTTGGTATTAACGCCTATAAACCTAGACGAGCATTTTGGTGCGAATATAATAATAAATGACCAAATTATCCTCCAAACATCATCTTCTAAATTTTTGGGCGTTATTTTAGATCAAAAGTTAAGCTGGAAAGATCATGTAGGCCAGTTGGCAAATAAAATATCTAAGAATCTGAATATAATAAGGCACATAAAGAATTACTTAGAGCCGAGAGCTCTTCATAACCTCTATTTTACATTAATTCACTCTAACTTAACTTATGTAAATATTATTTGGGGAAATAATTATATGACTATTATAGATAAAATCCAAATATTACAGAACAAAGCGGTAAGATTAGTATTTAAAGGATGTACATATATGGATACAAATAATCTATTTTAAAAATTTAAAATTCTTAAAATGGTAAATATTTTCAAATATCAAGCTTCTATCTTTATATTTAAATATATTCACAATCTTTTACCCACTATTTACTACATCATTAAATTTCTTGATTTGCATAAGAATAGCTCTATCAGTATACTTAGAAATAACATAAACCTATATATCCCTTATGCTCACACCAACACTAGACTATTCACGATAAAATACTCAGGACCCAGAACTTGGAATTCTCTTCCCACTAATTTAAAATCGATTATTACCTTATCTCATTTTAAGATAAATCTTAAAAAATTTCTTCTACAAAACCACTCCGTAATTGAGTAGTATCAATCTGTTATTTAACAAGTATTAGCTACCTGTCTTTACTCAAGTCTTCCAACAGTTTAAGCTAATTTATTTACCTCATTTAGCCAATTATTATTAATCTTTATTGATCATTTAGGTAACTCCACCTTTCTGTTAAAATCTTGTCCTCACTTGCTAGTATTTAGTTTAATTATACTCATTCTTTCTAGGATTACCACCTTTCGGGATCTATGATTCCTTAGGTAATCCTTATTTTCACATACAGTGTCACTAAGAAATTATTTATGCAATTGTTGCTTCTTTTCTTTTTATTTTTTTTGGTACTTAGTATAAGTTATTTAAAGTTAAATTTTTAAAGTTTGCATTAAATATACTAGGTATGTATCCTGACATATTACTATCTGTATCATTTGTGTATGTATTGTGAAAATAAAAGACCATTTGAATTTGAATTTGAAAATGTGAATGTCGAATCCGCTGCTAGCTTTATGGGTGTTTGGCTTTAGGTGCAGCTGACACTAGGAATTAAAAGTGAGTTGTGGATACTAATTGGATAAGAAACTGTGACGTAAAAGTGGGATAACAGTCACTTATTAAGTGATTTTCCTAATTGCAATCTGCTTTCCGAAGCATTAACTTAATCCTGGCATAGGACAACAGGATATGGGGGCGGTTCTTGTTAAACCAATTGTAACACAGTCTTCAGCCTCCAGCGCCAAGCACTTCAACTGCAAAAAATTACTTACTCTCCAACCAGATTTAACTATTATATCTCTGTTATAATACTCACTAAATGAAATTTTGGTACTTTCCCATTATCCGGACCCCAGTGAAGAGATATTAAGAAATCCTTAGGGTTAGAGTTAAGGTTAGAGTGAGGGTTAGGGTTAGGTTAAAACCCTAACCCTACTCTAACCTTAACCCTAACCCTAAGCATTTTTAATATCTCTTCACTGGGGTCCGGATAACGGGAAAGTACCGAAATTTTGGCTCTAAGCTCACAACTTAATTAATTAGATCCACCTACTCTTTTCATCTTTTCAATATGTTTATCTTTCACTTATTTATAGATGAAATCTCATAATTTTAATTTTTTCATCTCTCTTCTTTGATTGGTTCTCAATCATTTCAACCTCTCACGCTCCTTTCAATCCTTACCTTCTTTCTGTGACTCCTAATTTATGGATTATTAATCCTAGACTTAGATTTTCTCTTAGTTAAGCTTCTAATTTTCATAATATTACTGTCAAATTTATCACTTCTATTTTCTGCTAATTTACATTTATATAAATACTTTTTTATAGATATTGGGTCAATACTAATCTTACTCCAAATTATTCACATTTGCTTATTACCATACTTCAATTCCTAGATGATTATATCTAACCTTTAGTTGCTACTTCACTGGAAGTTTTTATCTCTTCTGTCAACTTTTTCCCTACTCTTACTCTCTAACCTACTTATCTACTTTTTATATTACTGTCAACGAACATTGTCTAGTCAACCTAATCTAAACCCATAAATATATTAACCTTATGTGTTAATAATTATAATATAAAAAGATCATATAGTAATCTGACCTATTTTTTGAATATTTTAGTAATTGAATCTCTGTCAATATGTTTTACTTTCCAGAAATTGTCAATGTTCTTTATGTTATTTAGTATAATGATTAGTGCTGTTCAACGATTAATTTATTTAATTGCGATTAATCATGGGTTTAAATTATTAATCAAGATTAATCACGATTTTTCTTTTATTATTACTTATTAATCGCAATTTTTCAATCGCATTTTCTTTAGCATTGTTATTCTGGTCCTGAAGCAGTAATTAAATTGAAATAAACAATGCACCAGTTGCAGAACAGACTTTCAGAATTTCAACCAGTGACCACGCATAACATATTATAGCACATGCATCATCCATTACAGCCAACTTTAAGCAAAAACTCGCGACATTATCACTTTCAAGATCAGTTTTTAAAAAGTTTCTTTAGAGAAATATGAGGTGATTAATTATGATGCGATTAATTTTGTAATCACGATTAAAAAAATTAATCGCGATTAACAGATTAACGCGTTAATCGTGCGTTAATCGAGATTAAAGGACAGCACTAATAATGATGTATAATTATTACTTTACTTTTTTTCTTTATAACTTTGTTACATGTGTTTGTGCCATGCTTATTGAGTTGGGAAAAGTAAAGGATTTGATTTGATTTTAAAATGTTGGAATTCGGAATTATTTCAGGCTTACAAGAAAGCTGAATACAATGCCCAAAAATAAAGCAATTATGTCGATGATGAAGAAATGGCCTGCAATTTAGCATTCAAAGCATGCAGTAAAAAGGTGACTTTAGGTGAAGTTGAAAAGTAGTCAGATAAGACCAGAGATGGCAATGATTACCCAAAATGACCAATGGTGGTGTGTGGGTTAAGAGTGACAATAATTGAATTCTGCTGTACAGAATACTGATTTTGACTCTTTTGTGTTTTTTGCATTTTTATTTTTCATTTTCATATTTATGCTGCTGTATATTTTCAATAAGAGCTTTTAATTGCAGTTATTGGAAAGTGAGTCATTTATGTGCAGCATTGCAATTTTTAATAGTTTTATTCAACTGGCCTGCTGGTATGACGTCACCAAACAAGAGACGAAGCATTGGTGGACATCATCAGTTGTCAGTGGAAGATCAGGCACTGAATATGATAGCTCAGGAGGTAAAAGGGATTAAATTTGGCAACATTTAATTGCTATTATGGTAATTGAATCTCAGAGTGTAGCGACTAATGTTTTACGACAGAGCAAAATTACTGAGCAAGTGATGTGTGAAATTGATAGAAATATGGATTGCCCCCAGTTTCATATGTTTCTTGTATAAGCATAAGATATATGCATGTAAGTGCTTGGTAGCACTTGAATGCAGGTGGCATGTATGATGTATATAAATAATTTGTTTGCGTTATGATACACTACGTAGTTTAATAGAGAGAATTAAGTATTAAGTAAACGTTCAGGTTATTGTGGTGACTCGTCCACAGGTGGACTACGTGAGCACATTACAGAGAATGGCAACCTTTTGTTAGTATTTTGCATAAGTTGGTGTTCTAATTCATTCAGCTACCAAATATCTTAGCAACTGCCTGAGTGTGTCATAGTTAAACTACGGTAGATACAGTAGGCCGGAGCTGTTTAGGGGAGTTTAGGTTTTAGTTAGCATCTGGAAGGTTCATAGACCCTCACACATTCAATACAATGACTTATGTAGCACCTTTACAGCCACAATAATTAATTTTGTTGGTCTTCTGCATGCCGTTGATAATTTTATTGCATGTCACTTCTGGCACACATGCCGTAATTTGCTGATGCCTGTTTTAATGCTGCATCAGGCTGAAAATGACTTGATGAAAATGGTAGTTTGTTAAATTCCATATTTGACATTTATTTCATGACCTACATCATTTTAGGCAGAGACTCGAGAAGCGAAATCAAATGCAGTTTTAGCTGAAGCTCGGAAGATTCGCTCAGACGAACTAGAACGCATTCGTAAAGAGGTATGAAACAGTTAAATAAAAGTTTCCCTAGAGTCCTGTAAACTGTTGTCAGTGGCATTGTATATTATTGCTTGATATTTTTGGTGACTCTCCTTTTTTCAAAAATCATATAAACAGGATCAATTTTAAGTCTGCTCAGAAAATGTTAGATGCCAAAAGCTTTGATATAGTTTAATTCAAGACGGGGAGCTAGTCATAGCAATTTCAACTGAAAATATTCATTTACTGCAGTAAAATTCTGCATGTATGTGCTCGTCTTCCTTACAGTGGGCTTAGTATTTTTGTCGAATCAATTACGTATAAAATGAAGGCTTCTGTTTTGCTACCTGCTGTTGACCATGACTAGTTGATATTGAAAACTTCAGTGATTTCTAAAAAGTTGAATAAAATTTCTATAACAATTTCTGCATAAGTTAAGGGTTGTGTTTGGAAATCTTCAGAAAGGAGAAGATTCCGAAGAAAATGTTGATTCTGAAGATGTTCCAGAACCTGAAGAACCAAAGGAAACAAAAGAAATTAAAGTAATTTGGAATATTTTGATGCCTGTGTTGATGACTTTAATTAATTTTGCTCATGTGTCTATGAAATGTGAGAGGCAAATTTTGTAAAGGTAGGTCCCGTACTCGAGTTAAGTGTTGGGTCCCGGCGCTTATCTCCAGCCTGGGCAATCAGCGACATAGGTGGTATAGGTGACCGGAAGATTCGGTACCGGAAGATTCGGGACGGAAGATTCGGGACGGAAGATTCGGTACCGGAAAATTCGGTACCGGTCACGGAAGATTCGGTACCGTTGGGTGCGCGGGGCCCGCTGGGGCTCATGCCACCTTATTGCCCCCGTGGGGTGGGCGGATAAGACCGTTCTAACGCGGGGGAGGGAAATAACGGCGAGCTACGATAGTAATCGCACAGCGGGTGGGAGCGGTCCGGGAGCCGTTGAATCGGGTCAATTTTCCCTACGGAAACGGTCTAGCTTAAACCCTGCCTTGCTTTACTTGTAAAACGTACTACCCAGTCTACGGTAGCATATCTATCTATTTTGGGCCTTTTCTAGAAGGTCGCATTAGACAGCTCAAGTTCCCTGCACGTATTGCGAGTTTAAAATCTGTTTACATCCATTAAGTCGATGAGAGGAGTAAAAGCGCGCCTGAACGTCGGGTGTCAGCTAATGACGAGCAACAGTTAAAGCGGACAAATACCAGCAGCAGGTGAAGCGTCATCTTATGTGTATGTCGAACCGGTACCGAATTATCCGGTACAGAATCTTCCGGTACCGAATCTTCCACAAGTAAAGTTTTGGTACCGAATTCTCCGGTACCGAATCTTCCGCTACCGAATGTTCCGGGAACCGGTGGTATAAGCCATTAATCTGGTATAGGTTGCCATTGCTTTCCTCAGACCCACGTTTTACCTCGTAACTTAACGCTGCTCCTATTTTACCACCGCCCTCTAGCGAGTTAGACTGAGTCGACCTTAGGGCTCCTGCAGGAACTGAACCGCGACCTTCTTCTCCATCGTCCAGCATTGTTACCACTCTTCTAACTTCCCGCCCCAGCAAATTTTGTATGTAGCAATATTTACTGTTCAGCCTGCCATTTGTGTAAATTGACCCTGAATTTAACTTTTAATGCTTGTATTTTGAACGGAATTAAAGTTAAAATCTTAACTGTTGCATTTTACTTAATATATGTTGATACTGGCTAGTGTACTGATATTGGTTAAGTTTAGTTACTGATTGAAATATTGATTGGGTAATACTTTTATATGCCACTAGAAAGATGCTCGCTTCGCTCACACTCGCTTTGCTCGCAGTGCAGGATAATACTAATCCAATACCTATACCTAATACCCAATCATTGAATTCATGCTGAACAACATTTCAATGATCGCCACCTAGCCGAGCTCTGCGCCACGTAATAATTACGCCTATGTACGTTAAAATCACGCAACTGTGGCCATTTGTGACGCTGTACACGTATTTTTTGTGTACGTTAAAATGTACGTTAAAATTGTGTAACTACCTCAGGCTGCGAACAATTGTTACCAATAGCAACGTCGTCGCACGCCCAGCCCTCTGACGCTGCAATGACTCGACTAAACCGTGTTAAACTACGATTCTGCGAACAATTGTTACCAATAGCAACATCGTCTTCGAACATCGTCCACCAACGCATCGCGACGTAAGGACTAAACGGTCTACCAATAGTCAACGCTCGCCCTCCAACGCATCGCGACGTAAGGACTAAACGGTCTAAACCGTCTACCAATAGTCAACCAATCAGAACGCTTGAAGGTAACAGACAGACATACAGATAAGGATCTTAATATGATAGATGGGCTGAGTTTATTTGATTTAATTAAAGTAATTTATCAACTGATTTGAAGAGTGCAAATACTGCCCCAGCAGATGAGATCGCTCACTCAAAGTCTATCGAAGAATTACCAACTGATGTGGCACAGTGGAAAGTAAGTTGTGTTTGATAGTCACTGTAATAGTACTTGTAATGCCATTTGTATTTACACTGTGAGGCAATAAATTCATAAATCCCACAAACTTTTTAGTTTGGCTATAACTTTGTCAAATTTTGGCCAATCATGATGAAATTCGGTAGTCATGTAGCTGAAACAACCCCCAATACACTATGTTCTTGTTGTTCGCAACACGTTTTATTTGTAACAAATGTATGTCACGAAGCAAAGCACCTCATAATTATTCGTTTGCATGGTATAAATTTGGCAATAGTAATCATAGTGTTAGTGACAAATGTGCACAGACGAAAAAAGCACAATGAGTGGATGGCAGGAAGCATCTCCTGCAGCACCACATCATGGTTGTAGACATCATTCACTTTTATATCTGGCTCAATGAAGATGAAACTGGTGTAGCCCAGTTTGTATACAACAATGGAGACCATTGCTGACTTTCTGAATGTTTAGTGTGTGCGAAGCAGTCTATCACCTGTAATGTCATGCTTCTTGACTGTAATTGGAGCATAAGTTCGATCATTTTGTACGTTAACTGATGGTGTCATCATAAAGAATTCTGTCAGGCACATTATTTATGATGATCTGCATTTGAAGTGCCTGAAGAAGCACATTGTAACATTACAATGTGCTTTGTTTCGTGGCCTACAGTTGCTACACATAAAACATGCTGCAAACAGCCTGAACATAGATGTGTTGGGGGTTCTTCAGCTACATTCCTACCAATTTTTACCAAAATTGGTCAAACTTTGACAAAGTTATAGCCAAAATAAAAAGGGTACAGGATTTATTGGCTCATAGTGTAGCTTAATGTACTTGTCCTAGCCTGCCATTATTTTTTTTCAGGGGTGTCAAACTTATTGGTTGGTTTATTGGTTGGCTTATTTCCATCAAAACGTCATACCAGTTACATACATAACTTAAGTAAATCAATCGTTCACATTAAACATTCATTAGAGCATGGAAAAAGAGCAGAGAATTATTCTAATGATATGTCATTATGATCATTGTAATCATTATAATGTTGGAAAGTAGATACCAAAAAAGAACAAAGTTCCTGCAGATAGGTATCTATAAGTAAAGTACTGTAAGTCAATAACCATAGAAAATGACAGAGGTATGGCATAAACATCTTGAATTCATGAAGTTTTGATTTCTTATATAAGAAAGTGTTTCCACAGATTTAGTTCTGGTTGCAAAGCAGAGCAAAATTAAACTTTTGCTACTCTCTTTTGTTAAGTTTTGTGACTTTAGATATTGAGTGTTATAGGTTAATTTTTTGAATTTAACATTTTCTTTATTCATTGGCAAAATTTTCTTTTTCCTTGGATAGGAGATATTCCTTAGATGCAAAGCTCCCCACTGCTTTCCATCATGTACATGCTGTATGTGTGTGTTTGTGTGCATGTGTGTGTGTGCATGTTTATGCATCTGTGTCTTTGTGTATATGCTTATAGAGTCATTCCGTGTCAATTCAACCAATTTTTCGGGAAGTTCCAGCTCGACCATCTCAAAAAATTATGAAATTTACCACAAATGTTCCCCAAATATCCATCTGAAAGTTTGTAAAATGTTAGCCTGCTCTCTTGAGTAGTTTTTGAGATATTCAACTTTTATAGTACCTGGGGTGGGCCGTTTTTTGGCGTTTCGCGGCAGCTGCTTAAATTTCTCACAACTTCAGACCTCTATAACTTCAGAAATATAATAGCTTGGAGGCTGAAACTTTCTGGACTTATTCACTACTAGTAGTATTTCATAAAACAAGAGTAAGACTTTGTCTTTTGGAAAAAGTATCCTCACTGTAGAGTCACAAAAATGGAAGAAAAAAATTGCTCCATTCCTGATATTCAATGTTTAGCTCTCAATATGGAACCTTTCTCTTTATTTCAGAGTTGTAACTTTTATTCTGTAAACTGTCCAGTAGCTATATTTTCTCTAATTGCAAACAGATGTCCCATACTGTTAATCCCTGAGTTTCTACAGGATCTAAAAATGTGTCAAAAGGCCTATGGCGACTTGGATTTGAGTGTAAAAATGGTCATGTGGGACAGGTGGTAGCTTAAAATTAAAGATGTCACTAAATAGAACACATTCAAAGCTATAATATATGCAAAATCTGTGATGGTACTTTTTCTTTAAGATTTTAAATAAATTTTTAAAGTTACGACTTTTTTTGAAATTTCGTAATTAATTAAAATCCAATTTTTCAAAGAATAATTAGTGCGAAGAAAAACAGGCATGGATACACAACCAACAGTGAAGCAAAAATTGTCAAATTACTCTAACCATTTGATATTTAATTTATACATTGTTAACCTAGGGCTAACAAATTATCTGTATATGCAGATTTGCAGTTTGCACGTATCATGTTGTGATGACGAGTTTGTTTTAGAAAACAATTCAGTCCTGAAATTAACATAGTTGGAGAATGGAAGCCACATTATAGCACTGATCATATTTTATTTGCAACCCTGATAAATCCTGCTTCCACAGCAGCTAAATCCTCTGCTGTTATCTGGTATGATCGTCCAATGGTTGTTAATGGTGCCGATATTTCACATAATACATGGGTATGCAGCACCCAGCAGACTGACGAGGTCATCGGTAGGATCGTGAAGGGCCATGTGGATGCATGAACACAACCTCATAGTGATCATGTTCTTCTGACACAGAATGAATTGATCCAATCCACCAAAGTCCATCATAAAGGCTGCCAACATAGTTCCCAGGATTCAGCAACGATTGTATTGCAACATAGTTGTCATGGCTGCTGCTGGAAACATAATGAGTTGCCACACTCCAGAAATTCTGCTTATTTGTAGTCCTCTGGCACAAGGAATGAAGGCATGATTTTCCCTTGTTACAGGAATCTTTGGATCCTAAGAAATCTGTCATTGGGTTCATGGCCAAGTACTTCAAATTTTTCCAAGCTCACCAATATAAACTTGATGCCTGTAAAGTTCTGCAGGCACCACTGGTACAAATCACAAGGTAAAAGAATAAAACCTGCAGTGATGGCCTGTAGACTTGCCCATGCAACTTCACGTTTCACTGTCCCCCTATGGTATCGGAAGAACTTTTCCCATGGGATGTGGTAAAAAAGTGCCATTCTGCAGCTATGCCAAAGTCTTCACAGTGCATCATTAGGTTACTGAAGTTCTTGTAATTCTTATATTGACTTGCAGCACCATCACTAAAATAATAGATTTTTGTCACTGCTGGCACCATGTCTTTTATGTAACTGATTACCTTCTGCTGAAATGCATGCACAGTCACTGTATCATGATGCAATCTATTACTGATAATGCACAGGCTTGTGCATTTCAGTATGTCATTGTGAATGTGATACACACAAATCAAGAAGGATTATTTCATGTTGTGTTAACATTGACTTCAATGACCTTAGATATCATGCTTGCTTTCTTGCAATATAATGATGACTAGCAAGTTTCTCAGTCTTCTGCACCAACAATTTGATGAATTCAGGTAATGGTTTGGTGTGAGTGTGCAGAGTTGTTCTAACAGTAGTTTCCCATTGTTTGTATAGTATCATTTCTGTGCTGTCTTCATCAGAATTACATTTTTCATGCAGATAGCAACACAGATTGGCAGGTCCTGAACAATTTTCACAACTGTGTAGCATGCAATTCTTGCTTTCCACTGAGCAAACTAGCTGTACTATCAGGTCATGGTAAGTGATCTTAGAAAAGGCAATGTATTGGGTAGGTCAGCCAGCATCATCTTAACATTCTGATGTGCAAACACAAGCACTGTGAATACCTTTGGCCCCTACTGTCACACATTCTTTTGGCCTTAAATCACAAAATTTGCTTAGTCCAACCTTTACTCCAGGATATCTTTTTAAAACTCATTGTGCAATTCATTCAAGTTGATTAGCAACAGTCTACTCTGCATGTGAACTCTTTTGTTACCATCTCTGACAGAAACAAAGTTTTTGGCGCCAGGCATAACTCTACTCACATCATCTTCATAATAGAATTCTTTCACAAGTGTCACTCTCATTGCCTTTACCTTGAGCAGAAGTGACAGTTGGCAATATTCTCTGTTCTTTCTGGTTGTGTATCCATGCCTGTTTTTCTTCGCACTAATTATTCTTTGAAAAATTGGATTTTAAATAATTACGAAATTTAAAAAAAGTCGTAACTTTAAAAATTTATTTAAAATCTTAAAGAAAAAGTACCATCACAGATTTTGCATATATTATAGCTTTGAATGTGTTCTATTTAGTGACATCTTTAATTTTAAGCTACCACCTGTCCCACATGACCATTTTTACACTCAAATCCAAGTCGCCATAGGCCTTTTGACACATTTTTAGATCCTGTAGAAACTCAGGGATTAACAGTATGGGAAATCTGTTTGCAATTAGAGAAAATATAGCTACTGGACAGTTTACAGAATAAAAGTTACAACTCTGAAATAAAGAGAAAGGTTCCATATTGAGAGCTAAACATTGAATATCAGGAATGGAGCAATTTTTTTCTTCCATTTTTGTGACTCTGCAGTGAGGACACTTTTTCCAAAAGACAAAGTCTTACTCTTGTTTTATGAAATACTACTAGTAGTGAATAAGTTCAGAAAGTTTCAGCCTCCTAGCTATTATATTTCTGATGTTATAGAGGTCTGAAGTTGTGAGAAATTTTAGCGGCTGCCGCGAAACGCCAAAAAACGGCCCACCCCCGGTAATATAAAAGTTGAATATCTCAAAAACTACTCAAGAGAGCAGGCTAAAATTTTACAATCTTTCAGATGGATGTTTGGGAACATTTGTGGTAAATTTCATAATTTTTTGAGATGGTCGAGCTGGGACCATTGGTTGAATTGACACGGAATGACTCTATAACTATTGTGATGATATGGTTTCAGTTGAAGTTTGATGAACTGGAGATGAAGTATAAAAAGGTGATGATGAGCAGTGCACAGCTTGACAATGAGAAGCATTCTCATCAATACCAGATTGAGCTTCTCAAGGATCAAGTGAGTGATCTAGAAGAGGAGCAGACTGAATTGAAGCGAAAGTTTCAGCACGTTTCCCAGGTAGGAGTTCAAAATTAAACTTTTGTTAATCAAAAATTTAATTCTGTGAGGCTGTATCTTGATCTATGTAAGTAGGCAGTTTCTTTTCTTAGATCTTCTAATGTATGAACTGAAGTTTACTGGTAGATGTTTATTGCAAATATTTTTATTTATTTTTTTAATAAAAGGAGTTGACCGTAAAATCAAGTATGCTTGAAGAAACTACAGCAAGGCAACAACAGTTTGAAAAGGAATTACAGGAGTGGGACAGTTTGATCAAGGTAATACTATTTATTAACTTTCACCCGTAGACTCCATGCCCGTGGGGTCCAGTACTGGTCCCTTTTTTGTGGCCATCATCTCATAGGTGGCTAAGCCATTCATCGGCGGACGTTGGCCTACTTTTTTCACCAAACCTTTGGTTACTTTCGCAATGTTGCCTTTGCTACTCAGATTGATGTTACTACCGCCCTCTGGCGAATAAGGCTGAGTCGACCATAGGGACTCCTTTGGGGATTGAGCCCGTTTCGTCGGCGCGTCTACCCAATGTGTAACCACTTCTGCCATCTTCCTGCTTATAATTATTCTGATGATTATTAGGCACCACAGTTTACAACGGGAAATTTCTGCAGGCCTCTGCATAATTCCACAACTCACTGCAATGAATTTTCCTGATTGCATGGCTCTCCCTGGCTTCCTTATTTATTAAGTAAATTGAGAACATTTAGGATTATTTAAAGTATGAAAGTCGTTCAGTCTGTGTATATCAAATGTTACATTTATTAATGATGCTACTCATCATCAACCCTAAACACAGCATTTGACTGTGTGACTTTATTTGTGACTTTATTATTACTATACTGCTAAACAAAAATATATGAGATGAAATGTCTTCCAGTTTAAAGTGTAATTTGGAACATAAATCAGTCATTTGAATTATTATAAAAAAAACTGAACTATATGTTTTGAAGCTGTCATTTGAGAAATTCTATCACAGCAAGCTTAACCTCTTTAGCGTTTGCCCCGAGCCCAGGACGTCCAAGATGGCGCCGCCTTATATGTTAGCCCCGAGTCCAGTTCGTCATGAACTTCACAGACCCGTATCTATATGTTTGCCCCGAGCTGAGCACGTCAAAAGCGATCTAGGCATTTATTGACATATTCTGCGTTCAATGGCGCGCCGGGAGCCAGTCTATTCCTAAAAATAGAATCGTAGTTGAGGCTGGAAGAGAGGGGGGTCGTTGTTGTTGAAAAGATGGCGTCGAGAAAGAGGTTAGCGGCGGCTGAAGCTTTGGAAATGGTCATGGAATCGCCGAATCGGACGATGATCTCTCCGACCAAGAAGACACCGACGATGATGTTATGCGGAGCGGTGACGAGCGGTCCTCGGAAGACGAAAGTTCGGGGACAGCGGCGAGACGGAGGGGTACGAGGTAGGCAGGAGTTCCAATGGGACGTTCACTGGGGAGTCAGATATGAAGGTCGACATTCCTCCCACCAAATCCCCCATGGATTACTTCAAGTTATTTTTTACCACGGAAATACTTGGGGTAATGCTGTTGGAAACTAACAGGAGGGCAGCACAATTGCAGCAAGTAACCTTGGCCAGGCACTCAAGGTTGCTCAAATGGGAGGACGTGGGTATGGATGAGCTGCTAGTTTTCCTGTCTTTGATTATCTACCATAGGACCGATCTACATAATTTTTGAACTGATCTGTTCCAAAGACACCCACCTACAACTGTACTGCTGAACCTAGGGGGGTCACCACTGAAAAATTTCTTTTATTGACCTTAGAAGAAAATTTTTGGCAGGGGGTCATATTTTGGCCTGTAGAGTGGGCCAAACCCCAAATTTTCTTTTTTTTGGCACGGATGGATGGTAAGTACAATAAAATGCTAAACAATGATGCAAACCACATCCTTGTAGCTTCTATATAGCCTGCAAAGTAAGGTGTTTCAGATTTGAGATTCTCGCAAAAAAATGTCACTTCTCCGAGCAACGGGTGCCTGGTGTAGAAACACCATAACTCCCCAAATTGGGTCCCATCTTCAAAATTTTTGAACTAATCTGTTCCAAAGACACCAACCTACAACTTTGCCGCTGAACCTAGGGGTCACCGCTGAAAAAAAAAATTTATTGACCTTTGAACGTATTTTTTTGGGAGGAGGTCATATTTTGGTCTGTAGGGTGGACCCAACCCCCCCGAAATTTCTTTTTGGCACGGATGGATGGTAAGTACAATAAAAATGCTAAACAATGATGCAAACCACATCTTTGTAGCTTCTATATAGCCTGAAATATAGTAAGTTTAAAAAGTACATGTTAACAGTTCAAAATAACGTTATTCTCCAAAATTAATAACACACATTGGTAACGTCTTGGAAAATTTTATTACACGCTAAAGGGGTTAAGATTGACCCATATTTTGAAACAATACTGGAAGGTCCTTGCCTGAGCTGCCAGTTTTGTCAGACGACTCTCCACTGCATGCGAGAATACTACGACGTCCTTGATCACTTCCTGATTTGTGGTGACATCCTGCCATTTGTGGACTGATGCTGTGATATTTATGGGCTGCCTTTTAGGCACAGCGCCTGCATTGATATCAGCTTTGCACTTTTCTGAATTTTTCTGAATGGCACTTCTTTCACTGTAAATTATCTGCTATTATCTGACTGCAAATGTGGTCAATGGTTTTGTTGCAAATCATACATATCAGCAGATCTCCATCTACACCAAACATTTGAGAATCAAACTCTGTTACACGACTGGTTAGAGTCACGTGAACTCCAGTTTTCAAGCCTGACTCGTTTGTTACTCGAGAGTTCGTGTACTAGGCCTACATGCGACACAGAGGGCCAGTGTTTGAGAACGAGAAATGGATCCTTATGTTATCCGCCAGTGTACAAATTTGTCAGTTCGAACTAGTTCAAACAGCTATCAATGTCTAAATCTGTCAATAATACAATGACTGTTAAACAATGCAAAACCAATGAATATACGTCAATAGTTATATAATTGCTAAGTAAACAGGAAGCATGTTACTAATTGTGTCAAGGGTCATGTGACCAGTGTTATTGCTAATCTTGGGCCAGTATTGAACCCTGGAAATTCTGTGGAAACATGGAAATTTCGCAGAAAAGAGAAAATTCCTCTGCTTGGCTCAAAACTCTGCAGTCTGTGAAAAACTGTGGTCCTTATTAATTATATTATCACTTGCATTTTGACTAACATGTCAGGAAGGTGCCTTTTAATGTAGCAGGTTTTTGTAGGTATCTTTGCCTTTAGAGTTGATTGGCTTTTTTATAATAGTTTCTTTTTATTATGGTCCTGCATGATATGATGTATAGGTGTTGTTTGGGAATATTGCGTAAGATTATGCTTGCCAGTTTACTTTTAACTTATTTCTTGGTTAGTTGGAATTCACAGATGTGATGATTAGAATCCTATAGTAATGAACTATGTTGCACCAGAAATTTGGCTATGACAGCTGAGGGATGTAAGTTCCCCCTATCGTCATAACTTAATTAAAGTGAAGTCAAATGTGATGGAATTGGGACGTGATTAATGAGATCGGCAGGTCCTGTGTGATCAATCATAATGAGACATGTAATTCTAATGTTCAGTATGTCAGTCTTTGTCTGGCTAAAAACTGTAATTTAAAAAATGAGCATTGTTAGTAAGTAGTTATTAGTTGCATGATGTGCAAATGAATTTTAGGCTAATGGGTTGATGGTTGTGTCAGTGGCCAATCAGAATGCCGATGGTGATAAAATAAATAACGAAAATCTACAGAAATCTCTTAACTTCTCATCTGCATTGCTGTCTGCCGATTGCCTTCAGGTCCTGTCACAGTTTGAGGGACACTCTTTAGGTGGGTTATGATCTTGGCTTTTAAGAATAACTTCATTGAACTTATTTACGATTTACCAGATATTGACTTAACAATGCACCAGAGATGGGCACAATTAGACAAAAATCTAATCAATTAGAATTAGAATTAGTTGCTTTTAGCACCTAATTGATTAGCATTAGAATTAGTTCTGGACTTTGTTCAATTAATTAGAATTAGCATTAGCTGCTGTCTAATCAATTAGAATTACAATTAGATTGTCGATGTTCGCGATACAGTTGACACACCACGCAAAACACAGTTTTAAAATACTAATTTAATATCTGCAGTAATTGCATGCAGCTGCAAATGGTTGGAAATGGCTGGCATTTCCAGTTGTCAACAGCAATCACACAAAACAATCTATCAGCTGTAAGTTTTTCCTTGCTAATGCTACCATGATCATCTCAGCGTTATACTATGAGCATGCGTTTCAACATTATTCTCAGGCTGCCTCGGATGGCTAATTGTCATGTAATTAAAAATAATTAGAATTAGCAGGTAAATTCTAATTGATTAGAATTACGATTAGCTGATAAAATTTGCCAATTGATTACAATTAGAATTAGCTGGTCATCTAATCGATTAGCTAATCAATTACTTCCTAATTGATTAATTACCCATCTCTGCAATGCACATAGTCTGTTATGACTGAATTTCTAAAGATAAGACCTTACAGCTATTAGCTCCCATATCATTCATTAGTATAAGCATCAGATGATTCTTAAGAGTAGTATAAATATTTGCTTATATATTTGTCACCTATTTGGTTAAGAGGGTTGCCAGAAAATTCATCTTGCCAATCAGTCTGACTAACTAACTAACTATATATATATATATATATATATATATATATATATATATATATATATATATATATATATATACACCCATATTCCACTCTTGACAACTCTAATATTCCTGTTCACCCAGCCAACCAATTCCAATCTTCCCACTCTCCCAACCTACTGATACTTTGACCCCATTTGCAGGTCCGTTCAGTTTGCCAACTTTTGATTTTGTTAATTTAAATTTCTACAGATGTTTGGTTATGATTTTTGCTTTGTTAGAATGTGTGTAATTTGCTTGATTTTTTTTATCCAAAGTCTGGTCTTATTGTTCACTGCAGTCACTATATGTCAGTTTTCTGTTGAAATATTTTAAAAATAAAATTCATGTAATATTGAATCATTAAAATTAATTAGTTTGCTAGTTTTTGCACTTGAATTTTGCTTGTTTTTTTTGCTGCCTTAAAACAATCAACCAGAATATCTGTCACTGGGTTTTAACTTATCATTAATATTGTGGTTGAGATATTTACATGCCGGTATTTGAAAACCAGACTTTATGTTGCCGAGCAGGTGTAAATTCTTGTGAAATCTGTTTGAAATAGTAGTTTTCACTGATGTCTATTACTAAAAGTGTTAAAAATGCCAGTCAGCTAAGCCATATAATTACCTGTTCAATTAATTTGACATATGTTATGTGAAACATTACTGCTGCAAATTTTTGATTAAACAATATCAATCTTCATACTAAGAATTCAGCAAATTCTTAGCATGATTCACAAAATCATCTTTCATTCTTCTCATACTTAGGCTCTCTGTGTTTAAGTAAATCAGAAGCTCTTTATCAATTTACTTGCTGGCTGATCTGACTAATCAAATTTTAGGCATTGGAGAAATTGTAATTTGTTTACACTGTCACCCATTTGAATTCTGGATGCAGTAAAGTTATGAATGAATTGGAAAAGTTTGATGTATTGTAAATCTGATTAAAATCTTCAGAGACTGATCTAGAAATTAAAGTGTGTGACACTGGTTTGTTATGGTTTGTTATAATTTAGGAGAAAAATTGCAGAATTTCTTTGATGATAAACTGCATTTAATTGAAGAAGTAAGTTGTTGCTAGATTTATCTTATTGTTACATTGGAAGCATGTATGTAAAGGATGTTTTTAAGCATATATTGATTGGAGTAGCACAGACTTGGGTATCACTTTTATAAGACAGGTTTCAGAATATTGCAATGATACTATTAACTCTGAATTTATATTTTATTTGTGATTATGGTTCCAATGAATTTTCTTGCTAATGGCATGTAGCTAGTTAAGTGGGTCATTTATTTGAGAAGCTCTTTTTATGGTGTACGGACATTTAATCACGCGACAGTTAATCATCGACACTTATTATTATACAGGACAATTTATTCGGCGTCGTAAGCATAACTAAGGCTAAAGTCAAAGGCGCCTAACAACAGAAAGAAACTTTGAACAAGTGCGTCTTAATGCTCTTCAGGAACGCTCCAGGCATGGAGCATGGCACTTAATTCTCGCGACAGTTAATCACGCCGCAGTTAAACACTTGGACATTTAATCAAGCGACAGTTACCAGTAATCACGCGATAGTTAATAACCTCGATTTGTAGGTCTGGGTCTTAAACCTTCTTAACCAGCAGTAAATTTTCTACTGTATATCTCCCTATAAGAGGTTAACATTTAAGGATGGAGTGAGCTATTTCCAGGTTATTAACTGAGATACTAACTGTCTTATGAGCAAATAACGCTATTTTGAATAAATATCCATGTGATTAACTTTCATGTGATTAACAGTCGCATGATTAATTGTCACCTTTTTTTTATATATTCCGGTGTTTGGACTTTGATTAATCAGTTTTACATAATAAAATTGAAAGTTATATCTGTTGCTGCAGAACAAGCGAATTCAGCATGAATTAGAAATGGAGAGGTCTCGAGTTGCCTTATCTCAGAAGTATCCAATTGCAAATGAAATTGCTTCACCTGTTCAGGCTTCAGCTGCACCAGATGGCATGCTTGACGGTAATTATATTGCCATTTTGAAGCCTTTATTGTGTAATTCCTTTCCAATAAGATTTGTAAATGTTATAAAATGTTAGTCAAACCTAATCTAATCTAACATCAGCTTCTACAGGCCAGTTCATAATGCATACTTGTAGCATCAGCTGATGGTATGCCATATCACAATCGTGTAAGATCCAAGCTGAAATCCAGGATATTAGATATGAATATTTGTGTAATTGGTTTTAGCATAGTTTTTGTTACTTATATTGCGTTGATTTACTGGCTTGTATTATACCATTTACTGATTAAGTTTGCTTGCATGAGTTCCATCATAACGAATGTTTGATTTATTAATATAAAAATGTAGTGCCATGCGCATCATATATTATACTGTAATTGACTGAAATAATCATCGTCATTGTTGTCGTCATCATTGTTGTTTAATGTGACATAGGTGGCAGTTATTATGAGGACCACAAAATATAATATGCTAATTAATATATAATTGTCTGTTGTGCTTATTTTAGCTGAGACGCAGAAAAGTGTAACAGAAACTAAATTAAAGTTGAAAAAAGCTGAACAGGAAATAACAACACTTCAAGGAACTGTAAGTGTTAGTTTAGTTTTTCTTATTTCTATTACTATTATTAGTGACAAGGCATTTAAAATAGCACCAAAAAAGACCAAAGTATAACATAATACATTGACAAGTAATGTAGGTTATACAAGACATTGAATTCATCAAATACTGCAAGTTAATAGGTATTATTATTATTATTGTTGTTGTTCTCAAGACAATTTTTTAGCACTGTGGGTATGGCAAAGGCCAAATTCAACTTAAGAAATATCACTTGAATGTGAAAAAAGTGTGTCTTTAGATTTTGCTTGAATGAAGCAATAGAATTTCACCTTCATAACGTTCTCATAAAGATTATCATCGGGCAGTATCCTTAAAAGAGGAGGATTTCTGTATTTAAGGGTATTTTATTGATAATTGTGTTCCACCTTTCCTTGTATGGTGCATTTGTGACATTTTATTAATAGGTCACGCGTCTAGAGAGTCAAGTCAGTCGCTATAAACTTGCATCAGAAGAATCAGATAAGACTGTTGAAGAACTTAAGATTGAAAAAAGAAGGCTTCAAAAGGAGGTTAGTCTTGCTGTCAGCACAGCATTGTTATATGGATGTTTATATTGTGATTTGTTTATTTAGTGCAGTGTAGGTACTGCAATGTGCTGCTAGCCTGTTAGGCTTCATTCTGACTGATATGTTTGATTTATTTATGATGAATGCTGTGGTGAACTTGAGTGTGAAACTAACAGAAAACATACCTAAATAATTATTCTGATGGACTGTGAAAAGGTAAATCTTATTTTGGACAATGTTTCTGGTAGATGCGTGAAGTCCAGGTGCGTGTAGAAGATTTGGAAGCTAAAAATAGCCATCTATACAAGCGACTTGAAAAAACAAAAACTACTAAAACGTAAAACAGAACAGAATGAAGAATTTTGAAAGGAAGTGGAAAGCCTTTGTATGTATTTCTTGTTATCTCGAAATTGCATTTTCTGTTATAATGATTTCTGCTGGTTGTTCTTTCAAAGTGAAGCAACACATTTTCTCACCAATATAATGATGGCTTTCAATGCAAAATTTAGAATTTTGTCATCTGTGCAAATCTATCTATGTCTTTTATCAAATTACCTGCAATGCATAGCAGCATCTTATGAAGTGATTGGATTCAGAATTGTAAGCCATGTTTTTCTGTGAAGACTCAGCTTTTTCGTATTTAATTTGCTTCGTTTGACAGTTTGATAATTGTCCAATCATTAGTTTATTGCTGTCAATTTATATTTTATTACTGTTTTTCTTTAGTAAATCAATTTCTCATTCTGGTAAAATGTTTACTGATCAGTGAGTGCTTCAAATGATAGCAATTTCTGACTACTGCACAGAGTTATTGTGTACCAATGTTGCACTTGAAATTTATGTAGCACTGTTAAACATTCTTGCCTTTTATTGCTTTACTACATGCAAATGCTTTGCTAGTTTATCAAAATTTTAATAAAAACTTTGTGCATGCTAAGGACTTACCTTACTTGATAACATAGTTTATGCTCTCTAATAATATAATTATTGAGGATTTTTAAAACAATGAATAATTATGCTTTACAGTTTCACTTAGCACTTCACTTAATCTCCCTCTTGATCTTCCTTGTGAATTTCTAACATGTACCTGGCAGTTTTTAGCAAGTCATTTTGTCTGCTTAATCATATTCTGTGCTCTGGTCATAATATTTTTATTCTTATTATTAATTGTCATTAATAATTGTAATTGGCTGTAAAATCATCCACAATTATCCATTGCATGTCATATTCGTTCAGTACAATGTTTCAGTTGACCAATCGTTTATTCTGAATTAATGTCTGTTAATACTTTGTTGTATTGTGCTCATAATCTTATATATACATATATTCATATTCAGTACTGTAGCTGTGTAAACTCGATAGATGTAGGTGATAGATGGCTTGCTTAATATAGCCCTAAGCATAGGCATACATTATGGCATCATTGTTAGTGTATGCGAAAATGCTTTTGGGTTTCGGTTTTACAGAAGACTGTCAAAATTTTTGGTAATACTATTTAAAGCAAATAACAGGGAAGCATAATTTGGGCAGCTGTTTGTTATTTTTCAAATGCTGTTCAAAACTAAGCAAACCGAATCTGATTGAACAACCATAACATCAAGCAGTACGTACATACTATCATCAGAAAATAATTTATTCATTTTTATGTGATTCATGTCCTAATACCGCATTTTAAAATATTTATGTGTATGTTATATTCATCTCTATGCGGATTTACTTATTCTTGTTTAGTTGCAAATAATTTCAATAGGTGAAGTCTTGCCTTTCGAATTAAAGTGTTGGACCTGATGTTGATCTCCGGTGGTAAGCAGGCAGTGCCGCAGGTGGCACACACCATTAATCTAGAGTAGTTTGCCACTGCTTTCTCAAGACCTGCATTATTATTATTATTATTATTATTATTATTATTATTATACAAGCCGATTTATATAGCACAGTACACATGAAGAAAGTTCAAAGTCAAAAGCACTTTACAGTCCAAATGATTTTTGAAAAAAGAATGTTTTGAGTTTCCGCAGGAACCGTTCAGAGTCAATCTCTGTGGTAATATCACTCGGTAGCATATTCTACAGAATAGGGTTTCCATGTGTCATTGATCTCTCACCGAATACAGTGGCATGGGCCACTACTCATTTTACAGTCACCCTCAAGCAAGTGAATGTAGAGTCAACCTTCTTTCAGCGCATTGCTCTAGTATCTTACCAATCTGCCATCTTTAAAAATTAAGTAAATCTTGCATTCAGTGAAATTTGGTAAAACATTTTAACAATTTATGTAATGTCATCAGAATTGTTCTGGATGATGTTCATTGCCTCTTTGGCCCAGCTGGTAGAACATCAACTTTATAAGCCGTTAACTTAGGCTCGATTCCCAGGCACTAGCATTTTCATTGGCGATAGAGTGGCGCTTTTGGCTGCAGTTAGCCAGTTTATTGTTACCAAAGTGCTGTATAAATTGAAGATTTAGTTATTTAGATTTACATGATGCTGGGAATCAACATTAATGGCCTATTCTATTGTGAAATATTAAAAATTTTTGTAGGGATTGGGTCGGCCTGTATTGAAGTGTCCTGTGTTATTTCCACTTGACTTCAAGGCATATTTTGTGTGTGGTGCTTGGAAAAAACAAATTGGTTGTGATTAGAAGAGATTTTTTACTTGATGTGACATTTTGCTGAGCCATGTTTTTGGTGCAAATTCAAATCATTAGCACATGGTCATATTTCTTTGTACTTGATTAGTTTTATATTTTGAATTAATCGTGATATTTCATGGTTTGATTTCCAACCAATATTTAAATGATCTTTAATTATACTGAGTAGGGAGTGTGCAACATATCTGTGGCCTGCATGGCAGGATCAGTTTTTGAAACTTGAGCTGGTCATAACAGAGATTTAGGTTTATTTTATTTTTTAATGTTGATTGATTTTTTCTTCATTTCTAATCAAGTATGACTCAGTTTGTTGTTCCTAATATTGTCCTATAAACTGTTTATAAATTCCTTTTTATGTCAAGAATTGATAACAGGTTTATATACATTTGCATTTCTTGCTGCAGGCACCCTGTGAAGATAGATACTGATAATTTACTTTTCTAATGGTAATTAGTTAGGTATTATATGACTTCTTGACATTTAAGTGCAGTACACGAAGATGTATTTACAGATACTTCGGATTTTTCTTAGATTTGCTTTTAGAGTTTCTGTTATTTCTGAGCATAGGTAATGTATAAAATTTAAAAAGTACTTTACTTTGGCAACACCAGGAAGACCTCATAAAGCACATATATGTGCTTAACTTAAAATTTATTATTATTATTATTATTAAACTGGCAATTTCTTGTGTGCCATATTACCAAAATGTCAGGAGCAAGGGCACATTACAGAGCCCAATAAAAATAAATATAATAACAGTCATCAACAGAAAATATAAATGTAAAACAATCTAAGGCAGAAGGAAATAAGATTTTCTAAACAAATAAATAATGTAATAATAATAAAAATAATAAATTAATAATGTGGATGTCAATTTATTTCTTCAGTGTATTTTATGTACCTTTCATACTAGTTAGTTGTGCATTCTTTCCATCAGACTGCTTTTTCTATTGTATTCTCTCATTTAAAATTTATCTTTTGAACCTACCGGAATTACCTAATGTTTTGGAATGAGTGATCATTGCAGTCCTCTCAAAGGTGTTTCTTCATCCAAGGTTAAGTTCTGTTTTACTCTTTCCTATTTTACCCTTTAGTGTATTCATCTTAAGTGGTGTTGAATATAGAAGTTTTGTGAATTTTGTCTACTTGTGGCAATTTTCCCTCTAATTCTTGAGGGTCCGTGTGCTCATGAAATTTCTCTTGGGCAACAATTTCCCAGTTGACTAACTTGGGAAATTTTGCTTCATGCAAAGGAACAAAATCACGTTTGCTAATATAATTAAGTCTGCAACTACAGTATAATGAACTTCGTGCCGGACCGGGTCATCTCAAAAATTGAGTCGCTGAAAATAAATATTTATATAGTGCAGCACTTGTCATGGCATAAGTTGAATATTTAAGTATTTAATAAATTTAATAATTTTTTAAATAAATAAATAAAAGCTGCAAATTTTGGGGACAATAAAAAAATTTTTGGCACATGTCTCGCCAGGCCCGTCGGAACGAATTTTTGGCTTGCATTTTGTTGGCCATTTGGTAAATTTATATGATGTTAGCTGTCCCACCTTATGAATCCAACTTAAGGGGGTGAACTACAGCCATAGCTTTTGCCTTCAAGGGGGTGCAGGTGCACCCCTACACCTCCAGTTCCGACGGGCCTGTGTCTTGTCATTTTGGGGCGCGTGGCCACCTTACAGGGAACATTGCTTGTTGGTTGCAATGGCTATAGGTTTGCTTCATTGATTTCGGAATAAACTTATCAAATTTAATATCAAACACATGTATCCACCTGGAACCAGTTGATGAAGTATTAGTAATCATTAAAACAGCGGACGAGTTATGTTACTTATGTGACCGCAAAATGCCATGTGCTGAAAAGCATTCCATAATTAATCAACAAAGCATTTTTGATATTTTCTGGCTCACTTACATCTTTGTGAAGATGCTGTCTGGTTATAATTACCGACAATTGTTTAATTTAGGGAATATTTTTAAATGATTACTTTTACGAAAGACTATTCTGTCAAAGAATAATTGCTGTTTATTGCCAACATTGAATAAATCTTATATTTATGTTGCATTCCACATTCCTTGAACTTCATTACATTCTACTGACCAAAACATGCCAATTGTTTTGAAGTAGTTTAAATTAGTTAATAGTAATAAAGCCAGTATGTATTCAGATATTGCTTCTTATCAATTGTTTACCGGTAGTTATTAATTTATATTGGTGATATCAAACTTGATTTTATTTGGTATAAATTGTTTATGCTTGATATATATACCACTGCTGTTATTGAAGTATTTTATTTTCATACCAATGTGTCAAAAGCTGTCAATTTCTGTTGTAATGTTTTGAGATTAGCACTTATTTTTTGCTGTGAAATGTTTTTTGTGTTACAAGTCCATTTATATAGCATTGAGCTGTTCTATTCCAAGAATTTGTTGATTCTTAAAAGCACTTGTTGTCAAAATTTATCCAAAATTATCTGGTATACCGGTAATCATTTGTGCCTGTTAATAGTATTAAATATTTAACATGTGCAAATGTTATTCAACTGCTAGTAACGTTTTTGTCATACGATTACCATTGAATAAATAGAAAGTTAATACGGATTGGGACATTTCAAACACTGTCGAGGCTTTATGTAGAGTTGGAGCATTTGCCTTCTATGACATCATCAGGCCTAATGCGCTAAGTAAGATTGGGGCTGATACGCTTAAACTGACCAATGGCTTAGCTAGGCAGTGCCTCTGCGGCTCTGCCAACTGCCTGTGCTGATTTTGTGCCCTTTAGCTTCTCAGGCCAGATGATGTCATAGAACAGTGTTTCCCAAACTGTGGGTCCCGACCAAAAGGTGGGTCACAGGGCTCAGTCTGATGGGTCACGGGATAGCGCAAAATTAGGTTCAAAAGCATCATTTTCTAACCAATACCACAATGTCACAAGCCTTGGAAGTTGCAAGTAACTTAGGTTTTAAGAAATTTACATGCCTGCAATTCTCCATACACAACTTATATTAAAATTATTAGTGTTTATTCAATTTAGGTAGACGGTAAGTTTGCAGGGTCGGGGCACGTTACAAAGCCACTGAAGTGGGTCACGGTTCCAAAAAAAATTGGTAGACCCTGTTATTGAAGGCAATGGTTGAGGTTGGGAAGAAAGGACACTTGGCCTATGAAAATGTAGCCTTGCAAAATGTACCTGCTGACCTGGATTCTGACCTGGATAGGATCAAAGATTATGTTTCTTGGTCCACAACACCAGTAAAATGCTGTGGTGAAAAAAATTTAGGCCATAATAACCTTTTTCCACAATAACCTTTTTGCATGTTTCCTTATATATGAATGTACTGTGTGCAGTATTTTTGTGCAATTTTTAGATTTGGATAATTTAAAATTTGTGATTCTTGGGATACCGGTTGTATACTTTATTGGTTGTTTTTATTTTTGTGCAGGCAACTACACTGTAACATGAATACATTGTTGTGATTTGTTGATCACACAAAGCATTAAAATTTGTAAAAGAAGACACTATTTCTGCTTACTTTAACTTTGAATGTCTAAACTGTCACCTAAATATGCTTATAGAAAATGGTATGACAGATTGTATTGTTATTGTATTATGTCATACCTTAATTGATTATATGATAACCATTAAATATTTGTTAGCCTTAATGAAGTTGTAACATCTTGAAATCTTAAACATTATAAAACAAATTTTCTGCAGGTGAAATCAAATATATTCCAGGAATTCGTATTTAGAAATAAATATTGTTCATGTTTCACTGAATATGGGCTGTCACATTCTGGTTCCAAAAATAACAAATCAGTATTTTGTACAGATGACTTATGCATACAGTAACATAGAATTAGTATGTTAAATTTGTTTAAAGTCTTATTAAATGACTCTACATCATAAGCACTGGAACTTAAGATTACATATTACATCATGCAGGTATAATACAAGTCAGCAAGTTTCGTTTCTTTTACCAATCCAAAATACATGTAGGTAAAACAAATCTATGAAAATAATAGTCTGCACTTTATTATTCGTCATTGACTGAGTTAAATAAATGTTAAATTAGGAACAAGCTTCCAAATATTACCAACTTAAGTGTTACCATATCAAATTCACATGTATTCATTTAAAAAATTCCATAATAAATACATATGTCATACAAAAAAATAATTGAAATATTTACAAACACCAAAAATCAAAAAATATATCAGAGACAAAAATTCCAACCAAATGCACTTTTGTCTGACTTAAAATTTAAATCTTGACAATGTAAACTAATCAGACTATTTGTTTACTTACACTCAACACAAAACATTTGCTCAGAGCACATTCAGTCACAAAACAAATGAGCCTGAAAAAATTAAGTCTTGTGTACATCTACTTGTCAGAAGTGAGCAAATGGCGCATGCAATCATTTATCCTTCAGAATCAGCTATTATGCAAAAGTAGGCCATGCTAGTAAAATAAACGAATGATTCAACTGGTCTTTGTTCTCATAGGCTATACCAGAGGTTCTCAGACTGTGGACCACAGACTACTGCGGGTCTGTGAAACAGTCGTAGTTTGGAAAGGACCAGGATTGCATACTTATGTCATGCAAAGCAGACATTCTCTGTGAAACGACAGACTTCTTTTAGTTAAAAAGTACCATTTTCATTTAACCATGCATAATGTTATAATGTAATCTGTACCAGGTACTGCATTAATGTATAGATATCACTGTTATAGCAATTCTACAAAGATCAACAGCAGACTTTACAGATTTCAGCTTCTGTATGCATAACCTGGGATGCAGACCCTATGAGGGGTCTGCAATTTCATATACTTTGTTAAGGGTTCCTGGAATGAAAAAATTTGAGAACCTCTGGACTATACCAAACAAATGGGTATTCAATCAGCAAACCCTATCTACTACTCAGAGATCACAATTTCAACAAGTGATGCAACTTGAAATTGCATTTTGATTTTAATGAAGTGCTTGATGAATTTTAAATGCCTGTTCAGTATTTTCAGGTAATTGATAATTATGAATTATATATAACATAAATGATGAAACTACCGGGTATTCAAAAGTAGTGACAATCATAAATAAAACATTCTTTGTACCTTTAGTACAAAATGATCAAAATTCTTTAAAAAAACAAAACCAACTAACCACATAAACACAGATCAATTGATGTAAATGTTGCCAGAAAACCATAAGACAAATCTTGTTCAAAAATAAATTTCTTTAAGACAAATGAAATTTGAGAATTCAAAGAGACAAAGATACAAACTATAAAAATTCACAATCACAATAGACACTCGTGCATAAATATTGTTACTGCTTCAATAGAATACCAAATTATGGCAATTTATATAAGATTTATCACACACACACACACACACACTATATATATATATATATATATATATATATAAGATTTGACAGAAATTATCTGAATATAAGAAGAGGGGAGTCAGCAGATCTCTCTTGGTTCCAAAGAGGCTCCTGATCGGAAGAGGAACCAGAATTCCGACCTTCATTCACTTCACCTTCAGTAGTGCCACCGTCTACTGCCACAGCAGCAGAAGTGGAATGTTGCTCTTGATGCTTCATTCGTTCTCTATTTGGCCATATTGCTATGTTACGATAGACAAGGCTATTGAGGAAGCCCTGAATTGGATTAAGGAGGGCCTATTAAAACAATGAACAATGATTTATATTACAGTGGTTATGTTCAAAATTTGCTTTAAAAATAAGATGACATGCACCTCATATTCTGTCAATTCCAGTGACAGACCAGTATTGTTAACAAATAAACTTTAATTTTAAACATGCTCGGCTGCCATTTTCATTGTAATTCAAATATCAAAAACAGTATGGTACACTGCAGGTCAAGACTGCCACTTTTCATAATCCCTGCTAAACAGCAGGCCATCATCAATTGCATACAATAAATAATTATCCCTCATCTAAGCTAATTTATCATCAATGATAATGTATATTACATTGTTTAAATTATTTACCGAGAAACGTATAACAGGCTCAATGTTACATCATATAAGCTAAAAACTGTTTCATGATTTCATAAAATTTTCAAAGTGAACTTACCATCATTTGCCAAAGAGCAATGATGACACTGTGACCTAAACTCCTGTATTCTATTTCAGCATTTAATGACAATAGCACGATTCCATTGACAACATTTGGCAGCCAACTAAAAGCAGATAGAGACATTTTCAAAACACCAACTTAATTTTAGAATCCAATTCTTTTCTGTTTTGGGGTAATAAAGGAAAATAAATATATTAGAATGAATCATAACATTTAATAAAGCATACAGCCACATTCTTACATTTCTGATATTAATTCTGACATAAATTCTTCGAAATTTTTTTACTACTCTTTGGCACAATGACTCCAGGTTCCTCAATAAAGGTGAATTTTATTTCTTCAAGAAGTCTTACATTTCAAACAATTAGTACCAATATTCTACCTCTTCGCCACATAAATAAAAATATCATCCGAACTGCCATATAAACAAATGCCATTTAAGGATTCCCCGGCATGAAAGGGTTAATGGGCTCTTGAAATCCTAGCAATTCCACCAAATGCAATACACAAGGCAAAGCATAGCTACTCACCAAGCATAAAAAATAAGAATGACTGAGAAAAATCGGCCCATAACTTCACCCACAATTTGTTTCTGTTCAATTAAAGATGATCCTCTCTGCCTAAGATCTTTATGAACTAAAACAAAAATTAAAATGTCAAGGAAGTCGGTTGGAAAAGTTGTCTTATGTCTAAATCTGAACATACCTTATTTGATGATAATGTACTAAACATAAAGCATAACAATACACTTACAATCAATTGCTAACCAGTCAATTATTTCTAACAATTGTTACTGTTTCTGAACACAAAATATTATGATAGTGAGTATCCGTTGAGTAAAGACCGATACACTTGCCATACAGTACTACCACTTCACCATTACTAATTATGCTTGGATTTTCGTACCAAGTTTTGATGACTTCCAAAGCAGAATTGGATTAATGACCATGGCACACACTATTGCAATATAGGACGCAAGATAATGTGGCAGTTGTCTTGCAATATTAGTGTTGCCACAGCTAAAACCAACAAACAATTACAGCATAACTACAGATCAAATACAGTTTTCAGATAACAACTACAAAAACACAAAGTAGCAATGTCACACTGCAATACCAGTGCAAAATATCATTCTGAATAACATACAAACATTGGGAAAAGTCACATACTTGATTCCAAGCTTTGTAATGTTCAGTAATGATCGCTGGTCTATAGGCAAACAGCAATGCATTGCAACATCGCCCCGCCAGCTATTCGTCGTGAAGCCGCAACATCCAAGCTCACTGCCCACATTAATGCCCGACCAGACCTACCAATACACGCGGACATCTTTGACCATCCTGCTCAACGTCTGACGTCTCGTCACCCAATCTGGTTTCCTGCGCCTATACTGCACTTCTCTGTTCCGGACTCATGGAAGCAGAGTTGGCAGTCTGCTGAGGTCAAGAACAAACACCTCATCACAGACCCCTGCAAGCGCCAACCCGGCTTTGACCTAGTGCGCTATGATTGGGTCCACCTCAATCGCTATCGAACAGGCCATGGCCGATGCGCCGCTATGCTTCACCGTTGGGGAGCCAGAGATGACCCGAATTGCCCTTGCGGCATCAGACAGACTATGAACCACATAGTCAATGACTGCCACCTCACCAGATTCGAAGGAGGACTCGAGACCCTGCATCAGGCTCAACCTGATGCCGTTGAATGGCTGAGAAAGAAAGGCATTCGCTAGAAGAAGAAGAATGCATTTATTTCAAGCTATTGATCTGAAGCACGATTAACCCCCCAAGCAAACAGTTGAAAGCGAAGAGCTAGGACCAGGACTGATGAAAGAAGAAATTCTGCACGCATTAGAAGAGATGAAAAACAACAAAGCAGAAGGAGTGGACCACATACCAGCAGAAGCAATAAAGATACTAGGAGAGAATGCAACGAACGAACTGGTCCGAAATCTGCCAACAAATCTATATGACAGGAGAATGGCCAAACGATTTTCTACAATCAATAATGATTCCGATTAAAAAGAAAGTAAATGCAATGGAATGCGAGGACCATAGAACTATCAGTCTATTGTGTCATGCGGCGAAGATAATACTCAAGGTCATTACAAAAAGAGTACAAGCGAAAACAGATGCAATAGGATTCCTTGGAGAGGATCAGTTTGGGTTTCGGAAGGGAAAAGGAACACGGGATGCAATCGGATGCTTAAGAATGCTAAGTGAGAGAAGACTTCAAAATGGAAAAAATATCTATATATGCTTCGTGGATTACGAAAAAGCGTTTGACAGAGTAGATTGGAGGATTTTGATGAGAGCACTGAAAAGGGTGGGAGTGGATTGGAGAGACAGAAGACTGATAGCAAACCTATACCTTGGACAGTCAGTGAAGGTGAGAATAGAGGGAGAACTGAGTGAATCGTGTATGATTGGGAGAGGAGTAAGGCAGGGATGTCCACTGTCACCGCTGTTGTTTAACATATACATCGAAGAATTAGTACAAGAGGCGATGGAGAATACAGATAAGGGAGTAAAAGTCGGAGGAGTACTACTAAAGGTGCGCCTTCTGGGTGTACTTCTTGACGATTCTCTATCCCTCGCCGGTCAAGTGAGCTCCGTAACTCGTGCCTGCTACTTCCAGCTGCGCAAGATCGCAGAGATTCGACGGTACATTTCAACATCAGCAGCGATCCACGTAGTCCGGGCACTAGTGCTATCCAGGTTGGATTACTGCAATAGCATTCTTCTGGGGCTTCCGGACTATCAGCTTGACCGTCTTCAGTCGGTCATGAACGCTGCGGCCCGATTGATCTTTAGCGCGAGATGGAAGGATCACGTGACTCCATTGCTAAAGGAACGGCTACACTGGTTGAAGATCTCGGAGCGTATAGCTTACAAACGCTGTATGGTCACATTCCGAGCACTGCACGACCCTCTCTGCCCGGAGTACATTTCTGCGCTCATACAGCGGCCGATGCAGACTGACTGTCGTAAGCAGCTGCGATCAAACAAGCGAATTCGCCTTTATGTCCCTCCTCCGTCCAGGACGGTGATGCTGGGGGAAAGATCTGTGACACGCGGCAACCCCCTTCTCTGGAACTCTCTTCCCGCCTCAGTGACATCCATCACATCCCCCGAGGCGTTTGCGACTGCCCTCAAGACGCACTTATTTCGCGCATCTTATGAACATCTGTAAATCGCTCTTGATTTTAGCACTAGCTATGTTATAGCGTTTAATAAATCATCTAGAAATAATAATAATAATAAAGGCGCTGCGCTTCGCAGACGATCAGGCCATGCTAGCAAGCAATCAAAAAGGGCTTCAGGAAGTAATGGATAAACTGATACAAGTGTCAGAAAAGTATGGAATGAGAATCAATACAAAAAAGACTAAAGTTATGGTAATAAGTAAAAAAGAAGGAATGAGAGTAGACATAAAGGTTTACGGACAGATCATAGAGCAAGTGAAGGAATTTAGCTATCTAGGAAGTCTGATAACAACTGATGCCAGATGCAATAAAGAGATAAGAAGACGTATAGCAATAGCAAAGGAAGCTTTTTACAAGAGAAAGGAGCTGATGCAAAGTAAACTAAAACTAAACCTAAAAAAGAGATTGGTAAAAACATTGATATGGAGTGTGGCGTTGTATGGGGCGGAGACGTGGACAATGAGAAAGGAAGATATAAAACGATTAGAGGCTTTTGAAATGTGGATTTGGAGGAAAATGCTAAAAGTAAAATACACAGAGCATAAAACAAACGAGGAAGTCATGAAGGAGATAGAGGAAGAAAGAAGCCTGATAGATACAATCCGGAAAAGGCAGAGAAATTGGATGGGACATGTCCTCCAACATGACTCTCTACTAAGAACAATAATCGAAGGAAAAATGGAGGGAAAGAGAGTGAGAGGTAGACCGAGAAAGATGATGTTGGAGTGGATGATGAATAAAGGATATCAGGAACTCAAAGAAGAAGCAAGCAATCGATCGGAGTGGAGAAACTGGATACCTGGACCTGTCGAGAGACAGAAACACTGATGATGATCTGAAGCAGTCTACTGTTGTTTCTCTCACCAGCACTACATCCACACTGTTCATGTTGCAACTCATGATTTATAACATAGTAATCAACATGGTCAATTAGGCAGCCAACGTCACCACTAGATTCTGGGATGATCACCAATCCACTTAGCAGTAGCACTAAACAATGCTAAGCACTTGCTGTGAGTTTATTGGAACCAATTGAAATATACCAAGTATGCTTCAGGAATGCTTTCAAGATCTCCAATACACAAACAAAATATTAATGATGCTAAGGGATCAACAAATATCATTGTTGATTCTGTCAAGATTTGCATCCAAGCCAGCAGGTATAACTAAAATTTCAGTTGACAACTGTATTCCCAACACAATGCAAGCAGCATAATATTGAACCATATCGTGGCTCAATCTTGCTTTGGAGTCTTCTAATCTCTTGAAACTCCTATAATTTTAGTTCTAAACAACTGTGCTAAAAAAATCCCTTGAACAGCCTCCAGACGGACTGGCACTGAATTCAACTGCAAGATGCCTTTAACCTTTTAAAGGTGAATTAAATTTGTTAAGTCATCCCCCGACGGGGGAATTAATTTTTGGAAAAGGCGTTCGTATGAAAACGTGAACATATACGTTATAAACTTACTATATTTCAGGCTATATAGAAGCTAGAAAGATGCGGTTTGCACCGTTGTTGAGCATTTTTATTGCTCTTTCTATCCATCCATGCCACAAAAAAAAGTTGGGGATAGGGACCACTCTACACCCCAAAATCGGACCCCTCCCCAACGTTTTGCTCAAATTTTGATCAAAGGTCAATAACAAAACGTCTTCAGCGGTAAACCACCAAATGTGAGCGATAGAGTTCTAGAGGAGTGTAATTGGAACAGAATGGTGCAAAAATTTTGAAGATCAGACCATATTTGGGGTAGTTATGAAGTTTCATACCCAAGTGCCAATTGCTGGCTGAAATGACAATTACGCGAACGAATTTTCAATGTGAAAAACCGAACAACTCAGTATATTTCAGGCTATATAGAAGCTAGAAAGATGCAGTTTGCACCTTTGTTGAGCATTTTTATTGGTCTTTAGAACCATCCGTGCAAAAAAAATTTGGGGGGGGGTAGGGTCCACTCTACACCCCAAAATCGGACCATCTCCGACAAAAAAATTTCAAAGCTCAATAAAAAAAATTTTCAGCGGTGACAAAATTTTTCAAAGCTCAATAAAAAAAATTTTCAGCGGTGACCCCCCAACTGTGAGCGAGAAAGTTGTAGGGAGGTGTAATTGGAACAGAATAGTGCAAAAATTTTGAGGATCGGACCATATTTGGCATAGTTATGATTTTTATAGCATCCGGCTGAAGATTTTTCCTATACATTTTCCAGCCTTGGTTGTTACACAGCCAATATCTCTTGCATATATAGTCAGCAATATCGAAAACGGTGCTGCCGCCTATCGAATGGATGTGAACTAAATCGGTCCCCACATTGGATTTTTGAAAATACTGCAGGTCCGCGGTACACAGTCGCTTATATAGCGCACCGTTTATAGACGGCAAACGCCGTTTGGCTATGGTTTTCCACCGCTGTCTATAAACGGCGAACCCTTGGAAGAGGTTAACAGCCCAATTAATAATGCATTAATTTTCTTGAATTTTTCACCTAGATATAAAAGCAGGAATTAATAACAACTTGGTCAAACAGCATTAGATGCTACAATCATCATCATGTTCTTTGTCCTGGGACAGGTTCAGGGCTCCATTGTTTCCATTCCTCTCTGCATCTTGACACTACAGTATTTCATTTCAGTCATTCAGCCACATGATATTTTGCAAAGTCATATGGAAAATGCATTGCTATTTGTGATTTTCTTGCCCAGATATAAAAAGCATGGATTGTTAGCCATTTGATCCAGCTGTATTAGACACTAGAGTAAGGTCCACAAGAGTAGCTGTCTAGCAACTTTAATCACACTGTCAGGAGCTCATAATTTCACAGCTAAAAACTGAGACCGAGCAGAGGCAGAGGCCTCTGCACATAGCAAAATTCTGCTTTAGAAAAATATCGTAAATTCTAATTCATACATTACTAAAACGATTGAAAACTACTGGTCGTACCTGTCCAAACCTGGATAATAAAGAATGGTTAAACCAACAGCACAGATAAGAAATGAAAAGCCCCAGGTTAATGTATGGTAAAGCCACAGTGAACTGTAAAACAAAGACATAAAAATAGTGACTTTATAAAACTCTAACAACAAAGAATCTCTGAGTACTAACTAGGACTCTAGGAGTCCACATTTCAAATAATAAAGCAACACATGAAACGTTAATAACAACAGTGAAACCAATGTCCATTAATATCCAACTGTAATATCCATTTAACACCAATAACCACATTTAGTCAATACTGTGAAGTCAACGCAAATGCCAATTGGAGAAAATGGACGATACATAGTAATGGACATACTGTATATCCAACATCACTAAGTGCATGCGGAAGTTTCATTTTAATTTCTAGGACACTGACAAACCCAGTTTCTTTTATCTTTTTAGCACATGAAGCAGCAATGATCATCTGTGTTTTCATTTATTGTTTTCAAAATTTCTATCATGAAGCATAAAGCGTGTGTAAACCAACACTGGCTGGTGCTTCATGCTTTACCAAATACAAATTTCCATACTTGATAACCACACATTTATGCATAACCAGTTAACCACCCATGGCTAAACATCCTACACATTTTCTGCATCATCTATAGATGCATGAAAATATGTTGACTTACCATTTGTCACTATCACCTGCATTCATGTATGTATCAACAGCAAACATAACTGTCCATAAATAAGTACAGATGTAAAAGTACTGTATCCAGCCCTACAAACAACATTGCACCAAATATCAATCAAAATCAAAATATTTACAAAAGCACAAACTGCCGATGGTCTCAAAGCTTATTATTGCCAGTAAAAACATAAGAAATTTTAAGATTCTGAATGACTTATTTAACAAACAGGTCAAAACTTACAGATATAATGGCACACAAAAGATCACCAAATACAAAAGCATGTGATCTATCGAAACTCAGCCAAATACAGGAACGAATCAAAATTCCTGCAAAGCATCAACAATAACTGCAATTAAATTCCAAAAGTTGTAAGCCATGTATATTTGATTAATAGTCTATGCATAGACATCATTTATGAAATTTAAACAAATTTCACATGGCTACCAGCAATTAATTCTAAAGTAAAGTAAAGTAAAGTAAAATCTCATAAACTTATACAGCGCCCCGGAAAGCAGTACAGCAGTAGCTGCTTATTCTTATGCGCTTAATCTTTCTTGAAATAGCTATAGACAAGGTGGTTTGTCGGCCAGGCAAAGCCACTAGTTCTCTAATTACCAATTATTCATAGTTCTAAAAACTGATATAAATTAAAAAGCCTGTTTATGTGAGTGAATACATAATGTAGTACAACTAGGAACGTACCAGATCCAGTTCCTGATTGATTAAGAATCAAAGATTAAGAAGCAGACACTAGATAAAGAGAAGAAGAACAGCCAATCACCACAAGTCTTATGGACTGGGTTATAAGCAATTCTGTAGTCAGACTGTTCTTCAACTTTTATAAGAAATCTAAAGGTTTGAATTGAGACACCGATCACAATACCCAGTGAAGCAAAACCATCGGCAGCAGCAAGCCAGAAGATGATCCTGCTCTGACGATTAATGGCTTCAGGCATCCGGGCAGAATAACCAAACAAGTCATGAAGGCGCAGTCGCAGCTGATAGACTGCACCAATTACTCCAAAAACAGATGACAAGATGCATAGAATATTGTAACTCATGGTACCATCTCTAAATAACAGCTCCCACCTTGGCATCTGTAAATGACAGCTTGCATTTTCAGCAACATTACAATGAAACTCACAACAAAAGGAACTTAAAAGTGGAGAAGCCATAATCATGAACTAAGTTCACAAACAATTATATAATCTTTTGGTCTTCATCTTTAGCACCTGCCAGCATTATATGCAAATTTTCCACTTGTTCTCCAATTTCACTGTTCAGTTTTCAAAGATACAAAATCCTATTGCATATAATCCTGGCGCGATATTTCCCGGACATCAACAAATCATTTGAGCAGCACCATGTCAATGATTTCCAATTTCTACAACAGAAATTGTTTACTTTGAGACAACCAATACAGTATTGTCTCACAGGAGTTAAAAATTAAGTTTTGGCTGCAGGAATCTGTTTAGGCACAGAGTCACCAATCGACCCGAGTACTGCAATTCTTCATACAACTTGTAATTCAAAACTAATATGCAACTGCTTCAAAAATTCAAACCACAACATAACCATTTTACATATCTTCATGAAAACCTGCACTGAACAGAAAGCTAAATCTTAACCAGCCCTTCAGGCAATAAAATCATACAGCTTGGTAAGCATCAGAATCTGAAATTGATGATGAATCGCACGAAAATGATGGCATTTCTCCGTAGTATGCATTTCTGCTTCTTTGGTATTGACCCCCGCTCTCCCCTCTCCAAAAAAATAATGCGGACATATAAGTGGCAGCTATAGAAGCCCTTCGATTCAATGCAATCAACACATGAACTTCTGTAGCGTGCAAAAAACAATGTCTAATCCAACCCTAGGGTTGCAACGAACGCGACCTATCAATGCTACGATGAAATGGTGAATCGATCATTCTACATATTTTTCCATATAGAATGCAACGTGTCAAAGACAAAGACTTTTGCCTTGGTTTGTTATCAGATATGATTCAACAAAACCTCGTACGGGAATTTCACGTGACAATAATTCATACAAATAAAACATAGATATATATATAGGATCATTTCTATCTCTATGGTGTCTAACATGCTAGTCTTGCTCATAGATTTATTATAATACATGATATTAAAGTCTATGGTCTTGCTAGACTGCTATGTTGCTATCATTGCTAGAAGCGCGCTACGTTTTAATCAGGAAGTGTGGCAGGTGGCGACGATGAACATTTCATGAAATGCTTGTAAGAATCTTTGATCGGCTTCAACTGCCTTAACTTAGCCGAGTATTTTTGCCCGCCACTTTTGCTGTCAGTAAATTGCACCTCTGCTGTTGTTTCCAAGTCACTATTTCAAATTCTTATTGCAATGCTCAGTGGCGTAGCTAGGCAAAGTGCCGCCTGGGGCAAAAATAAAAAGTGCCACCTTTTCGCGGCGGAAAATTTTCAAAATTTCCTGGAAAAAACCTTACCAATCAAGTCTTTAAAAAAGTCTGACAAGCAAAAAACCCTAATAAAGACTAATAATTATTTTAAAAAATAGGAAATCTCGTAAATGCCGCTCCTAGGGCAAGTGCCGCCTGGGGCGCTTCGCCCCTCTGCTCCCCTCGCTACGCCACTGGCAATGCTTAGATTTACTACACCTGATTTGTTCTGTTTTACTTTCTTAATTCAGCGAAGGCGCGGTTATGGGCGCACACAAATTAGGCCTAGATGTATTTAGTGTTGTTTGGTCACAGGTTGGCAGCTAATGGCAGGTGTTTGATTTCATGGGCCGTCTTTTTTGGCCGGCCCGCCCATAGCTGTAGACCTGTAGTCATTGTATGGCCCAGCAGCGAAGCGTTACGCGCGCTGTGCAGTGTAGATGCCAGATGCATTCGATCGCAATACAGACAAGAATGATCTCAGAAGGAAAATACCTTTTTTGTTTGGTTGTCACAGCCATAGCCAACGGTTAGTATACATTTAAGTTAGATTGTTGTGCCAAGTTCCAACCAATTGCAGCTGCGATGAAGCAACTGTTAATAATTTTGGCTGAAATTGATTATATTAGAAACAGCGGCGTAGCGACGGGGTATATCAATGTGTGTGTGTGTGTGTGTGTATATATATATATATATATATATATATATATATATATATATAGGGGCGCGATATGCGGGGAAGGGGAATCTTCCCCACTGCCCAACTGCATCCCCTACTGCTACATCTCCCACCACTACATCCCCCACTGCTACAGTTTCCAACAACTACATCCCCAAGCTCGACATATTCCCCACTTCTCCAGGTCACAAATCGCACCCTGTATATATATATATAGGGTGCATCTGGCATCTATATATATATATATATATATATATATATATATATATATATATATATATATATATATTATTAGGCGGGTTGAACATGAATTTTTGGAATTTCTTTACGGAACTTGGGAAATATTTGAGAATTGAAGTCTAAAGAACAGTGGCGGGGCCACGGGGGGGTTGGGGGGGTTTGAACCCCCCACTTGCCATCGGGTCACCCGTGAGATTCGTGCAAAATTGCAGATACATTTTTGGTGAGGGGGGTAGGGGGATGATTGAGGATCGGTTCTACTAGTCTAAGTATCAAGCATTCTCAACTGTATATATCTACAGGATGGCGTTGTGGGCTTAAACGTTTGTTTGTTCACAAGAATCGTACATTGGATATTGAAAAGCTCATAAACACCCTTGCTGAACGACTGGATAGGCGAGCAAAGTTCTATTATAAATGTAGTGTTATATATTTGAGACCAGAAGCAATTGGGTGACCCGTCAAATGCGCGACCGACATTTGCGTGCCGACATTTGCGCGCCGACATTTGCGCCCGACATTTGCGCGCTGACATTTGCGCGCTGACATTTGCGCGCCGACATTTGCACGATATTACGTTAGTTGATATTATTAGGGTTAGGGTTAGAGTGAGGGTTTGACTTTGGGTTATGACTAAGACTATAGTTACTAAAGCACGGATGACTTATATTGTAATTTATGGTGCAATTCGAGCTTCCTCGAAATACACGCTAATGTCGGCGTGCCAATGTCGGTCGCGCAAGTGTCGGTGAACCAGCAATTGTACAAGACCTATAACTGAACCATTATTGATAGTATTGGATGTCTGTTAATTGATATGGCTTAACTAGCCTACTGCTTTTTAACTAGTAACATTGGTTTGAAGTTTTCATCAGCAATTTTTATTTGCCTGCTGACTACTTTTTGTCGCCTTTTGCCACTTGTGAGTTGTGACATTGAATAGATTTACAGCGATTTAAAACAATATTTCAAGATTTGATTGAGCAGTAGCATCTGCCACGTGACTCTTACTCTTAGTAGCATTGACACTAGTATGGGCCAAAGACAAGTAATTTTTGACTTAACATGCACAAATTGAAGCAGAATAATTTGAAATTGACTTAAGCATAAGAAATTACAGACATTGAACCTATTGATGCCAGTCCTGTGATTTTGTGTCCAAAATGCTCTAAAACACATGTACGAGCATCTACGATTTCAAAGATTTTTCCGGGGGAGAAACCCCGGACCCCCATTTTAAGGGAGGCCACGCTAGACGCAGCCAGGAAGGGAAGTGTCTGACGCGAGGGAATGGGAGAAAGCAGGGTTATTTAGAAGATTATCAACTGGGGGGGGGTATTTTAGGGTTAACCCTAACCTCCCTACTCTCAAACGTCTGGCACCACCCCTGCTAAAGAAGGAAACAATGTAGAAAATGGTAGGGCCTAGTTGCACCATTGCAAATGCCCCATTTTGGCCCTAAAAATTGTAATAGTTATCAGCAGTTCTCATTGATTAAAGACTTGTTACTGCTCCCTATTTTTGGCACACAATTTTTTATCTACCTAACTTTCGACTGTAATTTGATTGCCTTTTTGTGTTTTGACTGTACACTGTTTAATTGATGCCAAAAATTTTGGAAAGTGTGGATTCAACATGAGAACAAGAAACATTACACGGCATGCTATATTCGGCAATGCTAGAGGACTTCCTTTCAATATGATGCCGACAAATGCACGAGTTGGACAGCACTTCTTGCACATCAAAACAAGAAAGAATGACACAAAGACAATAAAATAGCTGTGTCAGAGGCTATCATCAATCTCTGGAACAAGGCTTCCATTCCAGCACTTCACTCTCCGTCTGTTTCGAAATGTGTCGAAACACTAATTTCCACTGGTTCAGAACTATGTTGTTCTAAGTCAAGTTCAACGCGTCAAACCACCTACTTGAGTAGCTTGAACTCTTTGCTATGACGAATCCACAAAGCAAATCAGCACAGCTTGCAAGTGTCCTAAACATTTGAAAGTCCTGCAACACTCGGCAACAGGAGCAGTTGTTCATAATGGATCAAAGAAATTCAAGGAAATTGCTTATTGGAAGTTAGACTTAGAATCAGCAAAGTGGCTATGAAATATGATGCAGCGAAAGCAGAACGAAGAAGATAAAGCTAAAAAGGTAAAGAGATGCAGAATGCAGATGCAGGCGATTTCATCTCAGCAGTAGGCTGCGATGGTACAAACAATAGCACAGGCTGTAAAGCTGGAGTAATCCATCTGATTGAACTGATTAAGACACTTGCAAGATGTGCTGATTTGTTTTGTGGACATCATAGCAAATGACATAATTGCATACTGCAACATTCAGTCAATTGGTTTACCGGTATATGTATGCTGCATACAAATGAATTGCCTTTGAGACATTTGTTTAAAACGTTGGTTGGATGGATTCACCTCTGGACCCTCAAGTTTCTCTGGCCTCATTGTGTAGTGAATTGTAGCACTGTGAAAAGAAATGCATTGTTCGTTTTGAAAATATCACATGTGACCACGATATGCCAGAGTTGAGTGAAGACGTATTAGTTGAAGATATTGCCAAGCTAAGAATTGTCCCACTCACTTTGGATTACAAGAATCACACACAAGGAGTGGAGTGTTGCATAAAACTAGTAACAAATGCTTCAACAGCAGTTTATGGCTTTGAGGCAAGAGACGGTTTTATTCACGCCCGAGTCAATTCTCAAAATCTAATGCCCCTATTTGAGTCAAAAAAGATTATTGCGAAAACATCTAGTAATAAACACTTACTGAGTGAGTAGCTGTGTAATGTCGATCGTCTATTGATCATTCATTGATGGTATACATTTTTTGTAATTTTCAAGTAATGTACACACTTTCCTAATTAAAAATGGGGCACTTCCACATGCTCCAAAATAGTTCTTTTGTGAATTTCTTTCAAATCAGGTGGGAATGCAAATATTTCTTCAGTTCCGTGACAAAAACATTTTTTGACCCGCCTAATATATATATATATATATATATATATATATATATATATATATATATATATATATATATATATATATATATTTCTTCTAATGCATAGGTTTAACACTAGGGTAATCTGGTTTGTGTAGGATCACTGGCTAAGAATTTCCTCAATTCATGTATTCCACATATTGGCCCCATTGAGCTGTAATTATTGCATTCTTCTAGTCTCCATGACTGACTTTCCATGATTTGTTATTTCTGCTTGTAATAGAAATGTTTCAGTTGAATCTTAGATTTTACTAGTGATGTCTCAACATTTATCATCACTTCTAAAATGTTGGTGTTGTGAATAATAAAGATATAATAAATAATAATAATATAATAAATAATAATAAAGTGCATATGATGCACTATAATAACAAAAAGATTTGAAGATAGAATTTGCATATAATATTAGACAGCAAAGTATTCATCCAGCTGAAAGTTGGTGAGAGATCTGTGAATTTTTATGTGGCTTTCAGCAGAGCACACCTTTGTGAATCAAATTGATTAATGACTGATCAGCGTGCGGGGAATGGCTTAGACTCTGATATCTGCAGCTGTCACCATAGCATTCATTTCTTTTTGAATGGTAAAATTGGTCATTTTGGGAGTTCAGTTTAGGGATAATTTTTTATTGCTGTTATCTGACATTAACTGACAATCTGACATTAACATCCATATGCTCTGACCCTGAATCCCTTTCTCTTGATTCTCATATAAGATTAATTGGATTATGATCTATCAACCATAAGTGCAAAAAGAGTTGAAATAAAATTTCAGTCCAGTTCAGTGCAAATGTCTGACTGTCTGTATGTATATACATAAATATATGAATTATGCATTACCAATTTACCAGTAATATACAAGCACCTAAATGTGTGGTGTAATTAATTATTTGCAGACATGTGCTATATTTTATGGTTGCTATCTGGCATTCTGTTAGAGTTGGCTTCTTAAGTTTTGACTTTCAATAAATCTATCAGGACTAAAAATAACACAATACTTTTTATTTTTTACTTGTTTATGTGTTCAAGTATTAAAACACAGAATATCGATTCTGCAGTCAGATTGATTAATATTATTTAATTGACAAGTTTATTTGCAGATGTGGAGATAAACAGCATCAAAATGCTATTTTTATAATGTGACTGTTATGAAATATCAATTTCAAAAACCAATATTTGTCTGTTTCTTGTCTATTTCAGAATAATGTTCAAAATTCTATCTGAAATGCAAGACTAAGTTCAGGTTATAGTTAGTATTTGATTTTCTAGTGGTTTTGGTGTTTATAAAGTATGACCAGAACAGTTTCTCAGCAAGCCCTAGCTGGCCCATCAGCCAGCAATATCACTAAGCCATCAAATCATAAATTATGCCCATAAAATTAGTATACCATGAAATAGTAACATTTTCCTAAGAATGTTTTGCAAGTGTACCTTGATGCATCAGTAATATACTGTATGTAGTTCATTTATTGCTGCTGGTATTACATAGTAAAGCAGGATAAATTAAATGACAATATGAAATAAGGTTTTGAATTAGTATGCATCTCAATATTGTTTAATCTATCGATTAGAAAATTAATTTGACATTCTCGCAATGCATACTTTCAAAAATTTCAGACTTTTATATTGTACACCAAATATTGTTGACCATCTCCAATAACAATTGTAAATTACTGATATCTTCAAAGTAAGGATTTTACTCCATTTGATTGGTTTTTATATCAATAATTAGGTTTTTATAACAGAGAAGGGAGGAAACAGCAAATGAAATCTTTAGCTATACCTTTTGCTGTATATCTTATGAGAATAATTTGAGCAAATCAAGCACCACAACTGCCTCAGGAACCTCTTTGGAGAAAACTGGGCATCAACTGACTCATGCTAAAAAAATTGGCTCATTCAAAGGCTAGTGATGCACGACCAAGCCACTGTTTCATCATCATCATCATCGTATCATCAACATTGTGGCAGCACTAAAGCATTCATCGGCCATGGATATTGATTTAATCTTGAATCAATTAATTTGGCCAGAAAAGGCATCCTTTCGAATCATGCTCTGACTGACTAATCAAAGACCTCAGACAAAATCAATGACCATCGTTTCTAGAGCACCAATGAAATTGCCAATGGAAGTACTGTGTTAAAAGCTGATGAAGAATCAGAGGGACCTTGCAATGCTTCCATGCGGACAATGCCAACATTTTGAACTACCATTGTGGATCAGATGGCTAAACCTAAATCATCATCTGCCATTGTGAATCGACTTCTACCAGCCAGTGAAGGGGATTACCGTATTATCTCGGGTATAATACGCACTTTTTTTCCAAAAAAAAATGCTAAAAAGTCTGGGTGCGTATTATACATAGGAATAAATTTTTTTCACTCTTCAGTCAAATGCAGAAGCAACGCTATGGTACATTCCCGTTATTGTTAGGTATGTAGTATTAAGTATACCGTATTTTCGCGCATATAAGACGCACCCGCGTATAAGATGCGGGTTTTGGTGATTTGTGTTTAAAAAATTATGGATAAGACGCACCCATATATAAGATGTTGGAGGTGAGTATTGACATCAGGGCTAAAGACCAAAATATCGTCCAGGTAGCATAGAACATATTGATAAGTCATGCCCTTGAAAACGTGGGCCATCATGCTCATGAATGAAGCAGGTACATTACATAAGCAAAAGGTAATCGCAAAAATTGGTACTGACCAGAATGTGTCAGGAATATTGTTTTCTCTTTTGTACTTGGGTCCAATGCAACTTGCTGATACCCTTTCTGCAAGTCAAGGACAATAAAATTGTAGGCTTCTACACTTTTTGTGTGGACGACTGCTCCCACAGAGGATCACCACAGCGAAATGCGGGCTATCATGCTCATGAATGAAGCAGGTGCATTACACAAGCCAAAAGGTAATCACAAAAATTGGTACTGACCAGAATGTGTCAGGAATATTGTTTTCTCTTTTGTACTTGGGTCCAATGCAACTTGCTGATACCCTTCCTGCAAGTCAAGGACAATAAAGTTGTAGGCTTCTACACTTTTTGTGTGGACGACTGCTCCCACAGAGGATCACCACAGCGAAATGTGGGCTATCATGCTCAGTGGCGTCGCCAGGAATTTTTGGTTGGGGGGGGCAAAAGGGGTCTGGAGTGTCAGATTCCTTACCCCCCCTACCCCCCCCCCCCTTCACAAAAAACTTTCTCACCGGATTTGCGCAAATCTGGTAGGTGGTCTGGGGCAGGTTGGGGGGGCAGTTGCCCCCATTTGCCCCCCCGTGGCGACGCTAATGTTCATGCTCATGAATGAAGCAGGTGCATTACACAAGCCAAAAGGTAATCACAAAAATTGGTACTGACCAGAATGTGTCAGGAATATTGTTTTCTCTTTTGTACTTGGGTCCAATGGAACTTGCTGATACCCTTTCTGCAAGTCAAGGACAATAAAATTGTAGGCTTCTACACTTTTTGTGTGGACGACTGCTCCTGTTGACCTGGCACAGTTATGCATTTTAAAAACCTGTAAATCCCTAAATTTTCCACGTTGACTTATACGCAGGTCATAGCAAATTTCTTAGATTTTGGCCTAAAACTGGGGGTCGACTTATCTGTGAGATTGACTTATACGCGAGTATATGATTAAAAGTGGTCCGTTTTGCCTCTTTCAAACTGGAAAGTTGACCGCTGGTTCTCAAAATTTCAGGTGCGTATTATACATAGGTGTAAAGATTTTTGCATTATGATAAATTTCGAAACTCAGGGTGCGTATTATACACGGCTGCGTATTATACCCGAGATAATACGGTAATCATAATTCATCTTACTATGTGATGAAGAAAGAAGTTGAGCTGAATAGTATTAAGTTGAATTCTGATCGTTGCTATTTTTGATTTCTCTCTGTTCAAACAACTGTCTGTTTTCATTTATGGCATGCATACACTGGTCAAGTGAGCTGTTGGTGTTTTATATTATTATTATTATTATTATTATTATTATTATTATTATTATTATTATTAGCATTTTAGGGTGTACAATACTATTATATGGATCAGAATGCTGGACCATAAAGAAGAAAGACGAAAGAAGATTAATGACTGCAGAAATGAACTGGTTAGGAGGAATAGCAGGAGACAGCAGAAGACAAAGAATAAGAAATGAAATGATCAGAGAAAAGACAGAGCAAAAAGAAACGATACTCAAATCAATACAGAAACGAAGACTGAAATGGTGTGGTCATGTTGAAAGAATGAAGGAAGGAAGAATACCAAAGAAAGCACTATACAACTTTGAACTTTGTTGAAGGGAAAAGGAGAAAAGGAAGACCAAGAAAAACATGGATAGAAAACTTAAAAGAGGATGCAGAAGAAATGCAAATGAACTTCATCCAATTGACCAGAGCAGCAAGAGACAGACAGAAGTGGAAGGAACTCATTCAGACCCATCGTCCAACCCAATAGGGAAAGTCGGATGGAAAGAAAGAAAAAGAAGGGCGTACAGAGCTTGAATTTGACTGTTGAAAGTTTTTCTCCATCCTAATAGTTAATTTTTTTCTTCATCATTTTGTGCTTATTAGTTACTTATCTTACATTACAAGATGGGAAAGAGGCTGAAGTGATGATGTGGTTGGTTCTAATGTCTACTTATGCAAATTGAAAGACTTGAAAGAAAGTGAAGACGAGAGAGAGAGAGAGAGAGAGAGAGAGAGAGAGAGAGATATTCTTGAATGAAATCTATAATATGCTCTTCTGGTTTATGAAATCAATGATTCAGTTAATTAATTATATATCTGTTAGTTGATTAAAATCATTTATTGGTATCTCATTGCCCACTACTGACTACAAGAAATCAGCATTTGTCATTCTTGAAATGATTGTATTCCTTTAAGAATTTATATTTTTCCTGGCTTTTCATCACAGATTTCTTAATTCCATTTTGCTTTTTTAGTTCTCTGGTGAGTTTTGAAGAAATCACATAACTGGTTGCAATGATAGTAGATAATATAATTAATGTTTGATCAAATTGAGTATGGTATTTCCAAGTGTTGCAAGGTCAATTTGGAAACTTTAAAAGTTCAAATTGTTGTATATTAAAGTGTCTGGAATATAGTTTTAACATAAACAGGACTAGGTTTAGTAGGATTTTCTGAGATTATAACAAGAAAAGAGGTACACATTTTCCCTTTCTCATTTTAGTTATTTCAAGAAAATCTGTGGGAACATAGCCTTCGGGTAGTCAGCTCATAGTCATGAATAGCATGCTAATGCAGCATTACCGTGCCTTATGCAACATAAAAGATAGAAATGAGAGCATGGCTTAAAAATTGTCTTAGAGCAAATTTTCACCATTAAAATTCTGTGCAATTTTCCCTTGACCATCTGTAGCACCACTCATATTTATGCATTGAGTGACAATTGAATGCTTCCATGAGTTTAAATTGTTGGAAATTGATTCACTGGTCTATTTAATTCTGCCAAAGCTGACAATGGACTGTGTAGGATGAGTGACGGTTTTGATGTGACATGCAGCAACATAGTATACTAGTGCAGAAGATTTACCTTTTAGGTGCATGTATGATGAGTGTTTTGTAGGGTTGACAGACTTTTGTTATGGGTCTCAAAGTAGTAATCATCATGTCTGCTGTTTGGAGATGAATATAAAAGAGCAGTGATATCCTAAATTACATTTTATATAAATTGCTGATTTATTCTGCTATTTGTGTCTCTCTGAGGAATGTCATTTATCATTTTGAATGCAGAAACCAAGGGCATTTAAATGTGTTTAATTTTCAGAGGCTGGGTTGAGATAGATGATGATGGTACAAGGGTTAAGATCCAGTTATTATTATTTTTTTAAAGCTAGATCACAGCATCCATGACTGGTGCAATCCGAGTTTCTTATTACTATATTATAATAATTATATTTTATTTATTAATATATTAGGGCGGGAAGTTAGCAGAGTGGTAACAACGTTGGGTGATGGAGCAGGAGGTCTCAGGTTCGATTCCCGCAGGAGCCCTAAAGGTCGACTCAGCCTTTTTCGCGGTGGTAAAATGAGGAGCAGCAGTGGTAAAAAATCCCTTCGATAAGTCAAACAGGTATGCTGCGCGATACACTAGCCCCGTATCCGTGGCATTGCTCGCTTGGCTGAGGGCTATAGCAACGGAGATCAGCGCCGTCCTATGAGCCTGCAAGGCTTGGGAAGGACTTTTTAAAGTTTTTTCGACATGATAAAATTGGCAAACAGGCAAAATTATGTGTTATGTGGCAGTTGTATGCTTCTGTTGATCTGCTAATCTGCTCTAAGAAAAATTTTTTAAAACTTTTCACGAGCTGCAGGGTCTTCTAAAAGAGCCACGGTTTCGTCACCGCTGATATATTGCATTACACTGAAGTTTGTTTAAAATTCTCACCACTAAATCAACAAACTGTGTATTGTGCTCAGGGGTGCAAGCATGGCTTTGTCTCTCGTGTCCTGAAACGACTTTTTTTGGGAAGGTCGTGTCCCTATGGACAGGTGCTTTTTGGCTATGAAATAACAAAAACCATGGTTTATTTTATTGTCAAAAGTCAAAAAAGCAAAAAGAATAGTCATCACCACTCTTAAGCAATTTTAAGTCAAAAAAGCAAAACAGGTCATCACCTGAGAAAAAATTAGTTTAGCTGTGAAACTTTATTAGTATTTCTGACATCAGAGTTGTCTAACAAATCAAATTATGTCCTGCCCAGCAGTCATTCAGTTGCTTCAAAAGGTTGCTTCCAGAATTCTTTTGAGCTATGATTCCAAATCATGAATATTTTTAATGAAAGGTCTTTTCTTTGAGCTCATTTTGTACTTAAAGTAGAATGTGGAAAACAAATAAACCCATCTTCAATAGACCAGGTCAACCAGAGCAATCAGCACAAATGACTGTTTGACTGATGCACTGACATTGTATGTCAGGTGTAAAATGTTCTTTCATCTGCAGTTGGCACAAGCTCAGCATTTGATAAACATTGTCTTTGCTGGTAATACTACTGACAAACATACTATCCAGTATGACTTACTGTTTTATAGGAATATCAATTTCATCATCAACAGAATTTCCTCTCTGGAACCAACCATATGTGGAAGTTCAAGAGGGTGATCATTTATCAATAAGTTGTAAAGTTTTTGGACTTGGGAACATTGATGTCGTCAGGATTGTGCATGTAATAAATAACCAAAAAGTTACCGTTACAGACAATAGCAATGTGAAACTTCCATTTCGTAATCTTCAGCAATATAAAATTCATTATGAGCTGGATGAGAATGTCGGCATTGTCCATTTGCACTATAGAGGTAAGTTATAAACAATGAGTAATCAATTTTAACAATAATAGAATAATTCGTGGCTGGTAAAAAAAAGTCATAGACTAAAACTCAGATTTATATAGTTCTGTGATTCAGAAAATGAGGTTTTTATGTTTCTCTGTGTTCCGTAGCTTTGCACTTGTGCACACACACTATATATATATATATATATATATATATATATATATATATATATATATATATATATAACACTATATATATATATATATATATATATATATATATATATATATATATATAGCACTTTGCCATCACTTTCTGAGGTACTTTCTCTTCTGCTTTCTCTGACCTCGAACTGGACCAGGACGAAAGAGTTTACAAGTTGTTTACTGTAAAAGTTGTCAATGACTCCTGACACATTTTATCAGAAGTCTCTTGGCCACAAAGTGCGATGGCATAGAAAATATATATTTTGCATTGTTTTATTTTAGATTATGATAATGAGAAATTTTGATGAAAATTATGCAGTGCACAAATATGCCAATACATTTTATCTGACTTTTGTATATGCATACTTAAAAATACACCAGCAATTGAGCATCATTATCCTACACAATATATATATTTTCGCATCTCATTTGGAGAGTACCATCAATTGATGTCCTTTGAGTGCTAGAACTGGTCTTCTAAAAGTGCATAATTATTTTTTATTGGGAATATCTTGGTCTTGAGGTAGTCGGTGTCATTGGACTATCACACTTGCTCATACTATCTCAGAATCAAGACTACCGGTACATGTATGTGCATGTATGTGTGTGTGTGTGTGTGTGTGTGTGCCATTTGGTCATCTGATCTCAGATGAAATTTAACCCCATCAAATTTCATTAAGCCAGTTGGCTGATGATCTCTAATGTGCTGTGTGTAACAGGTATTAGAGGCAGTGATGCCGGTACTCTTGGATGCTATAAGCTGTCTGACGAAAGCAAAATTGCCTTCATTGAGGTCAAAGTGCTTGGTAGGTACCCGGTAAATCCTTTTTAAATTGATCACCAATTTGTTATTTGTTGCTACTAAGTTTATTTATTTAACTGTAATCATTGAGAATTTTATAAAAACAAATTTTTTTCTCTCTCTCTTTCTCTCCTTAGGCTGTTAGTCCCTCTAAGTCTTTTAGAAGGGATCAGCCTTTGCAAAAGTGGAGGTGTGGTGCTACTCACATCTCCCTCTGTTCCTTGGTAACACTGCTGTTGTTTGTCCACATGGACACATGCTTATGTCTCAAGTCATCAGACCGGTTAATTTCACATCTAGCCTCAGTATCTAAGGGCCGTTTTTCACTATCTGCCACCTGTGATACTCATGATGGCAGTTACAGCTCTGTACATACAATAGATTATTTATCCATATGCAGAACGCAGACATCTTGTGAATGATAATATAGATCTGCATTGTAATTTTCCCCCAGCAACTGTTGTGTGTATTTGTGCGTATTTTGCAGTTCCTGTCGAGAAACTCTATATCATTTATGCCTTGGAGGATGAGAAAGAGAAAAGCATCAACAATGAAGCTTCTGAAATTGTTGCAGATGATGGTGACACTATGACCGTTGGCTGTGTAGCTAATATCAACAGTGGCCATGTAGATCCACAACTGGATATTGCCATTGATGATGAAAGCAGAACTGCTGATGCGGTTTTGAGCAAGAATCGTACCTCAGTGGCATCTGACGATGACCTCATCATTTATAAATCCCAGATAAAACTGTCCCTTGTTTTTGCAAAAGTTAATCGTACTTATAGTAGAAGAATCATAAAATGCACTGCAAAAGTGAAAGGTTTCGAAGACAGAACGGAAACAGCTTTTTTGAAAATTTTGTGTAAGTGAATATTAGATTATTAATATCTTGTTTATCTCCATTATCTCTTATTATCTATTTTGCAGCAATCATTTTTTCCTACATATATATGACATTTTTATTTTCTTGAATCAGATATGTTCACTTGAGCATGATGCTACTTTATGCTTGTGTTTGCCTGTCATTTTACTGTAGGGCATGATTTAAGACTGAGAGGCATTATAGATTTATGATGCACTTGCATTTCATAATCTTCCATTGTTCATTAGATCTTAATGCACCTTATTTTTCAGTTTTTGAAATATCTTTTAGTGATTGAATAGCCATGTCTTTATCGTTCAGATGCTCCGGTCATTACTTGTTCTGAAACTGATTACAAGAGACATGTCAGAGCAAGCATAACATTTACATGCAATGTTCATTCAAATCCAAATGTTAGGATCATGTGGCAGAAAGGAAATCAAGAACTAGAAAATGTAACTGTGAAAGAAAAGGTTAGAAAATATTGTCCAAATAATTGATTAATTGGTCTATTTGTTTCTGATTTAATTGAGACAACGTACAGATATGGAGGTAGTTTTAGCAGCACCAGTACTGAAGTTGTAAAGACTGGATATATTTCATGTGTATTTAGACTTGTTACTTTATGATAAACTGTGATAATTTGAGTGTTATGCCAATTAGGTGAAATCTCTTTTTCAGTTGATTTTTTCCATAGCCTGTCTTGCTGTATATCACCTCTGGCTAATCTCTGAAATTCATCTTTTGCAGATGGATTTGGAATGCCATCGACTGATGCTTTTGTATGTTTGAACTCGTGTCATAAAGATGCATAACTATAATAATTGCCAATATTTAATTTCTCTGAAGGTTTTGGATGAAGAAAGTATTCAGGTAAATTTGACAATTGCTGAATTGAAGGCTTCTGATTTCACAATCTACACTTTGACAGCAACAAATGAAATTGGAATAACCACCAAAATGATCATAGTTGAAGAGGACTTAGGGTCTCGAAATCAAGTGAATGTACCATCAATGGAAGAGACTCCGGTAGATGATCAAAGCGACTTGGACTTTTCTATCAGAGAAGATTTTGAAAACAAAGACTCAGACGATGATGTGATTGTCAATGAAGCTATTCATGGTTAGAAATTTTCTGTTATTGCATCTTTTTCCATACCCTTTTTTGGTGTAATTGATCACTGCACTAAACACACAAAATTTGTGGACATCTGCATAAAAACAAGCAAAAAAGGGTTGTCCGGAAAATTTGTCACCGCACAAAGCACAGAAAATTGTCATTTTAACACTGCACATTTTAAATTTATCACTGCACATTTTATGATTCACTGCACATTAAAAAAGGCCCTTATACCTGCCTTTTTCTTTTGTTCATGCTTTTATTGCTATGTGTGTCATAAAGAAAATGACTTCTATGGTATGCCTGTTGATAGCATTTTGCTAGCATCTCCATTTCTCTCTCTATCCTATCAACTGTGTATCAAATCTCTTTTCTCGACATGCATTTGTTCTCATTTCCAGTCAGCTCTAAATTAGCATGCACACACACACTCACACACACACACACACACACACACACACACACACACACACACACACACATATATATATATATATACTTTTATATACACACATCATTTTGTCACATATACCTCACTGTGTAGAGTTTTTTACTTTTAAGTTTGGACTCATTGAATCTTCAACATTAAATTTCACGAGATAGTTAATTTGTTAAACCAAAAGGCTAGTGATGATTTTGAGAGTATAATTCCTAGCAATTTGCAGCTAACTGCTGGTTATTCTTATGAGTGCAGATGCTAGATACTCAACATGCTATAACTAGTTTTCCCTACCATGTCTCCAGACATCTTTTGTACTGTTAATTTAATTATTCTACAAATAATCAGAAAAGAATAATTAGTGCAAGAACGATTTACGATTTTTAACAATATTTTTAATAATATTCATGAGCAAACAATGATAATTTATGACATGGGTTAAATTATGCAAATATTGTATGGTCGATTGTCATGAATCCCTGGTATTTAGGATTTATAAAGGTGAAAATATGCATGCATTTTGGTATATGACAGTGCACACAGGCTGCTGTGTGTGTGCGCGCGTGTGTACTAACTTGCATTGTATGATTTTGTAAAAGAGAAGTTCTGTAATTCCATTTTAATACAAAGATGTTAATGTTTTGTTAACTGCATCTAAAAATGTTAACATATTTTGTTGATAACAGGACTGGAGCAATCACATAACACAGTTTCCGGTTCCAGTATTGCAATACATCCAGTGTTTGTGGTTTTTGTCTTTGGGTTTTCCATAAGTGCCAAGTGGCTGTGCATCTTCATATGAGGATCTGCAGGGGCGGTTCCATGTTGAGGATGACTGGGGATGCATCCCCCCACCAGCCCACCAAAATAGCACCTTCAGTGGAAGATGATCGTCTAAATGGATTAGCCTTGATGTATCTCCACAAAGATATGGACATATACATAGACAATGTCATCGACAAATTTGCTTCCAGTAATAGAAAACTCGATTTTGCACTAGGGCTTTGTACAACCAGACTAAGATGGTTTTTATACATTGTCAATTCTGAAAATTATATTTTATAAATCAAATCTCCAGATTTCTTCTAAACTGTTTACATATAATTTCTTTGACAATTGGTGGGATCTTCCTAGAAATTCATTGCATCTTTGCCACCAAGAGTTCTTGGAACCGCCACTGAGGATCTGAGAACATGATTGCTTACGTATTACAAAAGACTGATGAAATTCTACTGGAAATAATAGAAAAGGATGACTCTAGTCTGAATACGGAGCACAACAAACATTTCCATATTCTAGGCGTTAAAAGTTATAAGTAAAGATTTTACATAGGTTTTGCATTGAATAATTCTATTTATATGAGTTATAGTTTTATTGCATTTTATGTTTCTCTATGAAGTTCCATTTCAAAGAAATTTGTAATGTTTTTTTCAAAGTGATGATCAAATGATGTAGTTGTGATGATGCATATGAGAAATTGTTTAGTACTCTGTAGAGAAGTATAAGTGAACCTAGGCATTTAGATGGATGCATTTAGATTTTGAAAAGTTCTGTTATATTTTAATCAGTGTTATTTCTAGTATTTTGAATTTGGGGGTGTCGGGAAAATCATCTAGGGGTGTCGGAATTTTTAAGTCTCTGCTCGGAAAAGGCTGACAAGCAAAAAAACGTTATCAAGTCCCAAAAGCAACCAAAAACCTTAAAAAGTCTCAAAATACCTCTGACAAGCAAAAAAAAGGTCATCCAAGAATAAAAGTTAAGGGGTGTCCTCCATTTGGATTGGGGGGGGGGGGTGTTCTGAGCTAATTAGTATGCATTTTGTATGCATACCATTGTTGCATAACCAAATTTTGGGGGTGTCGACCTCAAATTGGGGGTTAGGGGATGTAAAAATATCTCTGATTTTAATTTAATTGTTTTGAATGAATTGTACTTGTCTAATTGCTGGAAATTTTTTAAAATTACAAATGCCCGTGGGTGAATTTTTGCGCATTTTAGAACCACAAAAACCGTGTAAAGATATAACCAACCAGTTGCAGTCTTGCAGAACTAACTATTATACCTGGCCTACTTCCCACCATACCCAAAAAATTTCTCAGCGATTTTGCACGATTTGTACAAGTGACCCTGTGCGGTCCGACTGGATCAATTGCTCCAATTTGCTCCAATGTAGCTACACCACTGGCTATGAAACCCGAGTAGAACTAGCACCGTCTGTTGACTCTGTTTTATACAATTTGAACATGTCCAATTTCTCAGTTTGGTGTCACCCCTCTGAGTGGTGTCACCCGGTGTGGTCCGCACCACTGCGTAGGGCCTATGTACAGTAAAATTATTTTAAAAAGAAATTTGGCCTTGAAGTAATTACAATTAGCGTCTTCAGTGGCGGCTCTAGGATTTGGCAAGTGGGGGCCGTTGGGGTGGCAACTTCTAATCATGGAGGGCCAACCATCTGTTGTTTAATGTATGTAGCATTAAGTATAGGGTCCCAACTGGGGGGCCAGGCACTCAATAGGGGGCACGGGCCCCCTGCCCCCCGGTGGAGCCGCCACTGAGCGTCTTTGCATGATTTAGGGCCGCAGTAGTAATTTTTGAGCAGACAGAGAGACAGACAGCAGAGCTCAATTCCTTCGGAGCAACTCGAGCTGCTTGCACAAGATAGGACAAGCTGGCACTCAATGCACGGATGGCATTTCAAACTTGAGGAAAAACGTCGGCTACGCAAAGACAGACAGCTGACTGCAACCGGAAGCTTCGAGATCTCTTGCGACATATGCCAGCGCCCTTGCGCCTCTCGGATTGGACTTTTTGCCTAAAAGAGAACACACCAACCCACGTAGATCCAGGATCCGTCGTGTCGACGGTCTAGTCCAACAATAATTTTTAAAATGAATTTTTTGGTCTTTCGCGTGCCACTGAAAATTGCTACGTGTAGGCTATCACGTCTGGCACGCGTGCCGTAGGTTGTCGACTGCTGTCAGGGAGTACTGCTTAAGTGCTGTGACAGCGTAAGCAGTACAACATTTGTATAATGGCGTCTGGCAGCGTAGGAAACATTGAAGGAGTCGATATAGGAGTGATTGTAGCGTATTTTGTGGTTTGCATTGGTTTTGGACTATGGGTAAGCTTTGAAGCATAGCGCAATTGTTACTTATTTTTCTTAGCACAATGCCTAGGATCAATACAGTTGCAACTGTGCAGCATTTTTGACAGCTTGCTGCTACAGAAGTGCCTAATTCTCAATACTCAATGAAAAGCCTAAAGGTACTATAGTACGGTAGTACCAATACTAATACTGATTTGATAAGTATTGCTATGAAGCTGCCACTTAAGGCAGGTGACTTTTATGTTATACTGTAGTCTTGCATATGATTACCCCACGATTGGTGTATGTCTATTTTTCTCCTCATAGTGCACCATGAGTGCAAAAATTCCCTTCAGTTATGAAGCTTTTTGCTTTTCAAATGTTGCCATTGTAAAGTGTGTTTAATATATTAATAATTAGTATAGTTTAATTGAGATTGCAAGTAGAAAAGCCATTTGAACCCATATTACTTGCATTCCCATTGAGAAAATTATGAACCACAGATGTTGTTTAGCTCTTCATTAATTAAGTTCTTGTTTTGTTGAATTAATTTGTTATTTTCAATTCAGGTATGATGATCAATACTGTAAAAATTTAGGAGCTTTTTTTGCTGAATCCTTTACAGTGAGATTGTGTTGAATTGGGATAAGACTATATATATAATATTTTAAAATCTTCACTGGCACAATTAAATTCTTATCTTGCTTAGAAAAGAGTGAAGTTGAAGTTGTTTCAAGATGCAATTGCTAACTTTGATTGCATTTTCTGACTTCTTAAAGTTAATCATTACTGAGTTTTCAGAGAAGTTAAAAGAATAAACTGAAAGTATTGCAATGCAAAATTTTTTGACAAGAAGATTTACTTCACTGGCAGTGGTGGCTCCAATCGGCGGCCCGGGGGACCCATGCCCCCTATTGAATGCCAGGCCCTCCAGTGTCCACCTGTTGGGACCTATACTTACTACTACATCCCTATCAACAAATGATTGGCCCCTATGCTTAGAAGTTGCCACCCCAACACCCCCCACTTGCCAAATCCTGGAGCCACCACTGTTTTCTGGATATGCACTCTGTGTTTCAAATTGTGATTCAAATTTTTGGCAGCAAAACTTATCAAGGTGGCTGAAACTGTCATTATAACTTAAAGGTCAATTCTCTTTGCCTCAACCATGTTTTACCTAGTTTGCTGGTTATTCTCAGTTATGCCTTTACTTCAGGCATCTCTCAAAAATCGTGGAAGCGTTGGTGGATATTTCTTAGCCAATCGTAGCATGAATTTTATTCTGGTAAGAAATCTTTTGTAGCGTATTCTAGCTTTCTGTCTTTTCTTCATCTTTCTAGCATGAAAAGTAGATATTATTTCAGAGATTTGGATCCAATTTTACAAAAATGTAAATTGTAGAAATTTTTGGCAATCTAACACCATCCTACCAGAGAATTTTCATGTAAGGCAAGTGGTGTGAATTCAAATTTGTGTATGAGAATCTAACAACGGGACCAGTTGAAAGTAGGGTTGCGCCGAGTAACTCGAATAATGCGAGTACTCGACTCCAAATTGGAGTCGAGTAATTTTTTTGGAGTCGAGTACTCGCATAGAATAACTAAGCAAAGAATAGAATAGATAAATAAAGAATAACCAAAGAATTTCATTAAAATTTGGCCTGTCGTTATTTGTTACAAATAATTATTAATCAGTCTTATTTAGGTTATTCTTATTCGTTATGTCCCTGTTAGTTAAGATGTTGTCCACAGTGGGCCAACTCTAGTGAAGACCTCATATTTTTTGCCAGTACCGGTAAAATAGTTTCTGTTCTGTAACTTCTGATATACTAAATTTGAAAACGCTTGAATATCCGAAAAATTGATATTTAACTGTATCTAGTGTTCTGCTTTGGTTAAATGAGTGCCATGAGGCAAATAATAAGCATTATGTGACGTGTAACGTTTGCAAATCATGTATTTCCGGTTTTACGCGAGTACTCGAGTACTCGCTAAGCTACTCGACTCCTACTCGACTCCTAAACTACTCGGTTAGCGCAGCCCTAGTTGAAAGTGAATTTTAAGGTGGAGAAATTTAGAAAGCATGGGAAGCGCCCTTTATTGTAAGTATCAGCATTCACTGCAAATCATAGACTTGACAAGGATAATGCTTTTGTAAAATCAACTGGATGAGAATTAAGATAAGCATTTTATTAATGAAGGTTCTTGGTAAGTTGGTATATGTTTTCAGTCTTTCACAGTCTTCTAAGACAGTAAGGAATAGTAGCAATGCCAGAGTTGTAAGCATAAAATTTATTTGCCATAATTCCTCAAGTTTGCAAAAGTTTCCATTTTTGGTAATACGCTTATGTCTCTGAGTATTAGAGTGCCTATCTCTTGAGATTGCATTTGGTAAATATTCAGTTCAGAACTTATATATCATTCAGCTTTATTGCATGTTCCAAGAATATGTAAAGTGGATTTTCGCTTTAGCTACTTGAGTTTTTCCTGTCGCTTGTTATGTAATTTATATGCTATAAGGTACATAGATTTTCAGGCAGATTTTAAGAGAGGTGATGCAATGAGGTTTTTATCGGGGTTTCATCAAGAGTTATTCTTTAAATTTCTTTCATACAGTCATATATTAATTCAGTTGCTCTAGTGCATTGCAATAGCATGACTGGATAATGAATGTGATATAATACAGCGTTTAGTTTGATCCTGTTTAGGTACTGACAAGCCTATTTAGCTCTCTCAGTAACTCTACTAACCTCGGGTGCGATTTGTAGGGGGGAAGGGGGATTCCCCCCTCCCCCACTGCCCAACTGCATCCCCTACTGCTTCATCCCCACCACTACATCCCCCCACTGCTACACTTCCCCAACAACTACTTCCCACCAAGCTTGACATATTCCCCCTCCCACTGCTCCAGGTCACAAATCGCACCCTGAGTAAAGCTATAATGGCAATATTTGCAAGTTTTTCTACCTGACCCGTCTTGAACAATAGGAAAGAAATCCTACTTGAGCAGGGCAAAATGTAAGGTCCAATAGCCTTAATAACTGCACTTTGGCTTAGAGTTGAGTCTGCCCATCTTTTACTTTGCAATGCAAAGTAGCCTGGAATAAGAAGGTACCCCCAATACTTCTTCAAAGGTTTTGCTGGCATATTTGCACATATCTGGTAATTTCGGGGGGGGGAGGGGGCGGAAGATGGCAGAGTGGGTTACGTGCTGGAGTGTCAGGCTGACAGAGTGGGTTCAAGCCCTGATAGTGCCCCTAGTGGCTTTCACACAGGCAGTAATGCCTTCTAAGCCACTTTAAATCATGCTAAGTTTACTTGCAGTTGAGTTATGTATATGTTATCTTCAGATTTATTTATATCTCATGTGTTTTCCCTGTCTATCAGTAGTGATGTCAAATAAGAATTTTATATTCTGTACCGACAATCAGAAAATTTAGAAAAAACAGTTCAAGTGCTGCAAAAGGTTCCGGGACAGAAAGGAACAGTTAATGGCAAACATTAGAATACTCAAAAAGGCTCAGTAACTAGAACACTCAGAATACACTAGCCATCGCCCATCAGTGGCATCTACTAAAGGTGCTGTTGCGAAAACAATCTCTACAAATTGAAAAATGGACTGTTTGCAATGAAAATCAGTATTTCTGGGAGATAGACTATACAGATTGATAGCTGTTAGGTCAGCCTATCAATGTTTTCCACTCTATCTCATGAAAATAGTATGGACAACAAAATGTGAGACACTCAAACCCAGCAGCCTTAAACAAAGCTGAAACTCATAGAAGGGAATAAATAATAATAATAATAATAATATTAATATTAATATTAATATTAACAAGGTTCAAAGTGATTCAGGAGGATCTGCCCTGTGTGAGAACCACTGTTGTACTCATCCAATCTAGTATCCTATAGTACTGAGGTTTATTTTGAAATCATTCACTCTCGTAGCCATTACTATTTTCTCATCCAATTCATTCCATCTGTCCACCACTCTTGCACTAAAAAAAGTGTTGTTTATATCTCCCAACCCGTTTCTTAAACAGTTTCATGTTGTGTCCTCTGGTTCCATCATACTGCTTCAATGTAAAAAAATCTTTCTCATGGCATTTCCACTTTGTTTGTTGGTATAATGGTATTTTGTATGCCTGCATTAAATCCCCTCTCATTCTATTTTTTTCTGAAGTTGTCTATCTACAATGTTTTAGCCTTTCTTCATATAGGTTAGTCTTTGATACCGTTTGATCATCTTTGTGGCTCTGTGTTGTACCCTTTCTAAAGTCTCTTATGTCTTTCTTCAGCAATGAACATCATGACTGGACACAATACTCTAAATTTGAGCATACTAATGTCTTGTAGTCTTATTATTACATCCTCCGCTCTGCTCACTACCGTTCTTTTGATCATACCTAGAATTCTGTTGTCCTTCTTAGCTGCCTCTGCATGTTGTCTAGTGGACTTTAAGCTGTTATGCATGATAACCACTAGATTGGTCTCCTGGGTTGTAACTTTTAGTCCATTCCCACATAGCTTCTATACTCATGGTCTGTCCCTTTCTTCCAAATATCCATAACGGAGCATTAATCAGTATTAAAAAATTATTTGCCAATCCACTGACCACTGAGATAGTCTATTTATGTCCTGTTTTAAAATGTTTGCTTTTGCTTCACTACCACTCTGTCCACACAGTTTTGTGTCATCAGCAGATTTTTAAATTTTCGACATATCATCATTGTAATTGATATAATTATATTAAAAACAATAAAGCATATGAAGGAATTCTTCCACACAGAACCATAGTTTGTTGCATTTGTACTGTCAGATTACTCAAATAAAGTTGTTTGTGCTATTTTATATGCTCGTGTGTTCAAGTATACTGTACAATAATTGTTAATTTACCAAATCCTTTCTTTGATTCTTCAGATTGGAGCTTCTCTGTTTTCAAGCAACATTGGAAGTGGACATTTTATTGGCCTGGCAGGTTCTGGGGCATCCAGTGGCATTGGAATTGCGGTATTTGAACTGAATGTGAGACTTCATATCTCTTCTGTTTTGCCTAATGAAGTCTAATACCAGTGAAATAGTTGAGATATTAAACTAGTCTAACAATATTCAAGTTACTGTCAAATTAATGTTCCCACTTCAACTGATTTCTCTGAATATGTGCTGCTAATTTGTAAATGATTTGGAGCACCATCAACTTATACATTTGTGTATTAGAAGGTTGTGCTTTGAAAGTGCATCATTATTGTACTCTTTCAAGGCTTATAGGCTGAGCAGTGAGCATAGTATTCAATTTTGTTTCTGCTTACTGATTTTAATGCTACAACAAACAGGCGACTTAAAACTAAACTAGCTAATGGGCCGTGAGTTAAGCCTGATCATATTGGCTGCTTGTCAAACTCTCCCGATGCTATTGCAGATTGCCATATTATATGCTGTGTTAAGAAGGTGCACATTCCTTGCAATTGTTTTTCCTAGCTTGTGTTAATATGTACAAGTGACTCAGTTGCTGTGAATTGATGCAAAGTTAATTTGAAAGAAGAGCTGAATCAACATGCACTGTCCTTAACACTAGAAGTCTGCTATAAAGTGGTGTTGAATGTAAAATATGGAGCTGTAAATTAGTTTCTTGTTTGCAATATATTTATAAAGTATGTTTGAATAGAGCACATGCATAATATATATATTAGAGCAGTGCTTCTCAAACCTTTTGCTATCTCGACACACTTGAAAAAGACGTCCACAGAAGCGACTCACCTATATCGGTCTACCAAAATGTATCCATTTTTATAGGTTATAGTCACCCTACTTACTGAAATAAAAAGAAGTACATGTGAAAAAATTCCATGGAACATTACATGAATACTGAATATGGAAAATGACTGTTTGTACACTTGTTGAGTCACTAGTGACTAGATTTTTAAATTTTAAAAGTAACTATCTTTCATAAGTATGTAAGTTCATATCATTCATCATCAGTGTCACTCCCCTTTCTTTCTCTTTTCATTTCACTATACCTCTCTCTGCCTCTTCCCCTTCTCCCTCTTACTCTTCCAGCAGAGGATAAGTAAGGGTCCATCCTATAGTACGTACGCACTGAAAGGGGTTAGATTTTGGAGATTTTCGTATGTACGCTGTGTGCAGTGGGGAGAGGGAGGTTGAAAATATGCACTTTTGCATACGTACTATATGGATGAGCCCAGTGATGGGTAGTATCTTAGATACATGTATCTAGATACATATCTAAGATACAAGAACGGTATCTTTGACAATGTATCTAGATACTTTAATGTATTGGTTTCTTGTATCTGTATCTCAGATACAATTTATCTGTATCTAGTATCTTCTGACTGCTTCAAGATACAAGATACTGCAAATCTACGAAACAAAGAAACAGGAGCAGTTACAGTAGTTACCACAGGTCATGAGCATGTTGAATCGGATTGTTTATTATTGAGGCTGATTCAGGCTCAACCTGTTATTTGGTTCTTACTTACATGCCATGTAATTAATTGTCTAACTCTAAATCAAAGAGCAAATATATAGGTCTTTGGTCTAAGCGTGCAGCCCACATTGCAACCTGAAGTCAATAATAAAATGGCTGAAGAGAAGCAAGTGCCGTTATTGTTAGATGAGAAGTTTTTTAAACTGTGTCTACTGCTGGTCAAATTGAGACAGCACATCGCAACCACTTGAGTGACAGTGTATTTCAGAAGCTGCTGTTACTAAAAGCAAATGCCTCCCTCATTCAGTAGACTGTGTTGACAACTTAACACTAAAATGGTTGTTGAACACATTGATAGTTAAGGACAGGATTGGCCTTGTTTGCCATTTGGCAGCTGTTTAAGTGTTAAGAAATTTTACAACTTCGTTCACATTATTCTGTTTGTGCAGATGCTCACCTTCGACTAATGAAAATGCATCTTATGATGTATCTTGTTTCTTCAAAAGTATCTGTATCTAGATACATTTTGTCTAGGGTATCTTGTATCTGTATCTTAAATACCCAGTACATTTTAAATGCAGTATCTGTATCTGAGCTACATTCAGAAAGTATTTTACCCATCACTGGATGAGCCCTAAAAATAGTAGATGGGGATATGACTTGAATGGCTCATTTGACTACCATTGTGCTGCTGTGTTAAGGAGAGGACGTGATGTTTTCGTTTTCAATCAGCTGTCGTTATGGCTATATATTGGAATAGCATGACTTTATGGGTTTTCCAAATATAGATCTAATTTTAACAATGTCAGATCCATGCTTTATGGGACGTGCATGCGTGGATACATAACCTAACCCGAGTATCGGCTATCGTTAGTTCAAGGGGCTTCAATTCGAACATAAATCAATGGAAATAATCCGCTAATGAGTGACTTCAAGCAAAACGACCTATCCAGCCGTGACTAACTCTCTCATCCTTTTCTCCCATTCTCTCCTTCTCCCTCTGTATCTCCTCCCGCTCTTTTTTGCTCTCCCTGTAAAAGGCATACCTTACCCATTTGGCTAGGGAGTGGCCTAAATGTTGCTAACTGGGGATTATGTTATGTTAATTGGACAATTTATATAGCGCTGTAGCATAATACCAAATAATAATAAATAATACCAAAGTGAAAAATAATAATACAAAAGTGAAAAGCGCTTTGACAAAGCTGACATGTCAATGAAGGTAAGAAGGTGGCAATGTTAAAAGATCCACTTGGATGGTGAGAAGAACTTTGCCCCCGTAAAGAAGTCCAGTGTTGAGTCCTTGTAAAGCGGTCCTTTCTAGAAATAGTTCAGCAACATTGACACGTCAACGAGTAAATGGAAGTAGGTGTTGAGAATCCGCAAGTTGAAAGTAGGAATTCTCCGTACGGTAGCATCCGCTGGTGAAATCCGAAGAAGCAGTCTTCTGCGAGAAAATAGTTCATTCCCGAGATCGACAAGACCGATGAAGGTGGAGATTCCAATGATGTCCAGAGCAGCAGCAATCGCTGTTCCATTGAATTTCATGCAGCAACCGATTAAAATGGCTGACATTGGCAGAAATGGGGATTGCCCTTCGGCTAGGGCTAGGGCGTGGCCTAAGTGTTGCTAACTGGGGCTTGCAGAGCTAATTTTAGAATCTCGTGATGTTTTCCTTTCTGATGATGTTCCATTGAGCATTATGTTTCTTGCGTTCGTTCACTTAAATTCAAACGCAGATCAATATAAACGCTGTTTTTAAGAAATCATGTGATAAAAGCACCCACTTATTCGAAAGGAAGGTTTTGCAAAATTTTTCAAAGCAATTGGTGAAGAACTTTCGTTGGTTTAAGCCAACCTACAGACACTCAACTTTTTTATTTATGTAGATGGAACTCCTTTTAGTCAAAAAGAACATTTGTGCAAATTGTCATTTATATTCAATCAATCAATCAATCAAGTTTATTTTTCTCAACATACTGATGAGTACAAATCAAGAAAAAAGACAAGCTTAAGTTAATTAAACTATTAAAGTATAATACATGAATGTCCATTTGCTTGTACATACTTTAAAGAATAATGTTTCAAACTCATAGTACAGAAATCAGTTGAGAGAAAAAAAAGGATTGGCCTAAGGGATTTGTATCCCGTACAATTGGCCAACCTCAAAGTTTGTAATAATATGACATATAAAAGTCTTTAAATGATGGAAATTAGGAATTATTTAGGGATCAAGTAGGAAGTGATTTAGTTTATTGGATGAAAGTAACCACAGATAGTACATATAGTCATATTGATTGTATAAAATGTAGTTAGTACATATAATGTATAATAAAGGTATTTAGTGATCATAATTGAGAATTTGAGTCAATATTAAATAATTTTAGCCAAGAGAAAATTAAGTTTGCCATTTTAAAAGAAATATTTTTAAGTTAGTTTTAAATGAGGTTAATTGGTTTAGATTTTTTAGATCAGGAGGGAGGCTATTCCAAATTCTAGGTCCAGAAAATTTGTTAGTAAATAATCTGGCATTAGTAGATGCATATTGAAGATAGATATTATTACTATTTCTGAGATTGGGTTTACATTTAATGTTTAGATTATCAAAGAATTTGTTTGCATAGAAAATATTGGGTAAAAAGTTATGAAGATATTTAAATACAAATAAGGCAGTTTGCTGTTTATATATATTTTCAATTTTTAAAATATTATATTTATTAAATAGATTGGTTGTATTAGTATAATTCTTTTCTTTAAATATTAGTCTTATTGCTTTATTTTGTAGAATTTGGATTTTGCCAATAGTTGATTTATAAGTATTTGCCCAAATTATATTGCAATAGGTTAGATATGAATGAATAAGAGTAAAATAGAGTTGCCTAAGAGCAGAGAAGTCAATCATATCTTTAATGTGTCTAATTATATTGAGATTTTTTGCTATTTTATTTGAAAGTTCATTTGACTGTAAAATAAAAATATAAATTATGCTATTCAATTTTCTTCTCAATTTGATGACCACTGCTACAGTTTTGCCATGCAAGATCAATGAACAGTTTGTTAGAATAAACAATATCAGATTATTAAGGAGGTCTTATTCTGATGTTTAATTTTGAATCATTTTGCAGATCTATGGCAAAGTAGCAAATATGGTTAAAGTACTTTTGGCAATAACTGTGTACTTTCTTTTGAGCTTGTAGGCAATCTTTGTGCTGATGGTTCTTGGATGGATATTTGTGCCTGTTTACATTGCCTCAGGGGTAAAATAAAATATGAAACAGTAGCATTTTAAATTTTCAATCACCAGTACGCTTGATATTTGGTATTACTTAAATTGAGTTTTTGCTAAGATAAAGACTTTCATCATTGTTATCATCACCATCATATCATCATCATCATCATCATCATCATCATCATCATCATCATCATCAAAGCAGTTTGATAATGATGAAAGCATGCATTTTATATATTGTATCATTATGTGAATTTGTTCGATGGATTTTGCAATGCAGCACCTTAAACTTTTAGTTGTAATATGATGATACAGAGCTATATATCCTATTCTTAACCTTTTGCTGCCATGTTGACGAACGCCACTCACCATGTATACCATGGACACTATAAAATGTAAGTCACTGCTGGCAGTGAGAATACATACAGCAATGATGCAGTACGTGAGTGTTGTTAGACACTATTTGGGCTACCGGTTTTTGGCTATTGGGCTGGTTTTTAAAATGTGGATGTGTTATATCAATCAATCAATCAATCAATCAATCAATCAATCAATCAATCAACTTCTATAGCACCACTATCATAATGCCCAGGGCATCAGCTGATGGCGCACAAAATCCAAATACCATAAGAACCAGGTCAAGCCAGAAGATCAGATATGCTATGATAGTAGATAGTAACCACCAGCCACAAGCTGACCATGAGTCTTTAGCTCTGGCTTGTGATAGTGCTAGCAGAGATTTCAATAAATTTAGATTAAATTTGGAAATAATGAGCACAAAACTATTTAGTAAAGACGATGTGGTGTGAATGTTAGAAGACAGTAATTATAGCCAAGATGAGAGTGATCCTGGATCTAATTCCACTTCCAGCACATGGCTGATAAAATTACCATACATTCGCTGGTAAAAGAAGGATTAAGGCAGTATTCTTACAATCAAGAAAAATATCATAGCGCCGAACATAGGCATAAACTTCTAATAGGCTTGATCCACCAACTTTACGAGAGGCTACCTTAGGGATAGGGGAAGGTATATGGGTTGGGCCCCCACTTTTTCATCCAAGTTTATATCAATGGCTCTGAGGCACCTCATTTCTATAAACATGTGCTTCATTGATTGCTCCGCCACGGTTTTTTTCTTTCGTGTGTCTTTTAAGGTCTATACTATGCCTGAGTACATTCTGAAGAGATTCGGTGGCCAAAGAATTCGTATTTACTTATCAGTTCTTGCACTTCTTCTTTCAGTCTTCACAAAAATTGCAGTAAGTAATAAATACTTTTGTGAATGTATTTTTCTGTTGGAGAACTTTAAAGTGTTTAGATGCAGTGAGAGCAAATCTTAAATGGAATTTACCGGTAAGACTTTTATAGTTCAATGTTAAAGGATAGATAATTATTAATTTATTACCGGTACATATTTGTTTTGCTGCTAAAAAGTTTCTTAATCTCTGCTTCATCTGTTGTTATGTATGCACTTGCATATGAAACTTTATACATAACTCATACCCAAATAATTTAGATGGCGCTGATATATGTATGGCCGGTAGAAAATGTGATGGAGATTTGACCTCAACAGCTGGGTTTTTAAAAAAATTTAAAACCATTTTAAGAATTGGGATTGTGAGTTGTCAGATGCGCTTGTCTGATGTCTTGTATCTAACAGCCTCAGATAAGACTAGAAACCGCATTGCAGTGATGATGATGATGACGACGATGACGACAATGACGAAGGTTATGGTGACGGCAATGACCAAGATGACGATGACAACAACGATAATGATGATTGTGGTGGATCAGCTTCCATATAAACTGTAGCAGTTTTTTTGGAGTTAATAAAATTTAGATGCTTCAATTTTAGGCAGATCTTTATGCTGGTGCTCTATTTATAACTCTTGCAATGGGTTGGAATATCTATGTGGCAATTGTAGTTCTTTTGGCCATTGCCGCTATCTACACTGTAACCGGTGAGTTTAATAAGATTTTGCAAAATACTGCAGCTGCAAATATCTTGACCCTTAATAGGAGTATCCAGAACAATCTCTATGGTCACTGATCTATGCCCACCAGCAAGAAATCTGCTTCTGCCATTGGCATCTATTAATAGACAACAATGGTTTCTGTGGTTTCTGCCCACTAGTGGGCAGAGCAACCGGACCTTGTTGGTAAACACTGGATACCCCTATTTAAACCAACAGAACCGAGTATACTCAGTCCAATTTCATATAGTTACAGGGTATCTGTCGGTTTAAGAGTTGAGTTTATTAGAATCAAAAGGACCGGTTGAGCTATTTGTAAAATGAATTGACTTTTTAGCATTGGCAGAGTTCGGTAATTGAAACTCTGAAATTCAGAATTTCTGTTCTGTCTTTTGTTAATGCAAAAATTGCGGAAATTTGAAACACAAATTTCCAGTTTTTGAATTCTTGTAATTTTTTTTAATCTTAGGCGGATTGACTGCAGTCATGTGGACAGACTTCATTCAGACAATCATCATGATTGCTGGAGCTATTTATCTTATGGTCGTCTGTAGGTACCAATAAATTTTATATGGAATAATAGTTTAATTGCTATATTTTATAATAAACATTATTGCATATTGGACTTAATTACTAAATTACTTCAACTTTAAAGTATAATTTAAAACTGATATTAGTTTGCTGCATCATATTTCTAATTTCTACATTAACCCTATGAATGCAGCATGCCACTTTAGTGGCCTGTGAGATAGGCATATGTGCCTAATCACTAGGGAGGCTAAGGTTCAAAGGTTAATGCAGTTACTGATTTTGATGAGGAGTTGAAGTGGGTTTTGTTACTGTTATAACTTCATCATCATTCATCATTTTTGCTCTCTGCCAACTCTTTAGCAGCAATAGCTAATACTGTTATAACTTAAATGAGTGAATAGAAATGCTGAGATATGATTTAATGTTTATCAAAATCTGCATCTACAGTTGTAATATCGTAAACTTTAAAATGTATGGCTTAATAACTCTATCAAAGCAGATTTTGACTCCATTGTGTTTTTATATTGAAACAATGTTTATGATTAGATCCTTTAAGCAAGCAACCAGTGTTGCCTAAATTTGCAAACAAAATTCATTTGTTATTTTTTTATAAAATTTTAGGCTTTATAGAAGTGGGAGGATTTGAACCAGTGACTCATCGCTATATGGCAGCCATTCCAAACACAACCATCTATTACCAGATGACGGCACCAAACAACTACTCCTATAAGAATTGTGGCATTCCATCAGATACATCATTCCATTTCTTCCGACCTGCAGATGATGCTGGCCTCCCCTGGCCAGGGGTCATCTTTGGACTGACCATCTCTTCAGTTTGGTATTGGTGTTCAGACCAGGTATTATGCTAAGCAGTATTGGTAAATTTCTTTGTAATTTTTTTCAGTTTGAAGTCTACTTCACATTGGTGGACATGTGATTGCCCAGTACACGAATATTTTGTATCACTCTGACTTGAACCCCTATAAGCAGTCTGACTCTGTGCAGTGTCAAACATTATATGCAACTGAGCCAAAGATGCATCCTAAAAGGCAGATTAAATTTTTTGTTCTATTATACATGATACAGAAATGTTATGACTTGCAAGATGTAGAATTTTGAAACAACTGAAAAAAACAACCTACATTTCCAATGAAAATCAATGACAATAGAGGAAAAGTAGGGAAAGAGAACACTTTTCTATACAAGGCCTGTTTTCAAAATGATTAGTGTTTACATTATAATGTGATAATGCAATGTTCAAAATTACGATATATTAGGACAAGTAATTTGGTTAAGTACCTATAATTGAGGTGAAGATTGACAAAGCTGGATCATTGACAAATGTTAACACATTGAGCACTGTGGATGTCAATTGATGTCCTTATTTTGGTACTGCATGGCACTGGGGGTGTCATATGACGTGCTCTGTTCAATGCATCTGAAGCCAGGAAGGTCGTATAACGGCCCTGCCTGGCAAAGAAAATGCACTGCAGTCAACGTGTTAATAAACAGTTTCTTACTTTCGAAACTTTTAAGGAAAGTGGTTTTTATGTCATCAGATATAAAAATAAATTTTCAGAATGATTTTTCAAATGTTTCAGAAAATTCTGTCAGCATCATTTATAATTTGAGTTCAACCCACATGCTTTGCAGATTCAAAGCTCAAACAAGCATTAAGATTTCATTGATTAAATCTGATGAATGCATTTCACAGGTCATTGTTCAGAGAGCTTTATCTGCAAAAGACTATTCTCATGCAAAAGCCGGTTGCATACTGGCCGGATACTTGAAGTTTTTCCCACTGTGGCTTATCGTTCTACCTGGGATGATATCACGAATTCTATTCACCAGTACTGTTCTGTTTTGTACTCGATTTACTTACTTGCTATGTGTAACTGCAAATTTTTTCAGTGTATCTGCTAATGATTATTATATGGATGTTTAATTAGTAGTTTGAGTAATGTTAATTGGATAGTTTGCAGATATAAGCAATTTTATCATTTCTAACAACCAATAATTTGTTAATTGTTTTTTAAAGATGAAATAGGTTGTGCAGATCCTGATTTATGTGAAAGAGTCTGTGATTCAAGAGCTGGTTGTACAAACATAGCGTATCCCACTCTTGTTATACGTCTCATGCCAGTTGGTGCAAGAGGTTTGATGCTGGCCGTCATGCTGGCAGCGCTCATGTCATCATTGTCTTCAGTCTTTAACAGTAGCAGCACCATTTTCACCATGGATATTTGGCGTCAGATCCGTAAAAAGCCTAAGGAAGTGGAGTTGATGATTGTTGGTCGGTGAGTTACCCATTGTTTTCATTTAGAAGAGTCTGAGCAATGTGCATGTATTGTAAAAAAAAAACTTGACAGGCTCTTATTCTTCAGTTTTGGTCACGGCCACTCTGAAGTTGGATCATCTCGATGATCTGATGCTCTGCAGAATGAGCCACCAAGGCAGTTAATATACCAAGGCATTTGTACAGGTGTCACAATGGCAATAATGTGAATTGTATATGTTACAGTCAAAGTGTGAAATCATTCAATGTTGACATTGCCTGAAATTTTTAGGCAATGTCGGCATAAGCCGTTTCACTCGGGCAATGTTGACATTGACTGAAATTGTTAGGCATTGTTTAACAATGCCTGAAATTTACTCAGATTTTCTACACACTTTGCCTGAAATCTTTATCTGTGATGGAATAGCAGCAGGTAAATATTGGCATATGTTGACATTGCCTAAAAATTTCAGGCAATGTCAACACTGCCTGCTTTCACACTTTGACTGTAACATATATATATATGTGTGTTTGTGTTATTAATGCTGTAGAACTGTTTTCTATTACTGCTTGTTCCTTTATTTCATTTGAACTTTTCCACTGATGCACACCGTACATTTTGGTTACCCCCCTATGCGTACGTACAATTATCAAACCCCCCTCTCACGGTGAAAATTAATTTTTAGCCATAGCCAAAAAGCATTTGTTTACTATTAAATTAAAGGTTTTTAATATTTAAATAACCGTGGGAACAATAGTTGGGACCCTTTGTTTGACCGTGATAAGGTAATTTTATTCAAATCAAATGTTTGTGTGAATATACCAGCCTTCTATCTATTTATAAATTTGAATGTGCGTACGTACAAATTCAGTCGGAACCCCCTCCCTCCCGTACGCTTCCGTACGCAAAATCGCCTAAATCTCAAGTCCCCTCGGTGCATACGTATTATATGGACGGCCCCTAATTTGCAACTCATTTAATTTTTTTATGTTACACATTGGTGCATGCATAGCTCCATATACATTGCTACTCCATCACGGATAAAGATTTCAGGCAAAGTGTGTAGAAAATCTGAGCAAATTTCAGGCATTGTTAAACAATGCCTAAAATTTTCAGTCAATGTCGACATTGCCCGAGTGAAACAGCTTATGTCACCATAGCCAACAAATTTCAGGCAATGTCAACATAGCCTGATTTCACACTTTGACTGTAACATATACACCAGAAATCGGAAGAGCTCTTTTGCTTTTTTGATTTCTATACAGTCTTGTAAGAACTCAATTTGTGCAGCAGTAATGTGCAGTCATTGTTTTTTTAAAGGGTCTTTGTGCTTGTTATGGTTGGCTTGAGCATTGCATGGGTCCCAATTGTGCAGAATTTCTCTGAGCTCTTCAACTATATTCAGAGTGTGACCAGTTACCTGTCTCCTCCGATCTGTGCAGTCTACGTTCTGGCGATTCTTTGGAAAAGAACGAATGAAATTGTAATATTTTTTTGTTACTTTTC